>BOPP01000074.1:5632330-5719386 GCA_017312745.1 Gryllus bimaculatus
ACGGCCAAGCAACCCGAAGCGGTTATTCTCAAACAATGCAGCGCAGCGAAGCGAAGGTAGTGTACACCCCACAGCGCAGCCGGGCGCGCGGGCGTCTCGCCCCGCCGCCCGCGCCCGCCCCGCGCCCGCCGTCCATCTATCAATTGAAGCTGTTCGACGCCATTAGGCGCTCGCGCGGGCGGAGGGGCCGACAGCGCGAATTGAACTCTTTAGAAACGACACAACGGCGCGGAGCCCCACGGGGCAGAGGGCGAGGAAGGGGGGACGTTGCTGCTCCTGTTATCTATCGCTATTCAGCGAATTAAATTACTCATTTTGGTGTAAACCTGCGCCTTTATTGTTTCACTGAAAGAACACTTATTTCGAGAATAAACTGGGATGGGAAACCAACACCCAAATGAAATGTATGGCCGGTCCGTCCTCCCTTCACTTCTCGTTCGTCTCACGTTCACTGTAGTCCGTATCTGGCGGCCAGGTAAGGACCCCGGCAGGAAAACGACCAGGCTAGGCACTGGAACGTGAAACCTTTGAAGATAAATGACATGCAGGTTTTAATATTTATGTAACGTGCAATTGTTTTATATAAATTTTTAGAGTAGTGTAATAGTTATTGTAAATAATTAAATTTTAGTATCAATTTGAAGATGGGTATGAGTGATTCCTGAAAAGTAATTGGGATAATAAAAATGTAAGCAATGTATTTTAATGTAAGCTGGATTGCTGCTAAACGGTATTTTGTATTTAGATGATGGTACTCCATACACTTTAATTGTCACCCTCAGAGAGCTTTTCGCGCAATATAGTTAAGGGAATGGCAAGCAGTAATCGCACGAAGAGTGCTGCGTTCGCTGCTCCTGCACGGGCGCACGGGAGTTCGCACGCGTTGAGCACCGGCACACACTTGCAAACGCGGTGCGTGCCATCGCAAAAACATTAACATACGTATCATCGGGTTTTTTTACGCTATGCATTGTAATATCGGCTCGTGTAGTGTCGGTCAGACACTCGTCGATTGACTGATGTTTCCAGGCTAGTCAACTGCTATAGTGTTAGGTCCGTTAGTGTAGTGAATTATCCCGGAACGGTGCGGAGAGTTCCTCCCCATTGGATAGTGAGACCCGTAGCCAACCTGTACGTCGACTTGAGAGGGAACAGATCGATGAATCTCGTATTTCCTGCGAGCGGGGCACTGTCCCAAACCGTCCTAAACCGGGACAAGATCTAAGCTGCGAAAGACTGGTCTTTCGTCATGTGTTATAGACTAGACAATGTTAGCGTAAGAGTGTGTGTTTGTGGAAGGGGAATTCGACCTATGCAGCCACTGTCGAAAATCCGCCATCGCCCAACGTCATCGAGACAGCGACCCTTCGGTGGCCCTGAACTAAATTTTGCTCCAACAACTCGTATTCCTTATGTATCTCAACCAGACCTATTTCTCCCTGCGGCTTATAAACCCTTAGATTGTACGAGTACTCACATCGATGGAGATCTTTCGACAATTGAATTTCTCTTCCTTACCTGAAACAAATAGAAAACAATTGTACAACTAGTTTAATTACTAGGAAAACAGATATTGAAAAATGCTCTGTAACAAGGAATGAAATGATACATTTTCTGCAATATTCACATGTATATTAATGAAACTATTGTATAATTTTAAAAGACAAACATATTAGATACTACTACGAGTTGAAAATAATGAACGTGTCTTCCACGGCAGCGAAATCTATACACATGTTTTCCAATGTCACAAAGCCTCGTGCTTAACTGACTACATATGTTCACGAAAGCCATCATGGACTCTAGACTGAAGGTTCAGTGTTCAGCAGTTCATTTAATGTTTGACGAACACATGCAAATCAAAGGAAGGCCACGGCAGTCACATGATATCCAGCCATACGGATACAAAATGAAACCCTGTAGTACCGAGCTGCTTAGACACCATCGTGGTATGGTCAATTCCAAAAGCTCAATAATTGTCGCTAAATACTATTTTACTGAACAGGCAAGTAATATGTCGCCAAGGAAGAAGCGTATTTTATGTATCGGTGGCCCTCCAGGTCGACGTGAGTTCATCCTGCTTGCGCTTGCCCACCCACCCCCCGCCGCCGCCGCCGCCGCTAATGGCCACTCGGGCAATTAGGCCTGGGCGGCGCGCTGTGTGCAGACCGAGTGCGCCCGCCTGCACCAGTTTGCCAACGCGGCAGCGCACACAGCCCGCTCTGGCAGCGCACACCACTCGCTGCGATGGCCTGCGCGGAGCCCGCAGCGGCTGCGAGCGCAATTACGGGCAGCAACACACAGGAAACGGCACATCGCGGCACAGGGAGAACGAAATCATGCGCACTCCGCGACGAGATCGGGTACAGTCAGGTGTCGTTGTATATTCGCGATCAGCTACAGCCACTGCCCAGCCCGAGGGCTGGTTGAGGTTGTATTATAAATGAAGTGTTTTCGGGACCACCGACTTGAAAGACCAAGCACAACCATCATCTGAACAGAGGAGAAACGAGTATTAATAAGATGTGGGAAGGAATAACACACGCAATGGATTCACGAAGCACACATTTATTTCATTTTAACTCATACATTCTTCATTCTCCTGTTTACCCGAACGCATTAACCGGAAAAAGTGGTTCAGGGCATTAACTGAGTGCCTCTCACCGGGAGGTTCTAGAGGTCAAAATCACTACGGTGCCAGGATTTTCGACACTAGCCAGATATGTCGAAGTCAGCCGCTGTTTGGAAGATAATTCTTGCGGCCGGCTACTCTGATCGGTAGTTGTCCGTGGTTTCTTCAATCAACACCAGGCGCATGCCGGCGCAGTACCTCAACAAACGGGTCAGGGACCGCGCGCGATCATTCCTTCCTCTTCCTTGCATTTTCCCCACCTCTTAACTACACACACACTTGCATGCACTACACTCACTCATACACACGCACGTCGGGAGACTAGTCAGGAGCTTGAAGAGTGTCTTGTAGGGGCGGCCTGGGGGATACCTGGTTGAGGAAAATTCCCGCAAGGCGACATATGTCTCGCCATTCAGAGGACGAAGATCACCGCCACATCCCACGATACAAATATGAAATACACTTAGGAGAGCAATGACCTTAGCAGTTGTCGCGCCCGGAATCAGTAATCAATAAAGCACATTTCATTTCCCCACATTCTTCGTTTGTGTGTTAACCTTTCCCATTTGCTCCAAATGTGAATTCTTTCGAAGAAAGAAACAAGAGACGGTTCGCATGGAAAACTGCCCCAGAAAGAAGACGCGTGTCTTCGTCAACGCCTGTGGGTAGCCGAAGGGCGCGCGGCAGAAGCTAGCGGAGGACTCGCCCGGGGGAAATCCATTCCGTAGGCACGGGGCGGGGCTCCTCCCCGCTCCTGTTGCCCTCGTCATGCGACAGGCCCCTAAAAAAGATAGTACCATGCATAAAAAGCAATGCGAAATACTCATTAAAAGGGAACTGCCCGAGTATTAAAAGAAGGCGCATAGCAGAGGGGTTTCAACTCAAAAGTGTACCGTATTTCACTTGCAAGTACCGTAAGATTCCTTTGTAGACTGAGGACCAACAAGTAAAAGGTTAACCCACCGTCCTTCCAAATACTTTATGGGTACAACTGGTGGCTATAAAAGTGACTGTACTGGTCGCATTAACAGAATATGTTTATGTGCAGTATAAGTTACATGAAACAATAGTAAGTATGCCGGAATATAAAACTCTAACTTCAACTTCATTACATTTAATACGTACGCAAAACATTATTTAAAACTTCTAAAACTCTTATATACTTTTACGGTAAGTAAATTCCATAAGACCTTTCTTGGGCTGTCATTTGTGGGTGAGATCGTTACTTTAAACTTTGAAGTATTGAATGAGTTCAGGTACAAGAGACGACTTCGAAGTGAAGGAAGACGTCCGGCAAGAAGCACAAGAAAATAGCAAAGAATGGCCATCTGAGTCGAGCAGTAAGTCCATGAGCACGAAAGGGATGGAGAGTGGAGCAGAATCTCGCGATGAGAGTTTCATTGCGCCTAGTGCCAGGGAACAAAGCGCTGCCTTCCGCCCCGTGATCACTGGCATCGGAGAGCATACCTGCGCATGCCGGGCATTGTACGCCCCGAGGGCGGGGAGAGGGGGGAGCACGCGCCGCCCACGCATTCCGCGTCTCCGCTGGCACGCGCCCCGTATCGATTATCGACGCGCGACGGCGACAGAAGAGCGAGGCGGGAGCGGTGGAGGGGGAAGCGCTGCAAGGGGTGAGGGNNAAGAGAAACGCAAGGCCACAGGCGCGCGGCGTCGAGGCGGGAGCGGGGGCGGGGGCCGCCAGATATGCACTCGGGGAGCAGAACTGTAATTGAGAATTCATTCAGGCGGAGAGCCGAGGCGCGTTGCGGCAACAGGGCGGAGCAACGCGGCGACGCAACAGACGGCCCCCGGGCCTGAAACGGCGCCACTCAGTTAAGAGACACGGAGTATTTCGTGTTCCCGGGCGCCCCGAATACTTTGGTCGCAAGTCCCACAAGAGCAGTGCACGTTATAGCAAGGTATCGTCCCAGCTGGAAGAGGTGAAGGCAACGGTGAGATAGGAAAGATCGCGCGCGGTCCATGGACCGTTTGTTGTCAGAAAAACCGGCCGCTATAATTCTCCTTCAGTCAGTGGCTGGATTCTCTACTTACGAAAAGTTTGAATTGGGTCGTTCCCATGACGATCAAAATGTAACTCAAAGTTGAGACATTGTAGAATACATTGACGGTGAATTGAAGCCCTCCGGAAATTTATTTAAAACATCCCAAGAAGGTTGTGCTCTTTGGGCGACGAGCAACGGAAGAAAGGTTATCGAAACAACTCAAGGTAAAAGTTAGGGGTGTTGGTGGCCATTTCTCCAGACTGGCCGAAGGTCTGCGAGTTCGTCACAGAGGCCTGTGGAAAACATGGCGAGGCAGACGGCCGGAGCGGGGGGGGGGGGTGCGAGAGGGCGCGCCAACAGCCGCGAGAACGTGCCGCCGGGGCCCAAGCCAGGCATCAGCTTCGCCTCTCCGCCTCCGCCGGCCACGTCCTGCACGCCTGCACGCCCCGCCAAGCCAAGCACCCCCGCCACGCACCCGCGCGGAGAACGGAAACACGGAAAGGCGTATAGACAAACAAAAACTTTTTTGGTTTCAGGGGACCCAAAAGTGTATTTCCACTATAGTCTCCATATTTATTTTCTGTACCATTACAGGACTATTACATTAGTTGACTGTTATAGTGATTCGGGGCACGTCAACTAACAGGCTCATTAGACCCGTGAGTGTAGTGCATGTTTTACTCGGGAGGTAGCAGTGACCTTTCCCTCGCTGTATGGCGAAATCCGGCGTTACCCTACCGTCGGCTAGCGGGGTTTTCCCCGACCAGGTATCTTCCGACAGCGAGGCACAGCCCCAGCCGGGTCAAGCTCTAAACTCCCGACCGGTCCCCCGGCTTGTGTGCTTGTATAGTGCGTGTTAGTGTGTGAAGGATAGTATGGAACAAGGAAGAGGTCGGAAAGATCGTGCGCGGTCCGTGCACCGTTTTTTAGAGTACTGCTCTGGCATTCACCTGGTGTTGATCGGAGAAACCATGGATAACTAGCGATTAGAGCAGCTTCCCACTAGAATTATCCTCCAGTCAGCGATTGAATTCGACCTAGCTGACAAGCTAGTGTCGAAAATCCTGCCACCGTCAGAACTCGAACCTAGGACCTGCCGGTCAGACGGAGTGCAGTGACATCAGTTGATGCTCTGGGCCACATCTCCCGGTACAAACTTTCTTTATAATATGTCTCTGTATTACTTCGTATATACGTACGTAGACGAGACAGGAATCTCCCAGATGGGACGAACTTATTAGAGAAAAATCAAACGGTCCACACCCGGTGGTACAAATGCTGACACAAACTGCCTTCGAAATGGCACTCGTCTCGCTTGCATAACTGCCACGCTAGCAAGTAGAATAGACCTTTTCCCAATAATTCATTGTTCAAATTGGTTCATCATATTTGTATATATGTATAATTGTTCGACAGTAATTAAACAGTTTTAAAACCTATTTCATATTTTTTTAATACATCTTACATGATTCTGAACATTCACTGATGAATATCTAGTTACGTCTATACAGACAATGATGTCGGTTTATTTATCTGATCAGGTTTCACTTCACTCCTTTTCCTCATCTTTCATTGAAAGTTAAAAGCTTTTCAGAAGATCTTCGATTCTGTAGAGTAAAATATACATAAATAATGATGCGAAAGCAATAAAAAGTTGATATTTTATACAAAGGTGTTCTACAGAGATTCAGATGATAATTGATACCAATGCAACGGCTACAGTCCCGAAATTTTTGTTACACTTAATAGTACAAATGATATAGTACATTTTATATTTCAAACATATTTAATAATACTTTACATAAAATATATTGTAACATATACACTTTTTATGATACTAGTATTATATAATTGAAATATTAAAAATATAAAATAATAGTTTTTTTGGGGAACGCACCGTATAAAACATTTGGTTATCTCGTATAAATGACTTTGGCTGTCTCGACACTTTATTATAACTGCTTAATTTGGATGTAGGATCCAAAGTGAATTTGAAGTGATGTTTCCTTTGGATGTTACAAATATTATATTGTATGTTGCATCAAAACTAACTTTAAACAAACCAATTTTATATGGCAGTCAAAAAACCTTTATCATTTTGTGCACGCTGGAATTACAGGGCCATATCATATTCAGCTACCACTTGTAAGACTTTTGAACCACTGCTGTATGGAGCAAATTAATCATCACGAAATGAAAAGTTCACTTCATTTAAATCTTTGCACGGCTACAGTTGAAGTATGCTAATTAAGAGCCTAAACTTATTTTTCGGGGAGGAGGTGCGAGTGAGTGAATATTTAATGTATTTCCGGGCACTTTAACTACTTTAGTCATTAGTCCTTTGAGTATTCAGGGCATACTCTCATGCGTAGAAGTGACGTGCTTGTCGGTGTGTGTAAAGGGAGAAGAGAAGATAAGGATCGCATTTGTTATGATACTGCTCCGGCCTTCGCCTGCTACTGATGGGAGAAACGACGCAAACCTGCAGATCAGGGTAGCGGAGCGTTAAAATTCTTCTCCAGCGCAGAGTTCAGCCTCCCTACAATAGGGAGATTTGACAGCTACTGCTTGGCCACAGCTGGAAGTATACCTGCACGTTACATCCACGCACTTCTTTTGCCAGTGGTCCGTTTACAGTTGGCTCAATTGCAAATGGCTTCATCTCCATCTCGTGAAATGTTATCGCGCTGCATGGCGTACATTTTTTCCGACCTGTCGAAGTCGACCTTCTTAAAGTAACTCGTCTACAGCTAACGTGGACAATCGGCGCACCGAGAGAGGCTGCAGTGCCGGCGCAGGCCTGGGCAGACGGGGCGATCGCCTGGAGCCACGCAAGTCAAGGGGCCAATAATGGGACAAACGGGACAAAAATAGTAAAAAATCGAAAAAGAAATTAGAACTCGAGAAAATCGGTATCGTAATTTTACAGGTACCGGGGTCTCATATTTCGTACAATTTTCTATTACAAATTTAATTTAGACAGTTAATTATAGTCATTACTTAAAAGGTAGGACTCAAATATGGTAATGACTCAAATGACGCAAACATTAACGAAAGTTTTACTGAAATTCATGTTTATTATCTTATATATTTAACAACATGTGATTTTATTAAACACTAACTAAACACAGTAACATTGTTAGCATAGGCGGCCAAATGAATTCAAATTTGGCGCTACACTTGGAGCTCATTCATTTTGACAATTCTTTGAGATATTTAGGAAGAAAAGATCATACATTTCAATCGTCGCGCGTTCGAGATGCCAAAAACCTGCGAATTCTCTCTCACAAGAAACAGGAAACTCTTTGAAATAATCCTTCAACTGCTTCCAAATGTGACCGGCAGATCGCACCATCTCCTGGCCTGCCGGCGAAGCTTTGCACATTGTAGTAAATTCTCGGAATCCGATTTTTTCTTCATAAGACGCGACAAAATCCCATTATTTGAGAATCAGGAGCCGCGGATAGTTTCGTAGCGATCTTGTCGAGAACGTAAGAAATACGCTTATTAGGCGCAATGAAAGTTGGTTTTGTACGCAGACAAGCATTCCTAGGACGATGTGCAGTAGCCGTGACACAGCGCTTTGAGACGCAGCAAAAACAGCAGAAAGCATGAAAAACGAATAGAATCCATAACAAGAACGTTTATTTTCGTCCAGACAAAGGTAATCGTGACAATTTCTTCAATTCATAATGATTCTTACGCAAAGGCGTTAATCGTGCCGATTGCGCGTCATCTTTTCAGAATCTCCTCTTTGCTCGAAAAACCGAAAAGCGATGGACAAGGCCTCTTGGTGCAGTTTCTGCAAATGCTCTCTCAACTACTTAAGCAATATTTCGCAGCATCAACAAACGTTTTTTTAGCGTTTTAAGTACACCATGAAAATTGTATTACTTGATTACTCAATACTTTTACTTAAAACTATTTTTTCAAATATATTTCTTAATACCCTTTCTATTTTAAACGCTGTAATTTTGTAATTTGTTGAAATTGAATGAAATAAAATAACTCGCATAGTTCGTTGATACAACTTCCACATTTTTAATTGTGGGGGGGGGGCTACGTTTCAGCATTGTCCCGGGCTCAAAATGGTGGTAGGTCGGCTGTCGTGTGCACCGGGGGGTGGGGGGGGGGCGTGAGAGGAACGCGCAGCGCTGGGGGCGCGTGCGCCGGACGGGTGTCACGGAGCGACGGAGATAAAAGAGATGCGTCTCAACCTAATTACGCGCGCGCGCCGCCGCGAATCCTTAAGAGGGCCGTGAGCCCAGACGCACCGCCTTGCCCGAATGCATTGCACGCGCTCTCTCTGTGTCCTCCAATGCTCGCGACATGGTTCAGCAGTTCAGGCTCTATTCATAACAACAAATAAAAACGAGCAACCGCCCGCCGATTAATAACTACTCCTATCCACTTTCGCAAGTCACATTTTACGCAACTGTGGCTCTATATTAACAACTATAAATCGGTTTCGAAATAAGTAGTTGCTACATTTTTAGCTACGGCATTAACTTATGGAAATATTATGTGAAAAACACACATTATTATAACATACATTATAAAATACTGCTTCCACCATCAGACTGGTTACATTGTCCAAGACAAATAGTCCAAATTAATAGAAAACATTACAATGTTTATTTAGTGGAGAATACGTTTAATGATATTCGTATCCAAATGTCTTATTAGAGAACATGGTTGGTTATTAAACCCGCCCTAACGGCCTCTTTTCATAATTCTCTAATCTGATATTGTAAAAATGTCTTTCGACCATTTTTTGTAGTCGCTTTTATTTTCTCACCCATTGTTTTCGCAGTATAGAAAATGTATTATAATGCTGGGGGAAAATGAGATTTTTTGACAGAAAAACTCTTATTACCGGGCCCTGCTAACGAAAGTGTGGATAATTCTTGATTCTAAACGTAGTAAATTACTTCCCCTCTGTTTGTGTCGACTGAATCCACATTTTTGCAGATCTTGATACCGAAAAATAGATTTTCAGCAAAACATCAGTCCTTCTGTGTCACGCCATCTGTTTGCCACGCTGTAGGCTACGCCGTGATTGATATTAGAGCGTACTTTATGCAAAAGTTCAACATTTTCAAAAGTTTCAAAAAAATGCTCAAAATTTTTTTTACTGTGATTTTTTAGTGTGAAGAACAAATGGTGCATAGGGATATGACATAGGTCACATTTTAGACCATACCTCTCACCCAGAAACTCAACAATGAGAAGTTATTTTGTGAATTTCAATCTGACACGTCACTGCGTTCCAATTGATACAATGCAATATGATAATCTCCCATATATTGTAGCAAGAGAGGAGTGAGAAATTCGAATCTGCAAAAATTCGAATCTACTCATATTAAAAAAAATATATGAGTGTTTTTAAAAAACAGATTTTTATAAGAGATTTCATTCAACTAAACCATTTGCATCATAATTACTACACTTTTGCAATGTTATTTTTTTTATTATTGGAAATAGATACGTAATATTGTAACAGAGGAATTTTAGCCCTACTAACACAGCTGTCAGTTGTGAAAGTCCAAGAACTTTGAATACGGTGTTTATAATTTATTTATTCGATATGTTTTAGTAAAGTACAAAATTTAAAAAGAACATGTTACATACTATACGTTAGTATTCTGCGCAGCTGCATGGAGTTCTAACGAAAACAGTTTAAAAGAGTCCGGAGACGATAAAGAGATGTTTTAGCTGCATTTAAAAGCAACAATCTTCTGCGTAAAATAATGATACATTAATAACTCGTTTCGTTATCGGTAGTATATCAAGAATTTCATTGAATTCTGGGAATCATAAGTTGGATCAAAAGCCAAGCTCCGCCACGCCTGAATTACGTTCATCTCATGGCATCGTCGATCGGTTAAATATCACGGAAAGTTGTGAGCTTGAAACGTTATAAGCCGTTCCCAACGTCCGCAGCTCGTCTTATTTTCTTTATTGAGAACCTTGGCAGCGGTCGCAAGAAATTCTTACTCCGCAGCTCCGAACAGAAAACGAAAAGCGAAACGAGCCTCTGAAATGGAAATCCGTCTTCTTGTCATCGGTTTCGGCGCCAGTTCTTCCGTGCGGCCACATCCGTCGCCGCGCCGAGCTCATTAAAGGCGGCCGCTGGCAAATTAAATAAGGCGGCGCGGCGCGGAGCTGCGCGGCGAGCGGCCGAGCTCATGAATTAGCGTCACCGCGCTCCAGTGTGAATGGGCGGTTCATTCACGCGCGGATGGGCCGCGCGCCGCCGCTTCCAAGCTCGTATTTCAACGCGCACAGCGCCCGCCGCGGCCCCAGCGCGGGCCAGCGCCCGGCGACGGCGGCGACGACGGCGCCCGCCAGCCGCACAGCTGGGCCACACCACTGTAAGATATTCTCTTCCCTATCGTTGTCTCCTTTCCTTCACCTTACTCCCCCCCCCCACACACACACACACTCTTATATGCACTACACTACCATACATGGCGGGAGAGCAGTTGGGACCTCCGAGCTTATCTCGGCTGGGGCGGGGGGGATTGTATTAAATATGTGGAAGGAAACCCCACTAGTAGACGTGTAGAACGGCGTCAAATCTCAACTTGAAGTGTGGGAGGATCTCCGCCACTTTCTATGTAATAAATTCAGTACACTTGCGGGCACAATAACTGAAGTAGTTGCAGGATGCGGAATCACGCAATTCTCACTCTTTCAAGAGACGGCGACGGACTGCTGCAGCTTCTTCCTCTCGTCGCTCGCGTTTCTTTATCTTCGTCACTACTGTTTCTCCCCCTCAGCGACTCAATGTTTAGTTTTTCGTTTTGGGTTCAAATCATGTCGGGTTCGGGCGCCGAAAAGCGCAACCGATGCTGTCAAGCACAATGTTTTTTCTTGTAGTTTGTAGAGAATGGGTGCATCACTACTTGCTAAGTATGAAACCCCAGGACCACAGCGACGATATAATTTCTCACTTCCCCATAAAGTCTTAAGGTGTTTAACTACGTATTATCGCACCCTAGGCGTTGTGTGTTTTTCGCTCCTCCGTTTGATTAAGTTTCAACAACTTATCAGTGCGGTATTGCGAAATCCCCCGCGCAGGCCGCAGGGGATGTGGCGGCGGGGGTGGGTTGTGGCAGCTGCCGAAGAGGACCTTCGCAGCTACGCGTCGGGGCGCCGGGCGAGAGAAGGGAAGCAAAGGGCTCGCAAGGCGCGCGCCCCGCTGCGTAGGGACAAGGCCCGGCCGCTGCAGGGATGCAGATGAGCCTCCGCGGGCGCCCGCCAGGGGCAGCTGACAGCCTTCGCCCCCACCTCACCCCACCCCACAACCAACCTACGCCGCATTCAAACATGACCAAAGGGAATGATAGTGGTTTACAAAACAGATGATACGAAGTGAAAGTCGTACAACGTTTTGCCCACTTTGTAACAATTCCTACATTATACCATTGGGTTAAATTGAACTATTCATCGTGCAAAAACTGAGAGTTTGAATTGATTAGTGTTTCTGGGCGCTTCAACCGCTACTCATTAGTACCGTAGGGATAATGCATATTTTATCGCAGGGGGTGGCGGTGATCACCTACTAAATGACGAGATCCGACGCCGACATACAAGCCAGTTTCCGAAATTTTCCTCAACCAAGTATCTGCCATCAGCGGGGCATCGCTTGTGTTTATTTGATAATTTAACAATCAAGCACAGGACATGACTTAGCCCGACAAACACAAGGTACGAGAAAAAACGTATTTTAAACAAAATGTATTGCAACTTTCAGGAAGCTCCGTTCCAACTGTTACAGAGATGGCCCAGTGAAGCTGACGAGTGCGCAACATACACAACGTGATTCGCGTTCGTGTACCACTCTGGAATTAGGTTCGCGTCCAATCGGCCGCTTCGGCGAAGCTTTCGCCTGCGCCTACAGCCTCGACCCGCAAGGGCGAAACACCGCCCAACGGCCACGCGGCCCCCAACGAGGGCGTCGTGCAGCAGCTGCAGCGCGTCGCCCGCCGCGCACTTGCATCGAAGCGGAAGGCTCTCCTCGTAACACAGCACTGCTGCGCGAGAAAATATAAGCGCGCGCGCACGTGTGTGTGTGTGTGTGTGTGTGTGTGTGTGTGTGTGTGTGTGTGTGAGTGAGAGAGAGAGAGAGAGAGAGAGAGAGAGAGAGAGAGAGAGAGAGAGAGAGAAGAAGAGAGAGAGCAAGAAGCACACTCTCTAGCCACGCAAGCGCGCCAGTTTCTTGGGAGTCCAGACACAAGTGTTAGCGTCTATCAAAGAGCCCACCACCCCGCGCTCTGACATCGCATCCAAACCTAGCTCCGTCGCTTTCACAACCCATCCACCACCGTATCGATTTGCGAAACCCACTCGTAAAGGCCGGCGCCCGGTTTTAATTTTCCGGCTCCAGCGTCGGATTTAACAGCCAAGTACAATTAAACAAATGAGGTAAGATAGCGGAGGCTAATTCTATTTCAAGAAAATGTATTTCTGAATTATATTTTTTTTTTTTTACTTTTACGTAAACGTACGTATATATGGAGTAATATACGAAGCATAAAGTAATGTAATGCTGTGGAAAATTGATTTTGAGATTTCAATTGAAATACACGTTTTGGGGACCCCTGTTAACGAAAGGCGAGTTTTTCCAAAACACCCATCCGTTCGTCCGGCTGCGAACACCAGTAGCTCCTAAACCATTCGTAGGATTTCTTCCCAAATTGAAGAAACCCCTGTCGATCTGCCTCGAGTCGAAACTTAGAGAGTTTGAAAAACATTCTTTAAAATTTAGGGATACTTTATTCACAGGCCCAGGGACAATTCAGTATTTCTTTTCTTCCAAAAACGATTCCAAATTTTTTCTTCAAAGTTATTGTAAGAATGAAGTAAAATACACTTACAAAAATGGCATGTGTCCGATTTTCAGGTTAACGCTGAATTTTTGAAAATTGCAAACGTTTTTCGGCGACTTCATACAACTACAAAAAAGATGGATATTTTTCATTCAAATGAAATTTCTTATACATAATTAGTTCTAACAATAAGATCCTGTACATTTTTTGAAAATTTTATTAGTTTTCGTGCAATAATGCGAGCAATATGTGCAATATTTAAAAAATAACCAACATTTTTGGGTTTAGACAAAGCTAAATGTACTCTATGTAATGACATAAACCAATTTGCTCCATATTTTTGCTTTTTGAAAAAAGTACAAAAATGTAATTTTTTAGACTAGCCTCTCAAGCTGTTAATATTTTTATTAGCGACATTTTGTTCACATTATTGCAATTACGAGTATATGTACTAAAATGATGTCTAATAATGTTTCTTGAAAGCTTTATATTTTTCTGTGAAAAGGAGCTCATAATTCTGCATTTTCAGAAACGCTCAAAGGCCATTTTCTCAAAAGCGGCTCAAAATGTTTTCTTTAAACTTTTTGTACAGATAGCACCTACTGTACCGTTTACGAATCTACCGTTGGAAAAGAGAAAAATTGGGAATTGAAGATTTAAAAAAAATGTATTTAGAGCGGCGATGGATGGCAGCCGCCAGAGGATGAGGGCAAGTCCGTAAAGCTAGCCTACACAAGAAAATTAGAAAACTTTACTGCGAGAAAGTCTGTGCCACTCAGCAGCATCAGTAGTTTCTTATAATAAAATGGTATTGCGCAAAGTATTAAACGACACACAGTCGGTACGAGAAATAACAGAGTCGGTTAGTTAAAAACCTCCGCTAACGCCTCCGCTCATGAACTTCAATCGCGCCTGATATTGGCCGTTTAGCGGATTAACAGGGCCAATAACTGCTTCAATCACGTGAACGGTTATTTTGACACTCATTCATGACAAGTTAAATTAGCAAAGGGAGTGGTCGATGAGTAAAACGTAGAAAAACGTTTCGCATTCATATCCCGAACGTTGGCCAATTTGTCCTGGGAATCTAGTGCTCTATTATATATCTGTTGTTCCACCGCCGATTTTGTGGTGAACACACTATTTTGTGAAGTTTCTCAGAAACTAGTATGGATTTAAGGATTTATATTTAACATTAAATAAAATAAATTTATATTGTGGTTATGATTACCTCAACACATATACCTCTAGCTCTCTTTTATTTCTGTCATATCATCAACTGGAGGATGTTAGTGTTTATGTATCTAGAATGAGAAGTACACTTCAAACCCCCATATGTATGCGTGATTTTATTCACCCGCATACATAATCCGGCAAGATTTGTATCAATCCTTATTATACTTTTTTTATTGACAAACGAGGAACAACGTACTGAGCAATCCTCTTAAAGGCCATCCCTTCCCTCCAGCTGCATGCACTGAACTCACACAGGAGGAATTCCCACGACACTCCGAGCCTTATGGCTGGCGGAAGAACACATTTTTGCATAACATTGCTGTCTTCGGTGGTGACCAACCGCCTTAGAACCTGTCAAAAAGGCGCTCACTCAAAGCACAAGCACTGTAAATATCAAGCATATTACGGAAATACAAACGACATACTAAAAAGCATCATAGGATTCATGGACTAATATTCACAGCTATTTACATGATCATATTTGAGAATTTACTTGGGGCTAATATCACATTAAGAGATTGGAATCCAGTTAATAATTAAAGAACGTGTTGTGCATGCATATTTAACATACTCCATTAACTTTCTAACACGTCCATTAACGAGTTGCTCTTGACCTGTTGATAGGTCAAATTTTAAGATTCCAAGATTTCGTAATTCAAAGTTAAGTTTCTTCTTTAAAGAATATCAAATCAAAAAAAAGTTCGGCAAATGTAATTCTAGCTGAGTAAGATAATTTAACGGTAGGTATCTACATTCCTAATTTTCAATGAATGCAGAAATTGAAAGGAAACTACGTAACCATCGGTCATGCGAGAGTCATGTTTTGAAACAGTGAAATATGCGGGAACTCAGTAAAAATACAAAATATCTAAATTATTAATTTCCAATACGCGCAGAATGAGTAGAAAGAAAACTACATTGCTACCGGACAAGTGAGAGGGTTCTATGATTTTGATCGATATCCAGGAACGTGACAAAAATGCAAAGACAATGAAAAAGATACCATTTAAAAAACGAACTACCGGTGCGACACAATGGCACAGACTTTCTCCTTTTAGTTACTTTTCTCATTTCTTTGGTCTGGGCAAGCTTTTCGGTTCTGCCTCCTCCTATCGCCGCCCAAAACACTTTCAATTTTTTTTCACTTTTTCGCATTTTTTCGGTAATATGGAAATTTTTGATGAAACAATTGGAGTCGTTTTCGAAAAAATACCATTTAAGCGATTCTGAAAAAACAAAATTTGAAGCTCTTTTTTTTACAGAAAACTCAAGTTTTAGAGAAATTTAAATGGGCATCATTTGAAGCACTTCTACTCACAAATAGAATAATGGACCCACAATTTTTGAGATCTGGCCCTACATAACGTGTTAGTCGAAGCAATAAACTACATAATGGAACAAGTTCCGCCGTCATTTTTTATATCATGGCCATAAAATACCAGTTTTCGGGTTGAAAAATCGCCGTTTTTTGCCACAGCATTACATAATAATCTCTGTACTTAGCATTCTGTGTGAACGTACGTATACAGGAAGGGAAAAATGACTGAAAAATGTAAATATTTGATTGTTATCGCACATACCTACTGAATTCTTGCACTTATTGTGTCACGACACCGAAGACATTAGTCAATAACAAGTCTCCTAGTGCCCGGTGTTAAATATCAAATATTTGACTACTAACGTGTCTCATTTTGGAAAAGATACATTTTGGGTGTTCCTGGTATGGAAAGAACTGAAAGTCATAACTAAATACCCGTTCCAATAAAAATGTTAGTAGCAACGACACAGAAAGTATTTTAAGTATTGTAATCCCTGATGTATAATGGAACTCAGCCAAAATGAAGGTATAGAGCAGTTCATACTCATGAAGTAATTCTGACAAAAGATGATGTTTTTAGCTGTTCACAGAATTAACTGCGCTCGTCAAAGTAGTCAATTATTTGATCAGATCAAATATTATTCCTTAAATTTATTAGATAAATATATGTACCTAGCTAAAACTAAGAAGTCGAGGATGGCGATTGCAAAACATATTCCTACGTAATTTTTCAAACTACTCCGGCCACAAGATGATAAGGTAATTCTGGCAGATTGAAAAACAATACCTTCGTATTTGAAGTGTAAACCTAATGCAGAAACTGTTCACAAACGTTGAGATAGAATTGTTTCGTAATGCCACAACAAGTATGTATTTCCTTTTGTCATGCGTGCATATGCAAGCCAATGCCAAAGAATGGGTGACGTCTGTGTTTGGCCACTAACAATAAGGGTCAGGACTGATCATGTGAAAGGGCGCCCTGAACAAAGGGTAATCAGAAGTGCCGTCTGCCAGTCAATAGTTGTCTCCTTACCCACATTCCTTCCACCTCCCACAAAGAGGAATGCTACGGTTAACGTCGGTTCTCAACAAAGCAACCTCTTACAAATACACGCACCCACACGTGCAATGCGCTTCGAATATTACCTAAGTGAATTCAGCTTCTCAAAAGAGGCATTTCCCACATCCGACACACGAAACCAGTGTGGGAATGAGATCACTTATCACCCTCTAATACTCATGAAAAAACAGAACAGTATCACAAACTCGACGTTATTTATTTCGCATTGTTTTTTTTAATATTGCACAAGCCGCGAGATCTTCACACGCCCGCCCCCAAATGCGTTCGCGCAGCCCCGCCTCCGCACGCCGCCTCGCACGAACACCGCAAAGGGCGCCGGGCGGGCGGAGGGCGCTCAGAGGCGGGACGTCTCACTCAAACAACAAAGCCACGCGGTGCGATCACACGGCAAACTCATCGCGGTCAACTCTGTTCAGTCACACGAGCGACTGTTTCGACACACGTGCACCCAGTCATGTTGGATGAGTGGGCCTTGAGCAATGTGTTCAAAGAATTCACAATCATTTTAAAAAATTCTCCAGGTTGTACTAAGGCTGAGGAACTTCCTAATATTTTTGTTATTCCTCCGACTACAGAGAGTTCGCATGTAATTAATATATATTATTGAAAATGCATCACGAGTACACTTCGAAATTACCTTTTTAAGAAATATTAAACACATGTATTAATCTTTCATTAAACGTTGAACTATCGCGAGTATAATAAATAGCGTAATGGAAGTAAACAACACATAAACAACATATAATAAACAACAAAAACATTGTTTTTAATTAGGCAATTATAGACTAACAGTATACATTCGTTGGATGACTTCATTCAGACGGGTACGTATTCTCATCTGCTTATCGACATGATTTATAGAGCCTGGAAGTTCAGGAATTTATTTTTCCTAAAATAAACATGCAAAATGACATTTAGTTTTACGGAAATAGGCATGAAAAATGGAATTTTATTCTAGCTAAGTAAGGGTGCAAAAAGGAATATAAAACAAAGAAAAATTATATTTAAAAGGAATTATTGTAAAATATTGATAATTAAAATAATTCACATTATTTTGTAAATCCAAAATTAATGTGTAGGGAAATAATATTTTCGTTGTAATCTTAATTCCGCAATTCCGGTGTAATGACTACGAATTTGTTTTACACTCGAAGCCCTCTCTTTGAAAACATAGTTTCCACCCTTTTCTTCACTCTTGAAATGGCATCAGATCTTGAAAATGGAATTATATTTTTCGCTCTTCGCACCTGTGTAATCGTCAGCACTGAGAATACACAGACAGCTCTATTACAATATCATACAAAGAGAGCTGCCCTCAAAAGGGACTGGAGGCCTTTCTCAAAAGTAGGATGAGATTTCTTGTGAGCGAACAAAGTCGGCGTCAATAAACAAATCAAAAATCTTGACTGGCGTCACCTTCTTTTTTATTTTCTCGCAAAGGGCAAGAGACGTTTTGTAATGTTATATAACGTGAAGAAACGGCGAAATGTCGGCAAAATAATTCTTGTTATAGGGTAACAAAGGAGTGGATAAATTCAATCTCAAAATTTAAAGAAAATGATCCTCTGAAGTGATGTAGACAAACTCCGTGTTTAGTGGATCCTTGATACCGAAAAATCGAATGGCGGCAAAACATTTGTCTGTCTGCCCATCTGTGAACAACACTAGCGTCTAAATTGTTCAACCGATTTGCTCCAAAATTAATATACACCTATCGAGCTGCCTGATTTTAGTCGCGATCCCTGGAATTTAAAACCGATATTTTTCCTTTGGGTGTATTTTACATGAATTGCCTGGGACATTTTCCAAATTTTCAAAACAAAAATGGCTCCATCGGTTTTGATTAAATTGTGTTGTTTGGAAATGTGAAGACCGTTTAAGAAAATGGTGGAAATCCCTAATTTTTTGAAAATTGTAAAAAATTCACATGTTTTCCGGAGTCTCCCTAAAACTAAATTATTAAAGATAGAGATTTTTCCCTTAATGAAATCTGTTCCTTAAAGATATATTTTGAAATAAGGCCAGATACAATGTTTTGAAACTTCAAATATGTTTCGCGTAATTATGCGTGCACAGCGCGCATAATTTCGCGTAATAAGTACGTGTTGTTTTAGCGCCACTAGTTCATTTCGATTTTAAACTTAGCTTCTGCTTCCATAGAAAGACAAACCATAACCGCGCCTTCGTGGTTTCCAAGCTTGCGGCTTTATATCCCACTTCATGAGAGGTTAAAAACGGCAAAGTAATAGCGTAAAGGCAGAAAAAAGGGAAAATATAAAATCTACAAAAACAGAATTAAGTGATTCATTTTTGTTAAAAGTCGTCAAATAGTAACAATAGCAAACAGACATTTTGCCAAACTTAAGGGCTCTAATGATTTGTGTCAATTCTTACAATATTGTATATATTGTCGATATTTGAACGAACTGAAATCCCTCGTAAAAACTATCTCTAATCTCCAACTGCAGTTCATGAATTTACACTGACGACATAATATATCTTTGGCCCCGGTGAAAAATCTAATAAGCCATGAAAACTAAATTTTACAGGATAGCATAAAACAAATTTCAACTGATGCTGTAAATCGGGGATTAACGATATTCAAACGAAACCTACAAACAAACCGTTTTGTTTGAATATCATGAACCCTAATTTACTTCAGTTAAAAGTTGTGTTTGGCCTTTCTGTAAAATTAAGTTTTCATGTCTTATCGGCTTATTCACCAGGCTCACAGATATATCAGTTGACGCACCAGCCCCTAGGGCTGCGTGTGCGGCCCTCGAAGGAGCCCAACTGTTTTCGAGCCTCTCCCTCCAATTGCCCAGTCCTGAACGAAGCACGTCGCTGCTTGCGCCTCGCAGGCGTGGGCTAGTGCCTGCGTGGGCGGGCGGTGGACCGCGTGCCTCGGCGCGCGCGTTCTCATTAGCAAATCTTTTATTAATGAACGCGCCAAAAATCCGGCGGAATAATAGCGCGATGGAAGCTGCGAGGGCGCGCGGGCCGGCTATTAACGTGTTTGCCTCCGCCCGCGTCGCAACACGGCGGAGCACGCGCGTTCGCAAACAAGGCCGCGCGGCGCGGCGCGGCGGGGCGCAGCATCGACCGCGCAAGGAAGCTTTTATGCGGCACAAAAAGTGCGCGCCCGTGCCCACGCGCGTGTACACGTCTGTTTGCGCGCTTCTATCAGTGTTCGCCGGCGCCACCGCCCACCAGAACGGCGGCATTGTGTGGCGAGCGCGGCAGGGGGCGCTGGAAGCACTGCACTGCCCACGGCGCGCGGCGCGCGAATAAATGAAATGGAAGGAGGGGCGGAGGGGGGCGTACAAACGGTTAAATGGGAGGAGGAAAAAAACATACGCTCGTCAGGAGTAGAATGCTGCAAGGCTCTCATTTGCTCGCTCGAGCTGTTCGTGCTGTTCGGAGCGCCGAAAGCTCGAGCGTCTTACGCGTGCTCGCTATGTGCTGATTGACAGGCCCTGGCATCTTCGCTTCGCGTCTTTAGGAAGGAGAGTGACACTTAGCGTCGCGCGTCTTCGTAAGCAATACATATAAAGAACCTTTCAAGCTAATATTCCTTCTTTATAGCTACATTTGCTAAATGCAAATGAAATGAACGCGTTTGAAAATGTATTTCATTAATAAATGTTTTGTACACGTCTTTTTAGAACTATCGAAGAGAAGAATACTATTAATTCTTACTGACCCACACTGTTTCCCCCGCCGAAGGAAAATGGTAATTTTCATTCTCTTTATTTCACATAATTTGAGCTCCTTGAATCATCATCTTTAATTTTGCGTCTTCTTCTCGAGTGGAACGGAGTCTCGAGCGCAACTCGTTCAGTTTCCTCGTCTCGAGCGCTTTTCGCTGCGGTGATGCTCGAGCGGAAATCTCGTCCAGAACTCGAATAAGAACAACACACTAGAACTAATCTGCGTGTATGAAGCATCAACTGAGAACACGTGTTGATTAGAATGGAGGTCAAATGAATCACGGTACAGAGAATTCCCAAACGCAACTGGGAACAATCTACAAAAGCTGCCTGAAGAGTCAACCTCGAATGGGATCCGAGGAAGGCGGACGCGGAGGGCTGGAGACAGTCGGAGGCAAGAAGTGCGAGCGCGGCGAGGCGAGGCGACACATACACATCAGAGAGCGCGCGGCGTTATTAGATTCTTGCTCCGAGGCCGCCCGTACGCCCAAGAACGCGCCCCCGCCCCCGCCAGCCCCCCGCGCCGCCTTTTCAATTTAATACAGAGGGCGCCAAGCTGCTCCGAATGCGACTGCGCGCATCAACATTCTTTCGAAGCCACCGAGATTTGCAACACTGACGACGGAAAGCACAGATATGCAAGTACGTATGGAAATATTTGTATTCCTTTGATACCATGTAAAGTCACCGTACACCGTATTGGCCGGGATGGCTCAGCGCAGCCAATCGTTACCGCTGCATCCACTGATTGTAATGTTTTAGAGGTCCCGATAGGGACGGATTTTACACACTAGCTACATATGTAGATCCAATTCAGCTTATGTTTGGAAAAGAACTCTAGCAGTGGGCTGCTTAGATCAGTAGTTTTCCGTTTTATAAAAGAGGAAAGGTGGACGAGTACTTTAAAAAAACCGGACACGGACTGCACGCGATACTTCTTTCTGCTTTGTGTACTCACCCCTTGCACACACAGTCTTACACTTACAGGAACTGCACTACCACAAGTGTTGGGGATCAAATGGGAAAATTAAGCTCACCCGGCTGGGGCGGTGCTCCGCGAACAGAGATAAATGGAAGAAGAAAATGTCGCAATATGACGTGTAGGTAAGCGCCTGATCTCCCATTGCAGCGGAGAAGAAACGTCCGTCACCTCTCATCTGTAACATACGCTACCCTTCCGTGAGCAGTGATCAAAGCAGTTGACACTCGTGGCTTCGTGGCAGGCGCGGCGCCAGGGGGTGAGGGCATGGAGCCACGCTCCCCCAAAGGCCTAGAAGAAAACGATTGGTATCTTTTTTTTTATTTGCCAACATTTATTCGAATATTTATATTAGAAGTAAGTAATTATTTAAAATAATATTGAGAAGTATCATATATACACTACAAAAATTAATATGTTCGTTACTAAACAAAAATCCTCAATCCAATGATCGGCTGGATCCACCCGTGCTTCGCAGGTTGTGGTGTCCAATTTCCACCCACAGAAGGAAAAGCACAAGGAGCTGTGTCCGCGCCCACTGTCCACTGGCCGCTCCCGAGCTGGAGCGAAAACAGCGATAATTACGTTCTAAACACTATTCGAGCGCTGTCATTATAAATTGCAGTCGTTTGCAGTAGCAGTCGCCCTGCCTTCCAATTGCAACGGGCGAAGACGCACCGAAGGCAAAGGCGGCGAAGATGGCGCCGTGCGTGGCGGCGTCCGCTCCGCACCCCTCCTCTCTTCATCCCTCTCCCCTCCCCTCCTCTCCTCTCCCCGCCACGAGCTGGCCTCGCCGGTCGCATCGCTGCCCGCCCGATTAGGAACATTCTAACTCACACTCTTCGTTACCCGATCCAACTACCGCAATCATTAGTCCTTTAAGCGCTGTGCACTTTTAGAGGCGGGAGTTGACAGTGCTCCTCTCCCGCCAGACTGTCACATCCGGCATGAAGTAGAAAGATGCTGCCACATTCTCGGGTGGTCGTTCTTGCAACAGATCACAACAGCAAGAAACAAACATAAAAAAGAGCTCACACCAGTAGACGACACGGAACCAACAAATAACGACTCTTATCGATTTTCGGTTACTTCATGCTGTAAGTTCTATTTCTGTTTCTTAATAAGCACGGCAACCTTGCAGAGACATCAGGATTTGAAGCCTCTGATTGGATCACGGAGCCCCGTCTCTCCTGTCAACCGACAGTTTCTACTTCCGACTCTTCCTATTTTGGATAGTGCAAACATATACCGGTACATTCGCGAATTAGCCACATTCGAATATTAGGCGTAGCATACCCACAGTTGACACAATACGATAAAAAATATACATTACACACGTCTGTCCACCAATATTGTCAATCAAATTGTCAGTCATGCATACAAGGTACATCCTCCCATTCCAAACAGGACATTCGATCGAGATTCGTGTATGTTTTGTTAGTTTGCTTTCCGCCCACGCCCCATCTGTTTCTGGGCGAGCGGTGGCTGGAGGCTACGACAGCTCTTTAGGAAGCCGTTGTCTACCCGAGGGTGGTGGGCAAACCAGCCGCGACCACGCACGGGCAACAGACGCTGTACATCGCTTTGACCAAGCATAATGACTCTCACTATAAAAACTGAAATCTACAACATCCGTTTCATTTCTGCTTTCGAAGTTCTTCTATGGCCAGATCACCGGTTAGGCAACCGTGCACACAGTTGCGCAGGCGAGAAAGTTAACACAATTTCCACGTCTTTGGCGTATTGCGCAAGCTACTCCTCAGAAATAAGACACCATGACACATCAGCGTTAGTCTCCTAATGGCCAAAGCGAGGGGACCCAAAGGCGCAATGCAGGAGTCGGCACCTCAGACAGCTTCCCGCTCGCTTCCAGCGCGCGCTGCAGGCGGATGGACGACGCTGCAGACACCCCCCCCCCAACATCTAACCTTTACTAACATTGGCAGTCAATTGAAATGCTTTGGGCAGTAAAAAAATGAGCCACATCACCCATAGGTAGAAAAAGTAGATTTTAGCAACTGCTAAAAATTCGAAATGCTGAGAAAAATAGTAGTTGTACGTTTGACAGTCTGTGCAGTATATTTTTAAAGATTTTCAATTTGCGAAAATATGCAAAATATATCAAAAAACGCGAAATATCGGTTATAGAGCGAAATGGTCGTGAATATGCGATGTAAACGCAAAACTGCAATTTATGGTTTCCTTCGGGTTTGCTCTCTGACTAGGAACGCGACATCGACAAGACATCGATGTTTGAAAATATTTGATAGTGGCCAACAGTGTAAAGTATGAACTATTTTTCAGTTAATATAGTATCATTGTCACTGAGAAAATAATTAAATTCACCAAAAACTGGAAATGTTGGGGAAGAAAACATCCAATCGGCTGAACACTAACCATATAATTCCCCTTTAGAAAAATATTCGTTGAGCCACTGCATAAAATCACACTGACAGTAGCCGACAGTTGAGCGGGTCGACCCACCAGAGAAGAGCACCGCCAGCGAGACGAGTGTGTGGGGGTGGAGGTGATGGGCGAGGCGGAAAGGCGGGGCAGAGGTGTCCAGTTCGCACCCCGGCGGGACAGCGCCGCACGCGGACCGGGATGGGCCGCGTCGCAAATCCCAGCTTAATGAAGATTAACTCTCTCCGCAGTCCACCAGGGAAAACTTATCGATAACGCTCATTAACGGACGGAGCTATTACGGGACGCACATATACATAATTCATGCAGCGACGTCGCGGGCGAAAAAACGAGAGCGAACGCCGTCGGGCGGCCGTTGCTTCATTAATTACTCGGCGCGCATCGAGCGGAGGGGGGGGGGGCACGAGCCGCAAACGCGCGTACGCCACGAGTAATCAGGAGGAAAGTTACAGGCGTCAAATGGGCAGCACTTCTGTCGGTCGTTCCATGTGGACCGGCCTGGGTATCTTGCAGAACCGACAAAGAGCTATTCACGGCCGCCAGGGAGGTTGGACCCAGCGGAGGAGATCATTACGTAGCAATAATACGCCCACCCGTGACCCGAGTGGTTAATCCCACGTCGCCCACTAGGAGGTGCTATCATCACTGCGGCTATGCGCCTAGCGGAATCTCGCCCCTCGGGGACGCCTTGGAAATCAATGGAACATCTTCACCTCACGAATACTACTCTTCCGTCGGTGTAGCTAAGTATGAAACAAACACGACCTCTACGTACGAGTACAATCAGTTCATTTACAATACGTTCCACTTAGACTACGTTTAGTTACAATACGAACCCAGAGTACAGCTCTGGGGTTCTTTTCGCTACTTTTGCCTTCCTTTACACACTGCTCCCCGTACTCTGGCCTGTGCAGATACCGACGCTTTACCGCGCCGTTAATCGGACACCCAACGCAACGTACACGCAGTTGTCTTGTCTCCCAGGCGAGGCGTGCGCGAGGGGACCAGAGAGCCAAGAGTCGCCCACCTGCTATTTCGCATTACGTTTGGCGGCCACGTGATCGTCCACAGCCTCCCTGCGGCCCTCACGTCCCCGCCCTTGCGCGTGCGCGGTGTCTCTCTGCGGCCTTGAGGCCCCTGTGATCGCCTCAATTCGTGCCCGCCGCCGGCGCCTTCGGAAGTAAGGCTGCCAACTGATGACGTCACACTATAACTTGGTGTGCAAAGGGAATTACATTAATGCAAAATATGGAATTTTAATCATCCAATAATGCCGTTTCAAATATGCACATACAAGATTTAATCCACCTTCTCGTACCTACATTATCTCTCGTACATAATGTATTGAATTGAATTCAAAAATTCAATTCAATACATTATAAAAAATATTGCACTGTTAATATGAACATACCTGACACCTCGTGAGAGAACACACCATGAGAACGAACGAACATCCAATGAGACGGCGAATGAACATCCAATGAGCGGCGTGAACAGCATGAAATTAAAGAGCTCTCTGCAGTGTGAATTTAAATGACACCGGCCACAACAAATATCCAGCTATTCGTAAATTTTAATACGTCGAATTCGTTCAAAGTGTGGCTTTCTTTACACCACATAGTATGTCTTGCTCATATAATGAAAGGCATGAGAGAATAAAGACAAGCGACACTTCGATATACTGATATTTTCGATTAGTGGATGAGTTCCTGTGGATGTTGTAACGTATCTTGTCACTGCCCCAAGACTTTCAAATTACGTTCTAGATTATTAACGCTACAAAAGTGATAAAATAATAAATAACAGCAATTCCATATTGAAAGTCCCGCACACCATCCCTTCCAAAAAAGATTGGAAACAGTGGTTGGGGGTCGCGCATTCGGGCGAGGTGTGTCCGAGCGTCCGGCGGTGGTGGCAGCCGCCTCACGCAACCCTGGGAGGGGGGGGGCGTACAAGGGGCTACACGCAGCCCGGGCGGGCTTGTAAACCTGGTCGGCACGCGCGGAGGCGTGGGGCTTGCGCGGTGGGCGCGGGGGAGGAGCGGCGGGCGGCGGGCGGTCGATACGCGCGCGAGGCGGAGGCCCCGCCAGGCGTGCAAGTTCAACAAACTGCGCCTCAATACGACGGACGCTCGATGCGGAGCTGCGATGTATCAGCGGCGCGCGCACCGTCAACACTCGAACGCCACCCGCCTGCCCCCGCCCCCGCCCTGACCAACCCGCCACTGCCTCACCCCACCACACCCATGCTTCGCCGCCCGCACTATCCCAGCCCTGCCTTCCACATACTCGCCCCACACATGCCCCGGCTCCCATCCTTGCTTCCCACAATCCCACCTCTCCCGGTCCGGTCCCCAACTCTCCATGCCCCGCCTACGCTCGTCTCCATCCCCACCTTCCCCACCTCTTTCCTCACCACAGCCCCCGCCCAACCCGACACATCTTCCACCCCCTGCCCCACTCCTCCGGCCTAACCCACACCTCACCCCCTGCCCCGTGGATACTCCCTTGCATTCCGCTCTGCGTCACCAATCCGCTCCCGCCCCCCCGACTCCGTCGCGCACCCGACGCACGCGAGGCAGCGGCAAGGCGACTGAGCGGGATCTGGGGGGGGGGGGGGGGCTGGCCCTCCAGCAGCGCGGAAGGGCGGGCGGGCGGGCAAACCTCAATGAAAGCCCTGAAGAGGCGGCGCGGTCGAAGGACCCGACCCACACGCTCAGGCGAACAATGAACGCCAAAGTCAGAATCAATCCGAGAGTGTCAGGCGAGCGACAACACTCCGCCGCGCCCCCACACAAGCCTCGCTCGAGATAACGAGTCAACGAGCAGGCGGCTGCCAGGGCGCGAGCTGTAGGGTGGTGGTGGTGGTGGTGGTGGTGGTGGTGTGCTGTAACTATGAGAAAGGAGAAAGGTGGGCGAGAGCGAGGAACGAGCCCGGCGGGGCCCGTTTATTAGGGTGCTCCTTCAGGTATTAATGTGAGAACTACGCAAGTCAGCGATGAGAGCAGCCGTCCGCTAGAGATCCTCCAGCGCAGAATTCGCCCTAGGGGCTAGGTTCGCCCTTTCGGTCGCAATGCAACGGGACGCGCAGGTGCGGCCGCGCAGAAAACGCCCGCTCATAAATTGCGGGCTTTACGGCAGCGGCTCCGAACAGGCGCCTCGCGTCGATCCGCCTCGCTTTGACGGACGACCGAGTCGCGTCGCCCCCCCCCCCCCGGCCTCGCCCGTCACGGCCGGCGCGCGCCGTTCCGCGGGAGCCCTGCGCCGCGGCGCGCCAGGCTTCCGCCACCGACCCCGACGGCCCGCCTCGCCCAAGACGCGCGCATGCACGCTGCAGGGGCACACGCCTTCTTACGAAACAATGTTCCACTCGACTAATTAATTACTGTGTTCATTTCATGACCAAAACTTTCAAACAGGTTTCAAAAAGAATAAAATTACTAACCAAAATAAGTTACTTATACATTAATAAACTATACGTATAAAGTAATATATATATATATATATATATATATATATTATATATATTATATATATATATATATATATATATAACGTTATATGTTATCGTTTACGAAAATTATTAATACGTATACATTATACAAAATAAGTTACATGTACTTTTTTATTTAAAGTTTTGCTTCCCGTATTTGGAATTCTCGTCAGGAAGTACTCTGAGAACCATGACTGTAAACGTTAGAAAATAAATATAAATGTAACTTAATTATTGTGTTTTATTGTAAACAATTGACCGAATATCTTGAACATATACAAAACCTCTCGTTTATGCCGCAATAAACAGAAAATGATGTAATATTCAATTAAAGCAAACCGAAAAGAAGACAATATACTCTGTACAATATTTTCTGGCAATCAACCGTGGTAATAGTGTAACAGAAACTTCACAATGCCGAAAACGAAACAGTTATTCGTTATTTCCACTAGTTAGGAATCTTTATTTTGTGCTTTAGGTTTTTTCCTACAAGCACTGTTTTTTTTTTCAAGAGGGATTTATTATTTATTTCCGAATATAGCGATCATATTATACGAAAGCCTTATAGTTGATATAAAAACGCCACGCAACTTCATTACAATCAATATATATGCCGCAACAAAACCACTAGCTAGTTCGCATACGTATTAATAAGCCTGATTTACAAATATCGAGTGAATAAAAACAATCATTTGACTGTAAACTCCCCACAAACTTATACAGTACATCCGTTTCAAATACCGCAACAAAAATTCATAAACATTTCCATGCATTTACTTTTTAATGAATTCATATAAAGGCTTTAACAACTGAACCGAAATTTTAGCCACAGCCGTTAAATAGTAATGAAAACCGCGGGCTCATGTATCACCATATACATTTCATTCTTTAAGGCAATTAATTTGACGATCTCCATGCATTTACGATATGTTCCTCGGTTTTAACAGAAACACAATCAGATGAAATGGAAATTACATATTGCATTAAAGTTTCCCCTGATGCACGAGCGGAAAAGACACCAATTAAAAAAACACAGAAGTAAAGTAATAACTAGTAGAATAAGAGAAAAATGAGGGAAATGGCTCTTATAAAAAAAATAACAATTCTATCACTATATTTCAGATGTCGGAAGAATTATATTCAATTCTCTCTCTCACGATTCAGTTGATACACTGTTGAAAATTACAAACACTAACATTAGAAAAATTGTTCAAGTGCTAATTGGAGTTGCAATGACTATCTGGACATTTCGCTCTTTAAAAATCATATTTTCAAAGAGCAAATAGTTCTTGTCGTCACATAAGCAGTGATGATGGTGATGCAAAATGCATTAGTTACCTTTCGTACTGTTTCACTTTAAAATATTGGATATGCCTCTACTAACTATTGCAATCACTAATAATAAACCAAGGCCCTGGGACGGTTGATACTTGAGGTCCCTATTTCAAAAAAGAATTCCATTATCCCCAAATTCATAAACAGTATTCGTTTCTCTGTGCACCAGAAATAACTTATAACGTTAAACTTGGGTTAGATATAAAAACATTTTTTTCACAGTCTTTTGAATGAAAAAACATCTGGGCCTGGAGAAAGTTGCCTCCGCTGCCCTCCCCCCCCTTCTGGACGCTCTTGGGCTAATGACTCTCATCTGGCAAATGCTGAGATTGATTGGTTTCGCGTCTGCACACAAAATGTACCTTAGCTCACACACATCAGCAACTACCTTTCATACACGAAACACGACTTATAATTCCCATCCATCAACAAAATCATTGAAAAATGCATTCTTTCTCGCTAAAAATCTTACTTTATTAAAACTTCTACCTTGACACACAATCAACTCCGTTTCCAATCCCAGCACTGTGGGAGAATAACCTAAATCTCATATTTACCGAAGACATTTAAGAAGGTTTTCGCTAATTCTCACACACATTTTCTGTCTTTCTTGACATCGAAAAAGCCTTGGTAAAGTTCGCTGGCTTAAAACACAAAAACAAGCGCCACTCTGCAACATTTTACTCTAAATTAAACTGTTTTCCCCTTAGGGGCCAGCTTGAGCAATGCTGCACCCCTCGCGTCGCCTGCCACTCCATTCACTCCCTAACATTCGCAACCTGGGTCTCGAGAGGGGACGTAACCCTCTCATACCATTGCCATTCGCCATTATCCATCGATAGCTCACATAGCCACGGACCTTGCCACTTAGTGCTATGTTTACCGACTAACAAACTAACGCCGCTGTAACTCCAAGATCCTTAGCGGAATGGAGGTTAATGATAGGATAGGGTAGGGTAGGGCTTATGGAGCAAACTAATGAAATGCACATTGGCCGCGACAACGGGAGTACCGGAAGAAAATCTGCCGAGAACCCGCTTTCCTACCCTGAATTCCACTTGAAAGCGCCTGAACAGGGCTGGATTTCAGGCGTAACGCCATGGGACAGCGCTTCGATACCTCGGGAATAATTAATCCCTTTTATTATAATTATACAACTATTTATATTCAAATAATAATTAGTTTGGGACGCATTTCGATACCTACAATTTTAGAAATCAAGCACTGCGCCTGAGATCGAACTCAGGCCAAAGCGGCGGAAGGCGCGTCGTCTGACCATTGAGCCCCGGGCCGCCCAAGACCTTCATCACGAGCTCGCTACGACTATTCACATCAAACAATCCGCCTTTACGGTTTATCACAAAATTCCCTCATTTCCACACCACTCCACTTCCAACCAGGGGCACAAACCCAAACAACAGTAATCGGCCATAAACTGTCCAAACAGGTAATAAATATATAGAAAAGTAATGACATGTCATATGGGCAAGTTACTTTACCTTATTACGCACTACACGTAAGTACAAATAGTTTAGTTTTAGGTAATAATGTGTAATTTATGATAAACGGCGAATGGTTTCAACAGACTATTCATTATTACATCACCTGTAGTTTGGAGTATACTCATCCCTCTAATACGAACTAAAAAGACCAAGGAAATTAACAAAGTAATAAAAAATTAAGGCAGGAATAAATTTGCAGAATGATTCTGCAAGTGTTAAATCATGAATCATATCAGTTTCCTGCTTACAACGGAAGCTGTAAGTCATTAACAATTGAAAAAAATTATAATACAGGGAAACCAATATTTCTACTTCTCAAATTTTGTCAAAAAATTGCTCGTTACTACGCATTCATAATTCAAATTAATAGAGTTTAAGAGCGAGGGTGCAGATTACATTTCTCTCGCATACTTCACACCGAAGCTAATGTTACGTTCATTTGCAATAAATAGTAACTAGTATTGCTGCAGAATGGCACTGAGGCTGCGATGCGGAAGCGATTGCAGCTCAGTTTCAAAAAAACTTTTGAGGTTTCAAGAAACCTTATTAGATATCACTTGAAGTATAAGCCCTCATAACGCAATAATGTACACACATTTCTGGTAAAGTTGACATTAACGACGTTGAAGATATTTATAAAAAATACATTTATAAATTTTTTGAAAAAATGTAAGAATACTTCAAATGGACTTTATGACACGTTATTGAGTCCATAGAGTCCATACGTTCAAACAAATTTCAAGAAAAGATTAGTCGTTTTTGAGAAAGTTTATCAGATTATGTGAACCACGTGTACTTATAAATGCAATAGTATATACAAACCGTTAGTAATGTAAATATTAATGTAGCGAGGGATATTATAAAAAATACATTTGTATATTTTTTGAGAAATCATAAGAATGCAGCAAAATGGAGTTCATTTAATCTCATTCCGTACACTTACCACTATTCCTACCAAACGTTTTAAGAAAAACATCGAAAAATTGGAGATATCAGTGAAAATCTGACCTATGCCATCTTCATAAGTGTATTTTACTCTACCCTTACAATAAAATTACAGAAAAAAAATTGGTCCATTGTTGAAAAAAGTTTGAATGCATCCTAAAGACTAAATAAAAAGAATTCCCAAAATGAAAAGATTATTTTAATGGCATAGCTTCGAGTAGGGCCAGATTGACAGGGAAATATTCATTTTGGAAAATATCCGACGAATAGTTTAGGTACTGGTGTTGTTCACAGACGGGTAGATATAGATTCGGACGAAGAGAGGAACGTTTTTTAAACCTTTTTCGGTACGAGTGGAACCCAAAACATGCATTTTCATTGAAATCTCGAAATCGATTTTCCGCAGCATTAAAAAACCGTCTCTAATCTTCAAATATTGCTCGGTGTATACGTATACGAGAAAGTTTAAAAAACCTGTTTTCCTTCCGTTCTTCCTTCACTGCAAGAGAAATGTGCCTTGAGCAAGTCCCAAACTCGATAGTGCTTCGTTTCAACCTTCCAGCACGGTTTTGAAACACGGAAACGCCGGGGCCCCATTACGTGAGCTTTTCATCCAAGCCACTATGAAGTCTTTCACATATCAGATGCGCGCAACCGTGAAATGAACGGGGCTAATCAATCCTGACCCGGCGAATGGACAACGCGAAAAAGAAGCGAAAGGAGGAGACGGAAAAGAAGGAAACAGTTGCGTGCCACACCAAGGGCGCCGAAACAAAATCGCGCGGGCTGCGCAACCGGACAGCGCAGTCGATAGCAATAGAATATTCCGGAGCGCATGGCGGAGCCGCGGGCTCCCAGGGGCGGCGGCCGGCGCGACGCAGGGGGCGGGGCGGGGCGGGGGCGGGAGGCGTATGCGCACACCAGACGCAGCGGGCGCGAGGGCAGCCGCCAGGGATGCACGCGAAGGCAAAGCAGATGCAACAGCAATGAAGACAGGTCTGAAGTCTGCCAGAGAAAACCTAGAAAGCAGCAATACGAATAGCATCGCCTGGAAGTGAACCATGATTAGTGGCGGCACGTGGTCATGCCTTTAGGATGTGCAACATCTCTCTTCTCTCCCCCTTTCTCCCCTTCTCTCTCATACATACATACACACACACACACACGCGCACGCACGCACGCGCGCGCGCGCACACACACACACACACACACACACATACACACATACATATACATAATTAAACACAGAGCATGTTATGAAGTCTTATAGCCTGCTGAACGGTATCTTTCATCAGCAGTGAGGGTTGCTCGCATTTATTTTCACACCGCCTGCTTTGACTTCGCTCGGCAAGAACCCCTTCGAAATATTTACAACTAAAGTCGGATTACCGCATATTTACTCAGACGTTCCAGAACCGTTTTTGCAGAGGGGTTTAGAGTTCTATTGAACAAGTCGATTCAAAACTTTTTTACTCGCACCTTTGAATTAAATTGAATTTAAGCCTTATTTTACGTGGCTACACTCACGCCATGAATCCTGCTTTTCCGTCTGACCACGCAAATTTCGCTACGCTGTAGAGTATTTTCCATAAGCTCATTGAACAAATTTTAGACTAAAAGTACAAGTTACCGAATACTGAACACAATCTAGATAATTTGAGGTCTACAGTAAGTGACGAAACACAGAGTCAATTCAATGCTGTTTCTTTTCAGCGAATTTTTCTTCACGCTTGGCGGAAAAATGAACACTCTAACCTCGGTTTTTCAAAACGCATTAAAATAGTAGCCAACAACTACATACGATTACAAAATTCATTTGGATTTTCATTGATTCAAAATGGATTTGTAATTGCAACTTATTCAAAATATAAGAGAATGTGCTTATAATAATAAACTAACACAATTCTTATGAACGCAACACTGCACATCAATGCGTTCGCGTTTTGCGCGCTGGCGAAGAACTATTTCATTGGAAGGGACGAGAGCTCTTTTCAGTGGAGAGTAATCTCACACTTTTTTCGTTCAATGTCACAGTGCTTCTCCTCCAAACTTGTGCTAACTGAGTGTTATATCTTGGAGACATGTCAAGGCACTCGCATGCTCCTTCAGTTCATAAAGCTACTGATGCTCCTCTTTCCCCTCCAGCCACGCAGCAGCCTACGATGCGCTCTACTCGCTCGCAGTTCCCGAGTGTGCGCCGGCTGGCTTTCACAAAGCACACGGAACGGCGCGCGTTTTCAAATTGCTTGTTTCGGAAACGCTCTGAGAGGATTTGTATTTCCCTCTTGTTTTGAGATATGTAAGAGAAAATGCACCGAATTACTTTGGGCGTGCGCATAGGCACGAGCCGCCACTGACCACGACAGTATATGAAAACAGCCACGCGAGGGGAACTGGAGGTGCTGGAATCAGCGCGATTGGTAATTGTTAAGTAATATTGTAATGCTGTTTGATCCCGTAACAGTATATCCAATTTGCAAAACCTTTTTTCAGGTCTGGAAAGCGAACCTTGCTACTTTGGTTCCTTAGCCAACTTTTAACTCTTTAGTTAAAATCACTGAAGGCATTATAGAAGTATTTGTGTAAATGGTTCGATTTTGCCCTTCTGAAAAAAAAAAGGATTCAACGAAAACACGACCTGTGCATTTTTATAAGCGTTGTTCAAACAGTGTACGAAAAAATATTTTTAAAAAGTGATTCTGACTTCATTCAGTATGCTCACAAATATTAAAATATGCGGTTCAAATCGAGGGGAAAGCGACATTAGGCATTTGCATCTTAGTCCTCTCGTTGGAGGGCGCATGCGAAGGGGAGCGGGGCTGGGAGAGGGGGCACCTGGCGCGCGCTGCGGCCCTGCGCCCTCAAGTCGCCAACCAACTTGCGCTCAACTGATATTGCCCACGACGGCCGGCGGCCTCACCGCGCTACTACAGGCGAAGAAAGTGCAGCGGAAGCAGTCTCGAGTTTCCCAGCCGCCCCCACCACATCCCTAGGAATAAAAGTACGTCTCCCCTCACGCGTGGCCGCGGCTCCACGGACACGCAACGGGCGGAGGTGGCTCAGGGACAGGGCGCTTGCCTGGGCAGCACTCTTGCAAGCAGCTCCTGGAGTTTCAGTACTGACCGAGGCGGCATTTCCATACTAAGTCAAATTCAGCTACTGAAGGACAATTCTAGCCGTGTTACTCTGGCCCGTACATTGCTGAGGTCATGTGGTCACCAGGCGCAATGTTAGATCAGGAGGGTTTCAAACAGCCACACGGACCACCGCCTTTTCTTCGTCATGATTATCCCCACCTCTCTCCTTACCCACTCTCTTGCCCTTAATTTCCACACAATGGCGGCACAGTTCCAAAAGGCAACAACACAAAATTCAACGATTAATATGGCCCTGAAAATGTCTGTTACATCACTTGAATTTGAAATTTGTTATAATATTACAAAATAAATAATACATTTCAAATTTGAATGATGTAACTGACATTTTTAGAGAGGTATTATTCTTTGAAACGGCAATGTCAGAAACACAAAATACTAAGTTGTAGTCGGGTCGTCGAGATATTCGAGCGCTGAAGGTCGGGAACCCCGCAGGCCGACATGTAGAGCAACGGCGGATCTTGTGGCCCGCTGGCAGTGATACCTCGAGAACCACCGCAACCCAACCCTCGCGGATAGTACATCCACTTCACTCAAGGGAACAATGGGAATAGCAGGTGACGCGCCTCGAAACAAAATAATCAATGGAGAGCCCCGTGGCGCGCCGCTCTTTATCGGCGCAGAAGCAGCCAATCAGGAGAGCCGTAAATTAAAAAGCAGCCCAGACCGAGCAACAGGGCTGACAGACACGCCGCTCACACGCTCGCTCGCTCATTTAATGATGTCCCTTAAATGGACGGGAATCGTTTTCCACGTTCTGACCTCCCAACTTCCTACAGCCGCACCAGCTTACCATTTACGGCGAAATGTGACCGCTAATTCCAGCGTCTATCTCCAGGACGTTCTTGTTCTCGAACTGCACGTCCACATCATCGAGTAAGCTACATGGTTCGCGCGTTATGGTTCCACCCCCCTCTGTTTATCAAAACGAGAGAGACGTCTTGCGATGCCTCCTCAGTCTATTGGTGGGAACTGACACATTTTTCGCATCGTTCAAAAACATTCTGAATTACGGGTCAACGACCTTTTCATACACGCGAGCCACACAGTCTCAATAGTTCGAGGGTTTACGCTTTTCATTCAAGAACTTTAAAACATTAAATAACAAATAAATCAAGTTTTCGCCTATTTCTTTTATCCTGAATATTATACGGAAGATTAAAAAACAACAGAAACAGGATTACCAAAATGAAAAAGCACAATATTTATCGTAATTTTTTAATGAGTATAATCACATGTTTCTAATAAAAATTTATTATTTTTATATCTTCTCGGTATTTTCGATTTTTTCGGCTCGTAATCGACAGACTTCTGTCTCAAATAGGCTGTTACTTTAGCATAATTACTGATCCCAAGTTTTCTTTTGAATTTAGTGGTTTTCAGCATTGAAAATTTGGACAATAAAGGCAAAGATTTGACTCTCTTTGATGGATTCAAACCCATTACGTTAATTAATATTACTATAGTATCTGGGACTTTAATAACAGTAACTAATCTAGTCAAACCTGGAAGTTTCTGGAACGCCAAAATTATATCTTCATTTACATCAACATTATTTTCATCTCTCCAATTCAGAATGTCTTATATTATTTTTCTTACATTCCCTTTGACTTTTCTCACAAAATATTTGAAATAGCTATTTCAGCTTTGTGTTGATCATCTTTTGGAATATGTAAATGTGAATCCGACGTACTTGCATTATCTACTTGCAATTGTTTGAAATATTCGACGTAGAATGTAGCTTTGCCATAAATCGCAACAGTGAAAATTACGAATAGAAGTCCTTACTGCGAATTCAGTAAATTAGTTTTATGGCAAATGTGAGAGCGCGAAAAAATATTGAATGCAGCTCTGCCGTGAAATGACGTTTTCAAGCTCAGTGGAAAGGAAACCTCCGACTCCCTATCCAGCTGCCTTCAAGGACTACCAATGACGGATGCAATGCGGCCCTGATGCAAAAAGTACCATTCTTAGAATAGGCACTAATCTTGTACTCATATCCCCTCGTCACGTAAAATTAATTTATTTCGATTGTTCTTAGCGGACGGATGACTGTTAATCCTTAAGAGATTTAAGGATTCAATCTAATTTTGAAGCTGACTCCCCCAAAAAATTGCAACTCAATTCTCATAACGTAAAAATAAACGAACTATTTCATTCGCAAAAATAAAAGTTGAATGGCTATTAACCGAGTACTTCTAGCATTATGGTATTTATGTTGAAATGTTTAAATGTATTTATATTAAAATGTATTTATATTTGTATTTCAAGGCCGGAAGGCGTGAAATAAACTATGACTACTTACGTTATGGAGCATTATGTCATTACAATTAGTATGGACAGTCGTAACGTACCTGAAAGAAAAACAAAATAAAAATTAGTATCCAGCAACATACATAGTATAGTCACAAGTAAAACATACAGAATTGTCACTTCAAAGAGGACAGCGAGTTTCACAAAATAATCACGAACATCAATACAAATATCATCGATCGAATATTGGGTCACTAGCCGGAGGTATATATACTTAACATACGTTTTTCCTTTCCCTCTCCACACTGTGAGGGAAAGTATCAACTAGCATCCACTTCATCGGTACATGTGGTGCGATGTTTAGAGGCAAGTCTTGCAGTTCACATACAGCAGAACGCATTCTATTTGCTAAGTTTGAATTTAAAGCGAACCATTTGCACATGTTTCTCACCGACCACCAGCAACCCATATGGTTTGGCAGAAACGAATGTTGAAATTATCGCTCAAGAGATTGAACGATGTTCAGACACCAATTACACGCCTGCAGTATTGAGCTGCGCCTTCGGGTCGCAAACTCAAATACAGAATCTCCTACCCGGGAGCTCACATTTCCGATACTCACGTCGTTAGTTCTAAGGTGAGGACAGAGCAGAGATGGATCGGGGCTCCGAGGCTTGTGGAGGGCCCAGTTGGGCTCTGGGCTTCGTGCACGCGCCCGATCATTATGGGAAATTGTGGAGGCGTTTGGGGAGTGGTGCCGAACCTCGACTCTTGGACTATGCATTAAAAGTTGGTATATCTGAAATGGCGCGACGTCCCGACCCTTGCTCAATAGGGGAGACGTTCCTGCGAATGAGGCAAATCCGACTGTCAACCTGATGGTACATTAGTGCAACCTGAAGGGAGTGAGATACCCTTCACAGGTAGGTGCCCGTTATGGGGGCGCGTCAAATCCCCCTGGCATGAAACTAAAGTGTGCTAGGGCAGGCGGTTTTCCGCCCGTGTGCACAGGTGATAGGGCGAAGTGTTCATCTCGCGAGGAAAAGGGACGGGGCGCACCTTCGCGCACGACGGCCGAGGCGGCGGGTGTGGGACGCAAACGCTTCCACGTAATAAGTAGACGTTCATTAAACTCGGCTGCTTTTCAGTAATGGAAATTAAATTTTCCTTTGGACAGTCGCGCAGTGCTGCGCAGAGCAGAGCAGAGCAGAGCAGAGCAAGGCACAGCACGTGCCCCACACGCCCCCCATCCCCATCCCCACTTCGCCGCCTGCGCTTAATTACGATACGACGAAGCGCTGGGGGATTCAGCGGAAGCCGGCCAACTGCGTAACGTAATGGACACAACAAATAGGCGCGCCACGTTCCTCACTTATCTCGCATGTTCCAATTAAGAATAAAATAAATTGAAAAAACATCTGCCACGCACAGACGCGCATGCGCGAAGTTTTGTTCATATTATATTTTATTTTCTAGAATGTTACTACGTACTATAGAGAACTTGCTGCAATGCAGTCGTAAAAATTGGCCTTTTTTCACAGAAAAACTTGTTTTTTAGTACCTAAAACGTGGATTTTTCGTGCTCATACATGTACGAGTTTGTAGTATATTACGTCCTCTAACACATAGCGTAGCCAGAATCCGCGTTTTGTAGGTCCTTTCCCCCGAAAATGTGTTTTCGGCAATACGTTTCCTGCTTGTGAACAACGCTGGCTTCTAAACCGAACTCCTGGTTTTCGGCAAATACGATATTTCCTGATCGAACTAGCTGATGTCGCAATCCATCGAATATGAAAAGAATATAATATTTTTCGCGAGTATTTTAATAAATGTCCAGCGACATTTCAAAATTTTATCAAAATGGCAGTAGGGATGAGAGGCGACTGTACGAGAATGAACTGCCCCGATGGAATCCACACGGCCTGTAATAGCGTGTGTGAGATTTGAACAGCTGTCGGTGGGAGATACTGAAATTTCATAGCATTCCCGTTATTCCCGACATAACATTGAAATTTGCACGTCCAATGTGTTTGCACTCGAACCGAAATTTGGTATACTTAGCAAGAGATTTCATTCACGAATAATAAGCACGGTAATATCAATGAAAATCTCATTTTGATACTAACTATAGAGAGGTTCTTTTCAACGAGCGTGTCAGTTCTCTTTTATATCAATTTAAATACTGTGAACAAAGGACTCTTCCTGATTAGCTCGAATGTAGATTTCAATAGTTGTCAGGTTACAATACCGCCATTTGCGATCTAATCCCGAATGTCACTAATTGTATCTACATCACGTGATATCTCCCCTACAGTTAAGCTACCGGAACGTCACAAAGCATTATTTCATTGCCTTTTCACTATCTATAACCACGACACACAGTCATCGGCGAAAAAAGCAAAACTTGGTCAATCTTAAGACCTAGTCTTAATTCCTAGTTCGTCGTGTCAATAAAATCCATACTTCTTACTCTGCAGATATTTCAACCTAAAACGATTGCCTCGTCGATTTACTTACATACTGTGATTCGGACATTACTTAGCAAAACATTACTGGTGAAATCGAATTCATTGTACAAATAAAAACAACACATGAGAATGCAGTACCACAATTATTAAAAAGTTTACTTTAGTTGAAAAATAGAATACTGCAAACTTTCGAATCTTTAGATTTAAAATTATCATCTTTAATAAAGTAGCATAAGTGCCTCATTACCCCATTAGGCAAAATACATATTGAAAATAAATAACAGTAAACATTCAAAAATTGCTTTCGTTTTAGATACTAATTAGAATGTATATTTCTTTTAATTATTATATTATCGTGACATAAAATGTAAAAGTAACACACAGCACTGCCCTGAGGAAGCCTGCGACATGTCAGGCGAAACGTCGGCCTCCCAGCCAACGACGCGGCGTCTCCCGGATAGCCGAGAATTTAATGTAAAAGTAAATTTCGAAGTGCAATTTTGTAGGTTGCTTGAAACGTTGCCACCCGTGTTATAACATTTTAGCGCAAAGGAAAACACAAAAAAAGGATAATAATAACCCCAATTTATAATTATCAATTACTTCCGTAGGCATTTATCTACCGCACATAGTTTCATCCGCGAAATTTGTGTGTGCACAAACGTGATGGCGAATGTCAATAGAAATGTGAATAGCGTGTAAGCAATAACCAGCTCAAAATAAAATATCTTAATTGAAGAAAACAAGAGTCCAGTGGTAGCCTCCCGGCCTCAATCAGACACACGCGCGCACTCCAGTGTGCCTCTCACCGCGAACTCCGGAGATTTCCCGACAATGGCGAGCATAATCAGCTCCGTACTAAATGCAATTCCGTCTTGGAGGTCTCCTTCGCCCATTGCAATTACGAGTGGACTTATTCTGTCTGCTTCCCTTGCAAAGTCATTCCACCTTTGCGTGACCTTCTAATGTTTCTTCTACATAGGTTGCACTCAAGAATTTGTTTAGTGAGTCTTTCTTTGGGTTTCCTAGTTATATTTCATGCGAGAATTTCTGAACAATTGCTTTTGTCAATAAAAGAAAAAATATAATTTTACGGACCATTTCATTTCGAATTCCATCTTCGCTCCTGCACGCGTTAACGCACTTTAAAAAAGTTTATTAGTATTCCACTGTTTTACTTCAATTATTCTCCGTTGGCACGGAAGTCTCGAAACTAGAGCAGAAGTCGACTTACACTGTAAAGTTTCACCTGAGTCACTCTAATTCGTTTCTCTCGAAAGATGGTTTCAATTGTTTCAGAAACAACTTAAAAATTGCAATGTTATCTTTTTTTATTTCAAGATGGTAGTTATATCCATTACATGAATCCACATATTGAAAATGGAAAATATGCTCAAAAATATGATTGTTAATAACCCTTTTAGATATTCACGTAAATTTTTTGGAGTATTTGCAGGCGCCTCTAATTTAATTGAGTTCTCTCCAGATCGGGATAGCTCGTCTGAAAGACCACTTAATCCTCTTCAAAGAGTTGCCTGATCGTTTTGTAACTGTGAGGATCAATGTAACAATTAGCACTAATGGGAATGCGTGGCATAGTCAACATTTGCTCCTCATAGTGATAATACTCAACCACTACTCAGATGTTTTTAAAGTGCATGTCATTTCAAAATCTATAATTGAATGATGATATGCAAGCAACATCCAAGCCACACGAATTAAAGGATTGAAACATCGCTTCAAAGGTTGGGTACCTTAACAAAATTGTCTCCTTTCGTTCAGTATTAAGTCGGGAAGACTAATGAAATGAAGGTGTTATATATATTCGGGAACAATACAATCACTATACACTGTGAACATAGAGTTGAACATGTTTCTGAAAATGTAATTAAAAAGTTGATATTTACCAAGATCTGTACATGAAGACAGCTATGTTAAAGAAATCCTGCACGTTGTATTAACTTAAAAACGTAATTCCCCACTTAATGAATGCTTAAAATCTAAATAAACTTCCACAATATATATATGTATTTTTCATTCAGATGTTATATTACAGCATAAATGTTTCGAAGAATTTTACCTCGCCGCGCCCCCTAGGGAGCATGTTTAAGTGTAACGTTACTTGGAGAGCGCTGCAGATGTAAATTTCCTCGAAACTACTTGTTTTTGCTGTAATGCAAGACCTGAATGAAATGTACAATACGTATTTTATGGAGGAAGTTTATTTCTATTTTATCCATACACATACTAGATCCAAGATATTTCCGCGGTTGGCTCTAATTACATTCACCATAATAATTCATTATAATAATAGATTTTTGTGAAAGGACATATATGTCAGACGGTTGCTAGACATGCGTTTATACACACTAATATCTGCACTTAAAACTACAAACTGAAGGAAACTATCTATTTTCACTTTGCTAACAATAACATCACACTCACATGTTTTCTCGAAGAGGAAATATCGAATACTTTCAACAGGTCGATTACAACTCGCAATGAAATAATGAAGCAACTACGGCATACAAGCGTTCATTCTTTTAATTTTCTGATGATATTAAAATGTAGATTACGCTATAAAATCGGTTATAAATGGCGAGCGATAGGACATCTGATGACTAGTACCTTTCGTTTAAAATAAAAATTATGATATTTGGTTGAATACAAAGCTCGGAACAGCCCAACAGTTCTAGATCAACAGCACACCTTTACCAAGTTTCAGCCCAAAAGCGTCTAACCAGACAAAGAGTTAGTTCTGTCCATCCATCCATACATGGTCCCTTCATCCATGGTCTTTTCGTTCAGGTACTGCTCCAGAACTCGCCTGGTAGTGATGGGAGAAGGAAAGGACTTGTGATCAGAACAGTCGCCCGCTAGATTTTCCCTCCACAGAGCGGTTGAATTCGACCTAAGCATATAGCAATTTCCCGTCACCCCGTGGTATGCCAAATTTGGCATTTGTTCTGCAGTCCACGTCCGCGTGCCCTGACGGGGAAAAGGGAAGGTTGGTATACTGCTATTTATCAAACTCTGCCTCTGACAGGTATCAGCTGTTAGCAGTTTCATCCAATTGGGAGCTTGAATGTCACCATAGTGGACTTCACGACAATTGGAGGAAACCGTCAACAGCTGATTCCTGCTAGAGGTAGAGTTTGAATAAATCGCAGTATAGCGCCACTGTGCCCAGCCCAGCCGGAGGGGCCCAGAGGGCCGCGCGACTCTCGAACGCGAGAAGGGACGCGGGCGAGGGAGGTGGTGACGTCAGGCGGCGGCGCCGCAGCCACCGTCGCCTCCTCCCCCGACGCGGCACGGACTCATTAATTACAAACGTTTAATTAGCGCTCGGCCGAATTTTCCCCAGAATGTACACGGGGAGAACTTTCATTTGATGCGTCATATTTCAGCGAGGCGCTATAAAGAGTTATGGATGGCGCGAGAAAAAAAATCGCGGACGTAATCTAAGGCGATTATTCGCGAAAAAGACGTCAGCGGCACTGGCGCTGCCGGTTGGTTCGGGCTAGGAGGGATGGGATGGAGGAGGAGGAGACGAACGCGAACCCGGAAGCCGCCGCGTGCTGCACGTCAACTTCCATACGGCGATCCATTCATCAGCGCCCAATTGGCGCTCCCCGCTCCGACAGGGCGGGCGGCAGGCAGCATCAAATAGTGACGATCCCCAGATGAAAACTAAATAGTGGAAGGCCCTGCCGCCGCGTCAGAGGAGAGTACAAACCTCCTCTGCGCTCGCTGCTACGGCATGTACGGGCATCGGGCATGCACAGAAGCACGATATTGCACACGATTGTAAAAAAAGCGGGTCTCATGTGTAGTCTTGGAAATCACATCTGTCACCCGTTTCACATTCCGGCTTTCGTTTGCCTACCGGTTTTTTCCTTCCTACTCATCACTGCCAGCGAATAGGACGGTGAAACAATTTTGAGCTTCGAAATATTATTAGATTACACATTCGTAACAACGTACACCTATAATGTATACTATACTAAACATCAGTGTTAGCATTTCGACAATGAATACACAAATACAGTAATATATTGAAATGAACATTTCAGCTAATGGAATTTGTGCAAAGTGGATAAAACATTGTACGATATTCGGGACCCATTGATAATCCAAACACGAACTGTTTAGATGGTCCGAGATTTGCATAGTTTCGTAATGGAACTGTTTTTAGAGCTCTTTTTAATCTTTGATTCTCGTCTTTCACATGGCCCTCTTATTTTCGAACAATGCATTCTACACTAGGCTACGCACTTTTACGCTACAAACGTACGTGAGCCCGTAACGAGCCCGAATAAGGCCTCAAACCTTGGTCGTAAAAGTTCTTAATGAATTTGAAAAATGATACTCTTTAATAATTCTTTGCCGCTCCCCTCAGAGATATTCTAAATAGTCTAGAAAATGAACTTAGAGTAAGACGTGACGCGAGTTTCGTGCTATTTCATGAAAATTGTTGTCCACTTGTTAGTGTTATTCATTCAGTAAATTTTTTCATTAGTTGTATTTATTGCCCATTTATTAGTTTGTAAAATAATGAAACCCTTCATTATTTAACGACTGTGAGTCGTTCTTTACGAATAACTACTGATTTTGACAAAAAAGTAATGGGAAGTGAAGCGTTATGTCTCCTCGAAAGATGCAGTGAAGGCATCTGACAGAATATTATTCAAGATCATGAAATATTTGAAAGTTTCAAGGTATCTGAAACGCCCACTCGGCGAATAAAGAAAATAATTGTCACAGGAGAAGAATAATCAAATCCTAATAATAAAAGTGTGTCCGGAAAATAATTTTTGCATCAAGATCGGAGCGCTGTGGAACATTATCTACAGAAACAGGTTCACTACTTCTAAAAAACAAAACAAAAAGGAAGCTCGATGAATCCTTGTACCTGAAAGAACAGTAACAGGCGCACACTTACAATTGAATTTCAAAGCATACAGACGAGATTGCGCAAGCCCAGATTACGGCTTCTATGTCTTATATGCTTTTGCTTCTCCACTGTCTGCACTCGAAGCGTCGCGCACTGTGCTTTCCGCCTTTCCCGAAAGACCACCCTCCTAACGCAGCAGGAAGCGCATTGCGCGTGAAAATTATCGGCATTTGCGTTTAATGCACTGCGCCAAGATATAGCCAGGCAATACTCACAAAGACAAACGCAGGTTTCAAATGCTACATGCGTTTAATTGTAAATTGTTGCTATAATTAGCATAAATAGGCCTAATTATCGAAATTACCCTATACGCACCGTACATAATTACTTATCTGCGCTAGCAACGCTTACAGACACGCTACACCTACATTATAGTTACTAGTGCAACATCAAAAGGATAATTTCGACCAGATATGTAGGTGATTGGAAACAACAATGCAGGGGGCGGATTTGGGCGCAACGCGCGGCAAACTGGCGGCAGGGACGCCGCCGCAGTCAGTCAGTGAATGACTGGCATTTGCTGGCGTGTCAATTACTACGCACATTCTTACCGTGTATGTAGCGCGTGATATAGCCCGCAGGTCGTGGTGTTCTTTCCCGCTGAAACAAGAGATATGGCGCTGACCTACATGTAGGCCACACGGTTTTGCCAATGCATGTATCCCTCCCATGATGGCATTGCTCCAGTGGCGATCAACTCCCGACTATTCTTCCGACATGAAAGGTAATGTAATCCAAGTGTGCGTTTATAAGAAAAAAAAGACAAGGATGAGGAAGGAAAGATCGGGAACGGTCCATGGCCCGTTTGTTACGGAACTGCTCCGGCATTCGGCTGGTACTGGTCGGATGGACCACAGTAAACTATCAATGACAGCAGCCGCCCACCAGAATACATTTCCAGACAAAAGTTGAATTGAACCTAGCTTTGTAGCTTTTGTCAAAAACCCGCCCCCGATGGGACTGGAAGCCCGTCAAGAGTCTGTTGTTAACACTAAGCTATCTCATGCGGTATAAATGGAGGCGATTTGAAGCAATAACGCACGGCTGCCGAGGGCAGGGTGTGGCGTGGCACAATGGAGCGGGGAGGGGCGTGTCGACGCATTGTGTCCGCAGCCCGATTAAAAATTCGCGCCGCCCCTGCAGCGCCCGCCCCTGCCGGCCCCGGCGCCCGACGCGACACAGTGCGCGCGGCGACATCATGGCCGCGGACAGCGGTGGGAGCAGCTCCCAGGGTAGGAGGCCGGCACGCGATAAACTGCAGGATTCCGAAAATACTAGTCAAGGTTGTGCCGGACGCGCAGAGAGCGAGTATTCAAGATAATACAAAAGTAACAAGGAAAATAAAATAAGTTGGAAGGAAAACGTTATAGGAGACAAGGTCACAGTAGCTCAGGGGAATGAAGTAGAGGCCGCTTCCACGAGTAGAATGTCTAAAGAAACAAGGAAGGGCAGGAGGAAGATGACAAGTGGGCGGCTGACTTGGAGTGTCCTAGTCCAGCGCATCTCCGCGGGCCAACAGAGGGGCGCGCTGCTTCTTCATTTACGACGACGTAGGGAAGGCGAGCAAATGCTCTAGCCTAGTGAAAATCGCGTGACTCGCTGTCAACTGCACGAAGGTGGCTCCAACGCTTGCATTCGCCCGGCCCTAGCATCGCATAAAGGCGGAGGAGGAGGTAGAGGGCGATAGGGGCTAGGTGACGATAGGGCGCAGGGTCGGTCGGCGGAGGAATGTAGATCGGGGCTCGCCCGGGCGCACGCGGCGTGGCGCGCTGGCGATCGGGCGGGGGCGGGGGCGCCGCCGGCAGCAAAGCAACGCGCCGAGTTCATTACCGGAGCTCCCTGGGGCCCCCGGGCCGGCACGCGCCGCTGCCCGCCGCTGCCCGCCGCTGCCCGCCCTGCGCAGCCCAGCCAAGCGAGCGGGAGAGAGGCGGCTTTGGGAGCGCGCGCCCCAACAGGCGACCACTCGGCCCACGGGCAGCGGCGCGCGGCTGAGCTTTGTCCAGCCCAGGGGGCGCCTTCATTCACACGTTCTAATGCAACTGAGCATCGCCCAAGTGCTCTGCGAAATGTATTCTTCGTCAGCCAGATGTCAATGCATCAGGTAGGTAAAAGAGTCAAGTTACAAGATAAAAATAGTTTCCAAAAGGATTTACTTTGTTCCGATATCGTCCCTTAAAATAACATTTTAAGAATTGATACAAATCAGGACAACAAGATGAGAATATGTATGGGCGTAAGAGAAGTCATCAAAAGGATATAAGGGGCACGGGCATAAAAGCGAAATTTCGAAGAGTCCGAGTTGTTTACATTCATCGCCTTTTTAACTAACATAGCAATAAACTAAATTTTAATCAAGCAATAAGCCATGCAAACATTTTTTTAATTATTGAAGTTTACTTTTCTTGATTCTAGCTGCTTAAATACTCCATTTTTCATGTAGACGTTCCCCAGTTTTCGGAATGACAAAAATAGTAGCAAGAACAACAGACCCTATCCAAGTTAGCCAACCTTTGTAATATAAACGCCTATCATTTTTTTACTCTTGATATTTTGTTACGTTGATGTTTACTTCGCATTATAAATTTAAGTGAAGCATCGTGAGGGCAGGTCAATAAAAGTTGCACAGTAGAAAAAACAGACTTTTATTGACCTACACTCCCAATAAATCATTTTGACTGACTATGACCCCCACTCCAATTTACTTCGCTATGAATGTCAAAATAACCGTTCACATACCCAGCAGAGAGTGATGTCAGGTCTATCAAGCTGGTCCGCCCACGATAGCAGAATCAAACCAAACTAGTAACACAATGTTTAACTATTTTATGAGTAATTTATTACTGCAAAATATTTTTTCTTACCACTCAACCTCTCCCAAAAATCTTTATATCAAGCTATTATGCACCATTTTTTAGGGGGTTAAGATGAGCGGTAAAAAAAATATTTTGCGGTAATAATATAGTTAAAAATTCAGGCACTAGTTTGGTTTCATTCTGCTACGGTGGGCGGGGCAGCTTGGCGGATCTCTTGATGCGCCTGAGGGGCGACGGAAGGGACAAGCCCGCTGTCGGACGACGACGCGTGTCGCAGTGAGGCGGACGGCGCGGAGGCGGCGCTGATGAGAAATCGATAGGCCCAAGATCGCGCGAGCCACGAACGGCGCGAATCCCTCATTTATGCAATTTCACATCCCCCCTCCCCCGCCCCCCAGCAAACGGGACAACTCGTTTTCAGAAGACGGCATCAATCTCCCGCGAATGGAAGGTCTCCTAATCTCTGACGAGATTCTCTAAAGACAGTTAAGACATCGTTATGCACATCACTCATCACTTCTACTGCCCTTCAACATTAGCTGCCGGAGCGTTTTAAGAACGACGCAGGCAACCTATTTTATGAGTTCCTGACGAATGAGCTCCCCGGCACAGCGCGACACTAATCAATTGCTAAACGTTTTTGCCTTCAGTTAGCTTCAGCGTCCATCAGCAAAGTTTGCGAAAACACAATAAACGACTCTTCGGAACTGTCACCGTAAGCTCAGCTTCAACAAATCCAGCGTTGTACATCAACGATCTTCGCATGTGGCGCGAACGAGGTGCTGCAAATGACTGCCAACATCGAATTGCTCTCATTGGATCAAATGGACAAAATGGATGCCACCATAGAAACCCAACGCTGGGGGAAGTTGCACACCAGGTGCGTGGCTACGTCTGATTCAGCCGCTAAGAATTCAAGCGGCCGGCTGCTATGATCGGCAGTTTTACGAGGTTTCTCCGATCAATTCCAGTCGAATGCCGTGGTAGAACCATAGAAACTGTTTTGAAAAAAGGCGACACAGTGTGCGATCTTTCCTTGCTCAACAATGTCCCCTCCTCCCCTCTCTCTCATACACACACACTTCACTACCCACGTCCAGAGCATAGAGCATGTCCGGACAAGGGGGTGTCACTGAGTAGGTGGGAAAACGTCCTTATTTGAAAGTAGTGGTGGCGGTGGGGGGACTAGAGTCTTGTGGGGGAGTCGGAGAGAAGGGAGGACCGCCATTATCGCCCACACTGGTAAGAAGCGCTGTACAGGGGCTTTTGCGAACTAATTTTAAAAACATTGAAATGACAAATTGAAATGATTTTGTTCGTTACAGTTAAAAAACAGTTTTTCTTGGTGGGTCTTGGTTTTCTTTGTCTAAGTGGTTTGTTATTTTGGTTGCTTGGTAATTTTGAAGAAAAATGCCGAAATATAGGCATTTCCAATATAGGGGTTTCCAATTGCCACAAAAGCCGAAGTAGAGATGCGGAAAAGAAGGTGATGTTATTTTCCAAGTGATCCTGCACGGTAAGTGAAATTAAATATTAGGCATGTTTTGTTTCGAATGGTTTCAAATTATTAGGTTAATGCATTTTTTATTTTATTTAAAAATATTTCCGTAGCTAATTCAAATAGCATCAAATTTTGCTAACAGCCTAACTGGATAATTTTAACAATTTATAACAATGGCTCTTTAAAAGTCCTTTAAATAACAAAATCAATATAATAACAATTCTTTAACAGTTCAACTGGTTACGAAATAACATTCCGCAATTTATATAAGAAATTGAGTTTCTTGGCTACTTTGTTCTTGATTATTGAATACGATATTTAAAACATACATGGTTATCGGTAATAACTGCAAGATATTTGTACATTCTAACCCATTTGAAATTTTCACTGTTAAGAACAATTGATTGTTTTGATTCTACTTCTCCCCTAAATTTATCTTTTCCATACATTTTGTTTTACGAACATTAACACTCAAAAAATGCATGCTCAACCTTTCATTAACCAAAGTTAATTCGATATTAATCTAATATTATTCCCCTAATTTTTTATAAAGCGTTGTTATTTTTGTTGGCAATATCATTAAATTGAATATTTGTTTTACTTAGCAATTTATATTTTAAAAAATTTTATAATAGGTTTATGAAATGACTGATGGCAATTACGGCCAAAACCTAGCTTCTTGACTTTGGAGGACATTAACAAGGGGTGTGTGTGAGTGTGCATGACCAGGTGAGAACAGAAACCTTGTTTATAAAGATGGGAGAGCACTACATATCTTGAATTTCAATAACAGACGGCCCTCTACCTGCTGGAAAAGAGTGTAAAGGACATGCTGGAGGTGGATTTCTTTTTAGCAATCATATGAAGCATAATACTGTCAATTTTGGTAATCGCTTAGTATTGCAGAAGGGTAATTTTGTATTTCAAGTGATATGCCATAGTATTGTATATAAAGTGTTGTTCATGGGCCATTCAGATTCATAATTGCCTGTTCAAGAAGTACACGATAATTTGACAGGTTTTGAAACAATATAGGTAATACCACTGTGAAATGTATTCTTCCACTAAGGGAGGGTCAAAGTGTGAGTTAGTTCGGTACATGTAGTTGGAAATAGGGATAGTTTTCACGAGTGGTGTACTTGGTTCCAATACTGTCACTCATCGAATGTTATAAGAATTGATACAAATTGTGTGAAAAAAGTGGGAATATATTTGTTTGTGAATTACGTTGTGTATTTAAATCTTCATGCCATAAATTCTGAATTTCAAAGAGCCTGTGTTGTTTTCTTTTAATATGTTCTTAATCAAGCCTGCAACATACTAAATTGTCACAAAGTTATGCATTTAAATATTTTGAGAAAATGAAGTTTTAAAGAGTACTTTCCTTGCATTTTATCTATATAAATACGGTCAATATGAACATTCTCTATTTGGTGGAATGACAAGAATAAAAGGGAGTATCATGGCACAAGCACAAGTTGGCCAATGTTTGAGAAATGACAATAATTTGAATGTGTTAATCACTAATTATGTCCCTCAATTTAGTTTCACATCAATGTGTATCAAAAAATTGCTTTCATAACTGAACGGACAATAATGAAAATATTTTCATAATAGCTGAAGACCTATTCAATACCTGTTACAAATACTATTAAGTAATTCTGGATTCATGATCTATTTTTGGGTTTACATCTTTGGGTTTAGCAAATTGCTGTGCTTTTGAACATCAATATATCATCTGAAATACCTGAATAAAAGTGAAACCGACTACAAAAAGTGTATTCTGAGATAATTCAAATTGAAATAAATTGTGTTTAATTCAATGCATTTTGCTAAATTACACTTATATTTTGTAACATGCTTTAATATCCAATATTACTTCTCAAAAGGGGGAGAAAGGAAAGGTTTAAAGGTGAATTTTTTCCTGTACGTTTTCACAAGAAATTAGTATATCCAAAATTCTGGACTCCAATGATGTTGCTAATCGAGAGAAAAATATGAATTACTAAGGTAAATAATTAAATTATATCCAAAATGGGCATGGTGATTTTCTCTTGAATACAGGTGATGTGTACCAATGGTAGTATGTTATAAGTGTTAGCATGGTACATATTCTGATTTTGGCGTTTTCCATAATGATTGTGAACAAAATTATCTAAGTGTGTAATGCATAAGAATGTGAAAAAATTGGCATTTTGGAAGATAACAGTTTCATCGTATGTGGATCTGTTAATTTTTAATCCATAGAGATTTTTATGAGTTCACTTTTCATGTGCACATGATATAATATTGTGAGATAAGTGGTTTAGTTTGGTTACATTGAATGTTTCACAGCAGTAACACGAGTTTCACACTGGCCATTGGATATTCCCTTATTCGAAATAACGGGATTTCTTTCAGTAATTTATTCGTATATACACATTTTTACACAATTTTAAGAAAATTTGTTAATTTGTGAGCTGTAACAGACTTATTTAAGATTCATATCTATTTTAATTTGTGCATTATTAACTTATTTTATATCAGTAATCAATAATTCTTGTAAACATGTTTAATATAAATAACATTAAGTAGCAAATTTATTTAATGTCAGTAATTTTATGCATACAAGTTTATATATTGTGTAGCTGAATGTACGCAGTAGAGGTCCGACTGTCGACTGCAGTAACTTCAGAGTATGAATCGAATTCCGGAGCGAGAACGTTGGGAAAAACACACCACACCGATTCCCAAATGAAGTGAGCGGAGGCTAGTCAGAAGAAACGAACGGCCAAATAATTTCCGCTAATTTTCGGAGTTGGGGAGGACCGGCAGAGAGTGAAATGGGCCTTCGGCGACACGGCGCACGGTGGCAGCGTTCCAGTGCGTCCGCGTGAAATACCATCGCGCTATTTCCGATAGGCAGGGCAGAGGCCCCCGGCGCGAGTGGCCCAACAATTGGGGGCGTTGGAGCAAGGCCAAATGCACGTGCAAGTCTCGCATGGCCATCGTCGCGGCACGGCGAAGAACACGGCGCCGCTCAGACAGCCCGCGCGTTCAGGGAAGAGCCAAATTCTAACGCAGGGCACGTCAACTGCCATGGTCATCAGCCCCGTTGGTGTACCGAAAGGTTCTCCCCAGGAAGAGGCATTTTTTTCTCCCTCGTTGGATGGTGGGGTCCGGCGCCAACTACCCGTGCGGGGAATTTGCTGTAAATACAGTGAGAAACGAATCGCGGGGAATTTCCCGCTCTCCCCAGATATCTCCCCTAGCAGGGCACCCTTTGAACACCTGAACACATGTGTGTGTAAGAGACAGAGAGAGAGAGAGAGAGAGAGAGAGAGAGAGAGAGAAAGAGAGAGAGAGAGAGAGTAACGGGCGATGAGGAAGGAATGGAAAAATCATTCGCCTCCTAGAAAAGCTAGCCGTTAATGGAGGTGGACGCATATCTGAGGTCACAGTTTCAGATTTCTTTTTCATTCCACTTTCCAATCACACTGAACGCTCTTATTTTGTCAAATACATTTATGAGAAGAAAACTATGATACTCGGCAGACGTATCTTCTGGGAATATTGTTTCTAGTTAGTTTAAAATATACAAATTTCAGACAAGCAATCAGGAAGCCTGGAATGGAAAGAAACCTGGTGCACAGAAACAAACAGAAGGCCTGATGGAGCAGATACGAGTATTATACACGGAGGGTCGTCACTTCAAAAACAAAAGTACCTCCTCCCGAAATACACACACAAAACGCATTTCCCCAAGCAACAGAAATAACTTAAAATGGTTAATTTGAACCAGACGTAAATACATTTTTATACGTTTTGAATGAAAAATTCGGATCCCCAACTAAGTCGGGGCCTGGAGCAACTTGCCATTACTGCCCATCCCTTTCTGCCCCCCCCCCCCAGCAAGAACCATACAACACCGACAATGCTTACGGCAGAAGCACTGATGGATTAAACAGAATCCATTGAAACATTTCAAATATGCATCAGTTTAGAAGCGAAAAAGAAAAAGGAAATAATTCACATTGTCACACTGTAACGTGATAAACAAGAAAAGACAAAACACGAGTGGATACTTTTTTTCACAAAATATTGCCATAATGGTAAGTTATATATACTTAAGTGACGAAAAGAAACAATTATTTCTCAAAGCTTTTTTCTTTTGAAAAGGTCACTTGGGTCCAGAAAAAGTCTAGTGAAAATGCTAATTAAACACTTTAAAGGACATCTGACAGTTTCTTGAATACAAATTCTCTCCACATACTAAACAATGCGAAATTAGGATATATTTAAGACAATGGAACGCCAGAACATATTTATTACACAAAATGTAGGTCAAAAACGTTTCGAATTTTAATCTCCCTTGTTTCTTAAACAACAACATGGCGATCTTCCAAATTCTCGTCCAAGAACAATTCATGACTGTTGGCAGTCAGAAGGTTGCACTATGCTTTGTTTTAGGTTTCCCCCCGGCAGACAATTCGATTGGAATGGACGCTGCACAGACTCCACCAGTTGAAGCTTCAAAGACAAAAATAAATCGACATTACTCAACGCTTTGCGAACTATATTCGTGTTATAAGATACGAAACTGCAATGCTAAAATAATTATTTTCAAAAACATACTTAAGCAAGAAAGTAAGTTGAATAGAAAACAGATATTTTGTAACACGATAATTTTGTGTGCAGGTGTGTGTGAAATTAAATGCTTAGTTATGAAATATATGCCAATGAAAAACTCATATACTAGACAATTTCTTAAGTTTATGCAAAAAGTTTATTAGGTAATTATTACACACATGATTGCATAACTTGATACTATGTGATTAGGACAAAGATGTTTAAGGCATTACAATACCTACATCCTAACACATTCAAACCTTTCAAATTATAGTATTGAGCCAAAATGGTCTCTCCGTCGTATTAAAGCCACGGGAAAGATATCATAACGTACGGTTAAGAAAAAAAAGCCTGAAGGGGGGGAAAACCATCTGTCAAGACGAGTACATGCTAATTTAACAATAAACTGTTTATTTCCTGGCGCGGAAGTCACGCTTTCTCCTTGCAGTCTTTGGCCTTCTCAGCATCTGAAATAAAAAAAGCGCCACAAAAGACTGTCCGCACCCGCGCCTCCGCGCTGACTTCCAAACCCACTCCCATTTAATTACTTACGGTTACACATTTGTTTATTGATCTACGTATTTATTTACTTATTATTTCATGACTTCTTTACTTCCAAACTTACAAACATCCTTATTAACTTATTTATTGTTAACTTATTAAAGTATTTATATTTCCTCTTCAATTTAGGTTCCGCTCATACTAACGTTCACCAGGAAAGTCTCTCCACACTAAGCCGAATTAGATGCTCCTATTACAAACTGCATTTATGATCACAGTCAACCAGATCAGTGGGAAACACGTGAAGGGACCAACACTTCTCCCATGTGTTATTTTTGTGCTGAGTTCGTAATTTACATATTCATTTGTTGCAAACTGCAGTTCGTGCAACCAACACAATTGCTCTTGCTAGCGCTCTCGCAAGCCACAGGTGCCACTGCGGTATTACCCAGAGCTGTTTTCCCACTCTCTAATTTCTGTTTCTCTAATATTCAGAACCTTTCCTAGAAATGGTTCCCAATTATTTCTTGAAACGAGACCTATTATCATCTAACATCTACTGGTTACAAGTTACGCTTGCTGGAAGTAATAGTTCTCCATTCCCATCCATTTTCCTATGCTTCGGTAGCACTGCAATTTAAAAGGATGTGGATCAAATCTTCACTAACACCGAAGAGCACACAGAAGCTATAGCCATTCGAGTCTTTCAAATCACGTTGAATTCTCCACAACCTAAATCAAGCGTAGCCCCTCTTGCGTCCTTTCCAGTGAAGCAACACCATATCGGGCTCATGTGATCTTGTACCTCCAGCGAACGGTTTTCGGCCATTGCTGCCAGGATATCTTCATATCCGAAAGTGTATCAGAAATTAACCGTTCCTTCTTACGTATTCCCCTATCCCAACCATCTTGTCATCAGAAAATTCTATCTGACCTGCTCCTACAAGTAGCAGTTTAAACTTTGTACGACCAGCAGCGCTATATCACGTATATGAGTGTCAGTCTGTTCACCTGCTAATTTAAACTAAAAATTTAATGAGTTTCATTTTGAAATCTTTCCCAAGTCCTACGCTATCGATCCCTCTTAAGACTACAATATTTGCTGCGAATATAGAGACCAAAATTAATCTATAATAATCCGTTTCGGTTCTTTCCAATCTATCTATCCTATGCACTCCCCATGTTTCTGCCCAATAATTCACCTTTAAAGGAAATTCTTATTATATTGGCCTCATGCTGCCTACTGCCAATAATTATAAATAACTGTTATTTTTGATAGTGTTTCACACGAAACATTATCTACTGTTTGATAATTGGAAATTACGAAGAAACTAAAAACCAGTTTATATATATATATATATATATATATATATATATATATATATATATATATATATATTCAATGATTAATTGAATAATATTATATAATGAATTTTCATCCCATTACGAGGATTTTAAAGCTCATAAATGATGAAATAAGGAGTAACAAACACTATTGTGTACCATTTATTTTTACCAAACTATCCTGTTACCAAAAGCACAATATTGTCAGTTTGGCTAACTGATTTTGGCTGGCTTTGTGATTTTCATTTTGCCCGAGATGTGACTGTCGAATTTTTATTTCTCTTCATTAAATCTAGAATTCGTGATTATTATAAACGAGCTATTTGAACACGTCAACTGTTGTAGACTTAAACTGGAATCCCGGTGAGCTCTAGTGAACACGTGGGCAAGTAACGAGCAGGTAAGAAGGCCGCCCGCGGACAATAATGCGTCTGCAACATATGTCTGCGCACACTATATTTCTGGCACCTGGTGCATTGGAGTAGCGCTAATAGTCATGCCACCTTCCGACAAGCCACCAAGAGACAAGTGACACCGACACCATTGACATCACCATCTTCCACGTACTTCAAGCAACGAAATGGAAACAAAAGCACCCCAACCCTCGTTCCTCCTGCACGCGGGGAGGGGGGGGGAGTGCGATACAGAGATCGGCGCCCTCTTGAAAGAACAATAGCACCTCGAACACCTCGTCCCGCAACACAGCGCTCCGCCCCGCCCCGGCACGCGAGGGCCCTCCACAGGAACGAGGCTCTCGCGCTTTCCATCCCGAAGGGGACGTGTGCTCCCAAGCACCGCACGGCGCTGTACACGGATTCGAGTAGAAAGACTGAAGTTTACTCAAAGCTACGCCCTACATTCCATTTATTTGCTCTTCATTTATTTAGCAAAAAATGATGTTTTACAATCCAAATAACCTAAAACAGAGCTTCCAACTTTTGCGAGAACGTATCGTACAGTTCGAGTTTCTGAAAGAAGGTACAAACTTTTCTTAATTATAATTTTTGGTTTAAAGGCATGTTGCCGAAATAGATTTTTCATATCGACAGTCTCCATAAGCAATATTAATTTAAAAGCAGACCGGGTCGCTGTAAAACGCGGTGCTAGTGGAACGCCAATTGGCGGTAAAATTGTATAGTTTCCGCGCGCGCAATTCGGTTCCGCAGTTTGAGACGAGTCAGAAGAGCGCCAATCGCCCTTGCACGTTGGCGCCACGCGCGCGCTAGCTGCATATTGTAAGGGCTCTGCGGAAAGGCACTGCATGCACGCACATGCTCCTTCTGGAAACACAGGCTCCTAATCTTCTATGTACACGCTCTTGGATTTCGAGAACGCAGCGAGTCTAAACGGCTATAAAAGATACCAAAGGAACGAGTAAATTCGATGGAACTTGGCAACCACAGGCCACAAATGTTTACCTGTTTCCCTAAAAGTCTCCTGAAGGACTGCGGTTCAAATATAATAGTAATAAAGGCAAGTTTTTTGAAATGGAAAAACATACATTTAGTATTTAACAAAAAGATTTTAAATGGACAATTTGATTTCGTTCCGTAATTTTTGACAGGTTAACCCTCGCCTATAACATTATTCCTGCGCCACGTAATTATAATGCTAGAGAAAGAATGTGCTGTTACAGCACCATCAGTGCTGTTATATCACTATATTCCTACTTATGTTTTCCTTAAACACAACACCGAAAATGAATACTGAACATCCAATCCATTTTAGTCAACTTACACTAGCATACTTATCTCTACTTAAAGCGAAGCCTTATATATATATATATATATATATATATATATATATATATATATATATATATATATCACACTCAATCCTTTAAATTTCATAACAAGCTAAGAATAAGGATATTACGACAATATTTGTTACAATATACTAATGCTTTGCTAAAATGCATTTGTACATGAACAATTCAGACCTAATAAACAGCACACGACGTACAAAGACGGAAACGGCTCACGGCAAATATGCTTCCACATAATGCACACGGGGAGCGGGTAGAGACAAAGTGAATGCATAAGCAACATGAAAAAAAAATCGAAAAAAAGCGCGACAAAACGCGGATGCGTAACTTTATTGTCATCATTAAAAGTTTGACGTCCATTTTATACATATTAATGAGCCATTACTGACCGGTAATTCGTTCTATGGTAATTTCGTCGCCGACCCCGCGGTGGGGAGGGAGGCGACACGAACACACGAACAAAACCGAAACGGCGGCGAGAGCACGAGAACTGGAGCGGATTTTTCCAATACTTCCAAACAGTGCTGACGTGCGGCGGACTAAACAATGAGGTCCCGACAGGAAGCCCCGATGGAAAACGCCACGGAATGCCCAGGCAAAACCTAGGGGAAAATGATAAAACGAAAAACTGAGCAAGGGGAGATACGTCAATGGAAGAGGGATGCCAATGATTTAAAGCGGACGGAGTCGACCTTCCCACCACATCAAGTTTTCACATTTTCTCTTCTCTGAAGAAATGAAATCTGGATATGGGAAAAAGCTGAAAGTGCCTAACTCCCTCGGCATATTGAGCGTTCGAAGCCGACGACACCGAAGAACAGTCACACTTTCACACCAATTGCGGTCATTTTTAACTACAACGAAACATGTTTGTTAATTCTACCTTGGCCAAGTCATTTGCCTTGATACATACGGCGGTTTCCATGAAAAATCTGAAAATATCGATTTTCTCATTTTGCCTATAAAAGTTCCGATAGATTTCTTCCCTTTTCTGGTTTCACTGTGGATTCTCAATGGTGTTTCATTACATAAGACGTCAATTTGGTTCAATATCGTGAGTCTCTTAATGTGAATTTGGATATTTTTTACACGTCCCATTTTCCCATGTTAGTGCACCATTTTTGAAATTAAATAAGGCATGTTTAAAATTGTATTAATTTTTCGCATAAACACGGTGAACATGTATTACCCAAATGGTGGAATAGGGTAATTGTGATGTGATTTTTAAATGACAATATTTCAGAATTTTGAAAATAAAATTGAAATTCTAAGCTACATTTTCTATACTTCTGATACTACACAGTATACCACCGACTTTACAGATCACAAAAAACGATTAGAGCAGAAATTCAGGGCAACACAAATCGTCAAGTGGCTTCTAAGACAGGACGGATGCGGTGTTGCGTGTCCAAAAAATTGTTCAAGCGATTCTATCGCAGTAGCTATTTCCAGTCAGGGATGTATTCGTGGAGTTGAGCGCTTCTTATTAATTTAGTAGTAAACTAGTAGCCTGCTGCAATAAAAATGTTGCGAAACAAAACCAGATAAAATAATTTTGTGAGAAAAACAAAATTAGCACACAGTACTCAAGAACAAAAAAATTCTTCACTTATAACACTACAATAAATTAAATATTTTATCAAAAACATACTTCACAATACCGAGAACAGGCAAAAAAAACGCATAACAGATTTTATGGCGGGCGGCCTTTTTCCTGGAGCATGTTGACGCAAAACGTCAGCTATGACGTACGCAGTGATGCATTGAGAAAGACAAATCAGTCGGTATGCGCGAATAATATGCGGCATAAAACTATAGTTGCGTTTTTTAGGTATAATCAAAACGTTCCATTGATTTTGAAATGCTCCCGAGTTGCAGGTATCTAACGAAAGCAAGACACCTCTCACATGGCCGGTGGGAGGACGTTTTTTTTTTACAATTCCCGCGCGCATTGGAAATAAGTAACACGGATTTGTATTTCTTAACGCGCGAGTTGCGAGCGTTTGGGCTCTTCTCCGCCGGCGGCCGAAACGTTTGCACAGCGCCACCCACGCGCGCCACGCGAACCTAAACACAGGCCATCGAGCGCTCGCGGGAGGAATAACATATACGCTCCGTCCGCCCACGCAACGCCACAATGGGTTCCAGATGTCCCTCAAGAGAGCGCTCCCGCACCCGATGCAAATGGACATCTGTTGGCATCACATCCCTTCTCACAATTACTACACACTTTGCAGCTATCACAAATGTTCGCATCTGTTTCTTTCAAAGCACTGCATGGTACGTGCCCTTCTCAACGTTGACAGCTTGCTCATTAAAATTAGTTTCCTCAAGAAAATTTCCTACTTTTGCCTGAGATTGGTCGCTACCTGACACTGCACGTTTCTTAGGATAATGCAAAATGAAACCATTTACACGAAATGAGGTGCACAAGCATTCAGATATTAAATGCGAGAAAAGTAACGCCGCCATAGTGGTCTATTCTTCAAGCTACGTGATGTTTAGAGAGTTACTCACACGCTTCCAATAATTAATTATGGTTTTAATCACTTATAATCTCAATTTTCCAAAACATATAGCATACGTACAATGTCATATAATGATACAAGTGAAGTTTTACATTCTTTTAAGAGATTCTCAACATAACAAAAAAATAACTCTACGGTTCCTACAGCTTATAGGAACCTTACAATGTCAGCACTGCACCTATATCTCTGCTGAAGTGTGCTTTTACAATGAATCGTTCTAACGGGAATTCCTAACTCTCACGATGGATCAGTTATTATCGGTAGGAAGGCTGGGTAGGGGGTGGGGGAACAAGTTGAGGAGGGAAGCATCGCGCAGCCCGTTGCCCCTTCGCTCCACGGTCAACCAGAAAGAAGCCACGTAATGGACCAATCACAGAAGAGCACGAGCGGGCAGGGCAACAGAGATATGCCTGCGAGGCAAAGCAGGCAAAGCATGGACGGGGCACGAGAGAACGCACACTGGGGCCAACTCCCTAGAAAATGGCCCAAATTTTAAATAATAAGGATTCCTTCTAGAGGTTGTCGAGTATACCTGGCACAATTGACTGACGGTTTCACTAATGTTCAAAGTGTCACGTTCAACAGCAGAGAAGGGCGTTCGCTGAAATAACGTTTTTTTCAAGAATGGCACCAAACGTGTACACGAAAATGTTTTAACAGAAAAACGTTTTACTCTTCACACTTCAAGACATATTTCAACACTACTATTATGAATCCGAAAAATTGACAAAATGAAAGTGTTTTTTTGGTTCGGATAGGTATAAGCAAGGAAAACAATGAGGCAATACTGAAGAGTTAGGCTACACTAATGAAATTAGAAAACTAACTAGTGTGAGAAAGTGTGTCATTCTGTAGTGCTACTAGTTTTATAATTTATTTATATTATGATGGTATGTAGAATATTTAATATTTATAGTATTGTTTGTCTGTAAATATTGAAAAAGGTAATTTCGTAGCCTTCCGCAACGAAATTACTGGGATTGTATCCTGTAATATTATATAATAAATTGTTTACAAACTATCTATTAAAAAGGCCAATCTGCAGGTTTTTGTACAGACTTTTGGATATCTTGGAAACCACGCTAGCAGTTGGTTTTGTGGATTGCGCATCGAAAAATTCATGGTAGAGCAAGCACCAGCCACATTGTAATTAATGTTTGAGAATATTACATAAAAAACCTCGTTAAATCATAGAATTGCACCCTTGGTTCTATAATTCTTCAGTGAATAAACATTAATCATGGTGAACAAATAATTGTTTGCTCACTTTTGCCAAGTCGATAAATGACAACAGACACGCAAAAATCATACAATCAATTGACGAAAAAATATAAAGATATATCGCGGAAGTGTAGTAGAGTGAATCCAATGTAGTAAGATATGTATTTACGATTATTAATATACCCATAACCTGTATTTTCGACCTTATGAAAAGAGAAGATAATTACGGTATCCACAAAAACGACAATCAATATTTATTTATTTTCATCAAATATTGTAAGCATTCCATCTGAAGAATCAAAAGCCTATGATACACATGATTCTGAAGTACAGGATATATTTATATAATGGACTTATTTTTCAGTTATATATAAAGATTTAGTATATAATTTTCACCTGGAAATTTGCTTAACAGTGTTTTAAGTATCTAATCTACACTTTCACATTTCTATTTCACATTTTCTTTTTAACCCGCCACATTGAACAGTTCGGCATTCGCATGGTATTTGCCCTGACGAAGCAGCCGACCACTAGGATTCTCTTCCAAAAGGAGTCTGAATATGACCCTAGTCCTGTAGCAAAAGTCGAAAATTCGCACCGTTGGGACTGGAATTCTAGGACTTGTCAGAGACGCTGCAGCAGTAACACCTGTCGGCCTGAGCGATCTCATCTTATTCGATTTGAACCCGCAATAAAGGAGTGGGTGGTCGCGTGTTTTTGTAAGAGAAGCGCCATGGCGAGCGCTTCATGTAAATTTCACCTCCCCATTTTCTTCAAATGTAAGTTTTACGGCGTTGTCGCGCAGCCCGGATGCCGGGTCGCACCGGGGGGGGGGGCTTGCGGGGCCGATGGCGCAGGGCGGATGGGGAGTGGGGAAAGCCCCGCTGATCCGCGCGCCGCCCCTCAAGCCCCAGCGGCGCGGCGCACGAGGCACAGGCGTCGGAGCCAGGTCACTCCACGCGGAGTTTGTGGCCGACGGCGCGGATTCGCCCAAGGCCCTGCGGGGGTACGAGGCCCGACAATGGCGGATTTTCGACACGAACTGGATCGAATTCGGACGCTGCCTGGTGGAGCATTCTGGCGGGCAGCTGCTCTGGTCGGCAGTTTCGACGACGAATGCGAGGCGACCGCCGGAGACGCATCCTAAGCTCTACAAAATGCCCCCTCTCCTCCCACCACACACACGCCTACACAAGTGCATTACCACTCTCATCGGGAGGCAACAACTTGTCCCAGGAGGGGAGGAACACTGCCAACTCTCAGAACATTGTAAGCAGTACACTCCGCTAACTCGTGGAGAGCTCTTGGTCAGCGTGCTTACTTTCCACTACGCGGCCCCGGGTTCGATTCCCGGCCAGACACGATTAGTGTGCGATTTCCTTGCAATGTCCCAGTGCATGTTGCTGGTACATGGCGCGCCTGGAAATACGAATTGCTCATTCACTTCGCGGGCCCAAGCTTCCGGGTTAACAAATGTATACATACTGCATATAATATGTATCAACCAGAAATTACAATAACGCCACCATCTGTTATCAGCAAAATAACACATGACGACAAGCGCTGTACGGCGATAATCAATAGCTGCTTTCAAATGGTGAGTCAAATGAAACATTCGTTCCAATGTGGACGACGACCCAGCACGTTCCTTGAGAAGGGACACTAGTACTGGTATTCAATAAAAAACAAAACTGACACTTGTTAACTAAAGGTAAACCCTTAAATACTGTCCTGTGTACTCGAACAAAACAAACGCGGCTTCATCATCATATTACTTCCCGTGTGGTCTCCATATTAATTCAATACGCATTAAAACAGAATTTCAATTTATAACTACCGTTACGGTGATTTATAGTCAAGGTGTATTCTAGACATGACATAATTAGAAGATTCCGCATCATTTTCATCTTTTTATAATCAATGCCACGCACGCAGTTTCCGCCCAACTCCAACGAGCTGCATCGTGAAGAGGCAACATTTCCCGTCTGCATCTTTGAATAAATATGCCAACACCTCTTTAGTGGAAGCGCGGGGAGGTGGGCCGTTCCTTCTCCGCCGGCGCGGCCTCCCGCGCAGGAAGCACGAGGGCGTAACAGCTGCCTCTGTTGGAACAGCCCCCGCGTAATTCGGAGATAACCCCGCGCCGGAGTGCCGGACGTAGCCCGGAATAGCGACCCGTCCGGCCCCGGGCCCCGGCACACCCTCCCCGCCCGCTCCTTCCGCTCCACAATACCGCGATTTGGCCCGCTGCTCTCTGCCCGCCTCACCCCCTGCCGCTCTACATTCCCCGCCCTCGGACACCCCGCATTCGGTCCGCATCGCTTCGACGGGCAAGGCAGGGGCGGCGGGGAGAGTTGAGCAGGCGGATTGCAAGGCTCAGCAGAGCAGGCGGGGAGGGCGGGGCTGTGCAGAGCTGGTGGCGGGGCGGGCGGGTCGGCGGGACGGGGCGCGCGTGGCGGGCGGCGGGCGGACGAGGCGGAGCGGAGCGAGGGCCGCGGGCGGGGCGCGGCGCAGCGTCTTGCAGCAGTAAGTGCGGTGCGGGCGCCTCACGACGAGTTAGGGCTGTGTGCCGACGGCAGGCGGTGCTGGCGAGCGCCCATTTGCGGCCCAGAGCAAACGCGCGCTTTTCGCGCGGGAGGCAAATGGGATTTAAACTCAAGACGACTCACGGCGCGCCTCCCATGTCGCAGAGAGCATCAGCAAGAGACCGACCAGCGCCAGTCATTTTGGGAGGAGCCACGCTGCATTTCTAAAAACTGATTTTTTTTAAAGTTATGTTTCAAGAAATTGAAATAAAGAACACATTCTAAATGTCGTAATTCAACATATAATAAAAAAAATTGATTGCGACAATTTATTTATGTCTACTTACTTATAACGATGAATAAACTTAAAATAATAGTGTGTGTAAATTGCACATTAAAAATTGGAACCCGTTCTTAGCAAAGGGAGAGAGGAACTCTTAAGAAGGCTCTGACAGACACGCAATGCTCGCGAATCAAATGCTGCTGAAAAATACAAAGACAGTCATACAAGCAAAAAAAAAAAAAAAACAAAACAAAAAACAAACAAAAAAAACATTCCAAAAAGATACTCACAAAGGTATTATCACTTTCCCTTCCTAATAAATTAAGTCCTCCTGTAATTGTATCCTGTCATTACGTCTGTAAACGCTTTTCAACGCACTAGCACGATAACAAATTCGTTTAGTAGACCAAAAGGCAAATGCCTCATCACCATTGTCATAACACAAGTGTAAATTAATTACAATACACTCGTGCAACCCTCATATACAATTGTATTAGATGTGACGCTCTTTGAAGACACCACCCCACCGGTTCGGAGAGCATGGTGCTCGCAATATTAAGTTAGCACTCATCAAAGCAACACATTTTTCACACTAGCTAGATAGCTAAAGCCCACTCTGCCAATGCCAGCAGGAGAATCAGCTGCCTTTTTTCCATTGTTTCTCCGATCATTCCCGGCGAATACCGGAGCTCTTCTCTCACGAAAGGGGCCAAGGACCCCGCGCGATCATTCCCTCATCAAGAGGACACCTCTGCCCTTACACACACTTCACTACACTACGTACTATGTTGCGAGACCTGCCCAGAGCATAGGTCGTCGGCTGGGACGGCCAACCAACAGTTGGAGATACCTGGAGAGGAAAACTCCGCAAGCCCACTACCGGCCACAAGGATCACAGATCAGTTGATGAGCCGAGAAAGGCAAAATAATCAATTAATCGAAGAAATAAAAATCCTAATTAGGTCGAATTGAATTTATATGGAGTTGAGATACTAGATCAGAGATGAAATACTAGTTTCACAGCAATTCCTAAAACGGTTTTAGTGCTCATTAGACTGACGATTATTGCTGATTGTAAAGTGGCTTTACGTAAACCAGAAGAAAAAAAGGTCTATTTTGAACTATCTAAACCATTAGCAAATTTGAGAAGAATTTTTACAACATTTTGAACAATTCTAAGATGCGGCCTTCAGAAAATAATGTTTGTTTTTATCAACATATGTTTTAAACTATAACAAAAGCAACCTGCAAATATTTTCTGCTACGTGCTGAAACATATAATCTGTTGAAATATATAATATTTTAGAACTGTGAACACATTATCGTATTAGTGAATATATGTTACACATTTCTCATGAATATACTGTTAAGAAACTGTTTAGAAGAACTAAAAAATCTTAAGTCTGTGAAACATCTCTGAAATACGAGTACTACTTATAATATTGAAATAGTAAACTATGTAATGAATCTTTAAAAAAAATATGGAAGTATCTTTCATATTCGTAAACTAATTTCAACTTTTTTTTATAATAATCGGAAAGCTCTTTTCCTAAAGGGGCAATAAGCACACGCTCATTCCGCTTCCGCACAAATCCATTCCCGGCGCCCCGCCCGGAATCTTATTTCCGCGAGTCGCCAGGCGCAGCCACGGCGCGGCGGAGGCTGCGGCAGCGGAGGAGCCGTTACGTGCGGCGGCGGTTTGCTTTAGCGACGTGAATGACGCGGGTGCAGCGCCGGCGCGCCGTTCGTTCTGTTGGTTCACATAAAGGTGAAAGTTTAGTGCAAGTTCTTGGCGGCGGCGGCGGCGCCGCCGCCGCTGGCCCCGTTTCCGGGCCGGAGGAATTTCGTGCAGAAATTTCCATTTCCCTTGGCTTTTCCGCGAGGAGTAATTAGGCGTCCCGCGTTTTCTCGAGAAGTCTCGTGTCCCCCGCCTTCTCGCCGTTGTTTACTTCCCCAACTCGCGGCAAAGATGGGTTTAATCTCCGAAGCGAGGAACCTCAACCGCCCTGTTGACACAAAATGCACCGAGCGTTCGCCGCCTCCTACAAGAGAAGGTTGTTAAGGCGGATGGCGGTGGCCGAAGCGTCCTCCCACCCCCGCACCAGTCTGTTCCACCGGTGCCACCGAGACCTCCACAAGCAGCGTCGCCCCGCCCCCTTCCGGCCGGTGGCGCTTTGAAGCGCCAGCCTGCCTTCCTTGCGGCGCTTGTCTCAGGCTGTAAGCGGATTGCACCGACGGGCCTTGCGGGCGGGGCGTCTCCGCCCACATCGATCGCCCGGGGGAGGGGGAGGGGCAGGACGAGGCTCGCCGCAGCCGGCGCCGCCGCCTCCGATGTGGCTGCGTGATTACAGCGCCCCCGCCCCCCCCCCACGCCCCGCAACCACCTCCTAGGCGGACACTGGATTAAACACGCACATTGTGACGGCGGCCTCAGCAACTGAATCAGTCTATGGACACTTGACAGAAGATCAGAATGTGTCCATTATATACTAAGTACGTACGATCCTCTTGAACAATTACAAGCGTCAGCTCTGCATAATTCTTATCATACTGCTCTACTGGCGTTTAAAGTCGTACTGGACCTCTTCAGAGTTACATTGCTTAATTTGGTCTATACGATTTACCGAAAATCAATGTAAGAAAGAAAACCCCTGAAGCATGTGATGGATCACAATATTCTACACGTTAAATTTCGTAATGTTTGTGTCAGAGTGAATTATATGTGAATAAAGACAAGAGAGCATTGATGTGGTGACGGATACACAACGACGTGTTTCGGGGAGCAAGGAACGGTCTGACATAGGATTCTGTCACATCACAAGATACGTACATGGACGATGGAGGGGGAGGCTCCATGGCGATGAGTTATATCTGAAGAAAAAGAAAATCAATATGTCTTTGAACTGACAGACTAAAGTTCCGATGCGTCAATAAGTCTGTCTTACGAAGTCCTTAACTGAACGACTTGTAGCAAATCACTGACGCCTAAATAAGGAACATGATGTATTTGATGAAAATGAAGGTAAGTTTAGCGCAGTATTCAATTGGAAAATTTTATTACACCGGATTCCACGAAAAAATTACCGAAGCTTACATTCATTGAAGTGGAGAGGCGAATACTATGAATCAATATTATCAATGAGTATTCTACGAGAATAAAATACATGGTGAACAATACTCATGTTTTTGTGGTATGAGAACACACGGGAAAAACCTACAGATGCTACAACAGCACATACTGTCTTGCATTATTGTACACAGTTTCTCAATATTGTAATATTGCAATTTCTGGCCTATTAACACCACAGCCATAACATGAAAAGGTCCAATTAAACCATTTGAAACGAAGCGCCTCTACGTCTCACATCTACAAATGAAACGAACAGGAATAAATGTAACTCTTACAGTATTTGTGATACATTATACAGAAACGCAAGAATAATTTCACACAAGTTGGCTTTCATTACATCTTTAACTACCAATTTTCTCTATCAATTTCCCAATTTCATAACAACCAGTCAAGACATTTTAAAGAAAAAGATGTGTATTGGTTAGTTCTAAGTTAAGTCTATTACCTCCTTTTTTTAATAAGAATATTATCTAGATCCTAATTTAAAATAGCCACATCACCTCGTAACACTTCAAACAAAGCGCAGGAAATTCGAGTTTGCAATTTCGATCCTCTCGAAAGTATACGGAGTTTGCCGAAAATGAGACGAACACTACTTTCCTTACCCATTCTTTGCTAAATATGTGAAATAATGCAACAAAATTGAAGCCGTGTTTCACGAAATAATTGTTTAAAACTTGAACTAGTGGTGATAAACCGTACATACTTTTTCGCCCATATTTCCACACAAAAGTACGCGAAAAGTACTCAAATATTCGAAAAGTGTACCTGACCTTATCTCAAAATCTATCATTAAGGAACAGATTTCATGAAAGGAAAAATCTCTATGTTCTAACTATTGTAGTTGTAGGAAGACGCTGAAAAAAGTTGAACATTTGCAATTTTCGAAACTTGTAACGAATGATACAAATTTAAAAATACATTTATCATGATACTTATATTTTCTCGAATAAGTTACATCTCAAATACGCAATGGTCTAAGAGGCTTCTTTTCCTATTCCCCACGCGCAGGGTGACATGAACGAAAAATACTTTCCTCTAATGACACAAGAAATCCCATTTCTCCCTCAATCCTCTCGCTTGTTTCGGAAAGGGAAGAACGGCATTTGGACGTGGATAAATGTTGGGTAACGTAAACCCAGGACCAAATATTAGGTGAGAGCAGTGTCAGCGCCAGGCATGGACAGACCGGCCGATCGCTCGAGGCACCGCAAATCAAGGGGCCCGATGAGGAAAAATTAAAATGGGGAAAATCGTTATTGTAATTTTGTCACATACCAGAAGTCTCATTTTTTATAAACTTTTCAATTGATCTTTTGCCTTCAATAGTTCCTTATAGTCATTACTTATAGGTATGACTAGGATTTTGATGACCTAAAACATTGCCAAAAAATCAATAAAATGCTTTAAAAATAACCTAAAAATAAAGAAAAATTAACGTAAAAAATTGATCAAAACCATTTCACATGAACAACAGCTGTTGGATGTGTTACTGATGAAATCGAGGCGTCTTCCTTTTGTGCAAGTGAACGCAGCTTGCAAACGTTTGGTTTGAACTCTTCCTTAAAACAAAATCTCTACCGTTATTTATCGCAAAATCAGTCAAACTGACACAGATGTCGATACCCGTCACAGGAGCTTTAGATTACGTAAGACTCACAAGGCTGACATTACAATAAATGAGCGAAGAAATCGAATAGGCTACTCAGGAATTCCGCGCTGAACATTTCTTGCACCTCGTAAATATTATTAAAAATACCATTAGAATGATATTAAATTCAATGAAATCAACAAAAAATGCATTAAAATGACGTAAAAGATAAAAAATGACTTAGTAGGCAAAATCGTCGAAAAACGCAAAAAAAAAAAACAACTAAAAAAGTGGTTAATTTCCTTGTATTGTAGCATAAAATGAATTTCTATACTAAACGGCATTGGCCTAAGGCGATAAGAGAAAATTTTTTTTTAATTAATATCATTAATATTCATTAATATTTCATTAATATCCGCCCCCTACTTATAAAGTATTACTCATCTTAATATACTCGTGCTAAGTATGTTTCTGATAATGAATGTGTCATTTTCTGTATACAAGTATCAGTGGAATGGAAAAAATATATGCAATCAAATGGCACTAACTTAAAATAGGTTCTGTTGAAATTCATATTTATTATTTCATGTTTTTAACAAGTGTTTTTATTAAACACTAAAAAAACACAAGAAAGCTTTTAGCTGTTTAAGCTCACTGTCGAAACTATATTATTTGATCACAAAATACTTTAACTTAAAACTATTACTTTAATTATATTTCCAAAACCTTTTTTCCAGCTCAAACTTGTATTTTTTATTTGTTGAAATAAAATAATGAATATTGTTTCTTGATACAAGTTTTACGTTTTTCATTGCGGGGGGAGGGGGGGGCTCTTTTTCATGTTGCACCGGGTCCAATGTTAACTCGATCCGGCACTCGGTGAGGGACTTAGAAACCAAAGAGGGGGCGTGTTGGCTCCCAGCCCCTGTTCTTCTTCTCCGACCCACGCCGCGCCGCGCAACGCCGGTTCTTATCGAGAAGAGAAATGCGCCCCCGCGAGCAGAGCCGCGCCCCAGGCACGTGTTGTTGGGCGCCGCGCCGCTTCCCGTCGCGAACGCAAAACTTCCGGCACGAGGTCCCTCCGCCAAGCACCCGAGAAGCGATAAGCGATAAGCTTAATAAGTCGCTTCGGAATGATTAAGTTCGCCGATGAAAGGCCCCGGCCCGGAGACGGTGCCTAGCGGCGCTTATCTTGCGAACGAGGAAGCTCCCTTTGCACGGGCGACCGACCACCTGAGATGGCTCTCTACAACAACGGTATTAGCTACATACTTATACCACAGTTTAATACACTGTTTAGTAACTGTGTTTGATTAGCCACAGGTTAATAACTGTAGCTATGCCTCGATTAAAACAGGTAGTTCTTCGAGGCACGAGCTGAAAAGAGATGGGGACATTGTAACCCAATCGGGAGCTTCAATAGCAAAATTTTAAAGCGAAACGAAGTTTGTGATTCGATGACATTGCCCTCCCCCCTCTTCTGCGAGCTCGTGACCTTGAAAGGACTTCCTTTTTCAATGTAAAAGAGGAATTCCGCCGGTGTCTGGAGAAGAATTCTTCCCTTTCTCATCCTCGTCGCACTCCCCTCATAAACCACACACCACCTACACCCCCTCACATTCATGCACTGCGTTGCCACAACTGCCGGGAGCGTAACGGCCTGCTTCAGAGCTGCTGCTGCGGCCAGCCGGACCTCTCGTTCCAGCGGGAAGCAACGACGCCGACACCGCCGCCGCTGAAGCATGCACTTCACTCACGGGATTAAGGGAAAGGTGCTCCCGGAAACATTAAATTCTTTACCAGTCAATCCAGTGGATTAGTGGGAGCGTCCCGAACTCACTAGGTTGTGAAGGTGCTTTTCCTCTTCAACATAGTTCATCAACTGTCTGTTTGAGCCAATTCATTCATGCATGTATGCATGCATTCATTCATTCACAAGGATAAGGAATTATGACACTAATAGAGCATCTTCCAGAGCCACACTTCATAGGAATAAGGAACTTCACGACTTCGCGGGTTAGGCAGCTCTGCTACTGAACCACTCAATTATTCCGCGAATGAAAATCGGTACTGTCACCCGACACGGCTTAGCGTATTGTACACCCACTTGACAATATAAAAAAACCCATTGATAGGAGGCAAGTATTTATGAGTTTGCTGAAGAACCGTGGCTGTCACACACGCAGCGTCAACGCGGACTTCTGCAGCGGTCACGTCTACTGCCTTCGCCAGCCACGGACTCGCCCACGCGCCTTCTCAACGGCGTCGGTTGCAGGCAAGCAAGGGCGGAGCGCTCCACTCTAACCGCTCCAACAATTTAAATGGGAGTTGAAAGGCCTTGAGGGCGACCGCCTCTGAATTTTCACTGCTCAACCTCTATTTGTTCACAATTCAAAGTGCAGGAGATGCAAAGGAAACTAATGTGTGGGTGCCTTCATGCTCCTCGGGGTGGTAATATTTTATTCCACATTGACGTGCAGCTTATGCTAGTTGGCGATAGCGGATTTTAAAGCCGCAACTTCACTCTGCACTCACTGAGCGGAATGTTCTTGAAGAGATTAAAATGTATGTGAGGATCATTCAGTGCTTGCAAAATGAGCCCTGGCAAGTGAAATATTATTTTTTTTTTTCATTTTCAGGGATATAATGCTTAGGACAGAAACAACTAACAACTTTAATTAACTACTCAAACATTTTGAATAGAATAACTTTGTCTCTCTTTCAACCGGAAGCGCTGATGTCCATAAAAAAATGCACTTCGATAGCAAAAAGTTCTAATTTTTTTTCTCGCTGTAAATTTTCTTCATAAATACATCTCCCAATTGTTGTAAATTCAATTCTAAATAGTGAGATATGGTAAAGACGAGGAAGAAAAAAATTAACAGATAGGAGGAGAGGAAGAAAGACTATTGTATATTTAGGAGAAAATAAAATTGGAGAAATTTAGAAGCGAATGACGTACATAAAAGACTACATGAGCTCAACTACTGGCAATTGCATGCAATTTGAAAAACATTCTTAACGCGATACGATTTTAATGGCAACTCGGTAACGTCCTCGGACGTGACCACTGATTTCTAAAATGGAATATTATACTAGTTTTTACTATTTAACTTCCGACGCGACGCAAGTTATGAATAATCCCTAGCAGGGAATGTGCAAATACCTATCCGATTCAGCTAAATCAACATCAAGTTTTCTGGAATTCTAAAACTTCAGTGTAAGTTCTATTTAGAACGTATCTCTCTGCTGACGGCATACAATTCGCAGACATTTGAGCTAAGGGAAACTATGGTGAAGTGGACTGCTCTATTTTGGAATAGTGGGCATAAATGAGTTATACTAAATGGTGAATTTGAGAATCAATTAAACGTTACTACGAAGCCGGCGCTCGAAATTGCTGCAAATAACATATTGTGGGGTGCTTGCTGGAGCCCGTGCGGAGGGGCGCGCGGCGAAAGCGGCGCAATATCCATGCCTCCCCCCGCGCTCCGCAAATGAGACAGAAAGCGCACGAGGTGGGGACCACCGAAGGCGAGGGCAAGGAAGAGGCGGGGAAGGGCCCTGCGCCAGCGGAGGGCCGGGGGCGGAGACGGATGAGGCGCGCGCCGCGCCGCCGCCGCGTTAATTCTTAACCTGTTGAGCCGGCCAGCGCCCGCCCCGCGCCTGGGGCTGCACCGCGTCCCGCCGCCTCCGCCGCCGATTATGGTCTTAATAAAACGCGTCTTATGGCCCGATACCCGCGCGCGCTGCATATTTCAGGGCCGGCGGCGCGGGGCGTAAAGCGAGCCCCCTTATGGCCCGAGCCACGCCCGCGCACGCCCTCGCCATATGACGCCGTATCGCGTAGGCAAATACACGGCGCGCACCCTCGCATTATTCGCTCAATATTACGAGACCTATTCGTAAACAAGAGCGGGACCTTTATGTTAAACAGTTTTTGCCCCACAGAATAAACATTTCTACCCTCTGAGGAACGCCAAAATATGTTGGCCGAGATGACAGGCACCATAACAGAGACGTGACTCGTACAGGATTGCCGAGATCATTAAACTCCGACCACGGAAGCCTATGCAGCCATAAGCACATTTCTTCTCACTGAATAATGAGATTCGTCCATCATCTCACGGTCAAATGCCTTCCTAAAAACTATCATCGCTGATCGTCATTGTATTCATATACTGAAAGAGTTTTAAACTAGGATGAGTTTATCTAGGATGTCCGTATCCTAAAAGCTCTGCCTTATAACGCACCTTTAAGTCCTCGAAGAACGAAGGAGTCGTACGAGAAGCAATAAATAAAAGAAAAATGCTCATCTAAAATTCGATATTAAATAATTTTAATATTTACATCTAGCGATAATTCTCTAAGTAAACCCCATAAAACAACCTCAATAGACTGTCTTCTCTGCATCTTTCTTGCTGCTAATACACATAATCAACTGACACAAATTCCTTTACCTTCTTCTATTGTTGCTCTACTGTTAAATATTGTTTTGTTACAGTTCTGCAAGAATGCCACGAAAAGCAAACATTGCTAAACCTCTATATTTTGTATTTACATATTATTTAAAGGATAATATACATTGTAAATATAAAATTTCGGTATAGTGAAAAATAGTCAAATGAAATACACATCAGTGTCAAGCTTTTTAAAGGGAAAATAAAAGCGCACTTCTTTTTTTTTCAGATCTACTTCAAAGTATGAATTTCTCATTGCAAGGCGTTAATGCGTTAACTATCAGAAGTTTCAGTATTTCGTGTTCTTGGGAGCGCCAACTCTGGTTATTCGTCCCATGTGTGTAGAGCCTGTTACTGTCCACAGCCAGTCGAGTTCTTCTCCTACTGGAACCTTCAAGGCCTCGAAGAACGAAAGTGCAGTACGAGAAGCCATAAATAAAAAAATGTACATCCAAAATTCGGTACTAAATGATTTTTATACATTCATCTACACTTAGCGCTAATTCTCTAAGTATAGCCCGTAAAAAACCTCAATAGAATGTCTTCCCTGCATCTCCGTCGATTTACACACCAGCTTGCAGTGTTTCCTCTCCAGCTATATCCCCCAATGGAGCAGTGTGCCAGCCGGGTCACGCTCTAAGCTCCCGAATGGTCTTACCTGTGAGGGAGTATAAGGAGACGACATCAACAAAACACCGAACATACTTAATATTGCTGTTTATAATTAAAATATCGTTTTAATTTTCATACTAGTTTAGTGAACATTAAGTTCGACAGATACAAAATTTAATTTGACTGTGTCCGCATTTATTAATTTATAATTACAGTTTAAGTCATAAAATATTAAAGAACAATAATAATTAACAAAACTTAACCTCAAATTCTAAACGTTCTATGTCATCTCAAGATGTCAAGATTCCTCGTTTCCCTAGAATGGTTCGGAAAGATCGGAGGATGCCCTACACCTACAGCAACTGCACATAATTCAGCCGCCTCTCTGCATGCGAAATAAGAGAAGAAGAAGAAAGAAAGTAACGGAAAGGGAAGGGAAACAAATAATCAGTCCATGCGACGAAGATAGTTGTGCTCGAAGGTAGCAAGCATATCGAACACAAGGCAGGGGCATCCAGGGGCGCCCAGATACAAGGAGCCGGCGGCAGTGCATCCTAGGGGGCTTTTTTAAAGAAACATTTCACCCATTCATTACACAGACATGATCCATCTCTCCATATAACAGAAATAACTTAACGGTAAATTTTAAGTAAGAATAAATTGTTTATACATTTCGAATAAAAATTATTCGGGGCCCCAATAAATACGGGCCAACAGCAACTGTGCGAACCCCTCCTCTTCTGAAAATCCCTGGTGCAATCATAATTTGTTTCATATCTTTACTTTTACAAATATGCCATTACTGAACTTTTGCACTCACAAACAAAACGTGGAAAAACACAACATCAAACGCAAATAATGGATGATGAAATAAAATCGGATTTAATAAATCGACGGTCCTGTAAAACATGGACATTTAGTGTACTAGTGTGCATTTTAGCATGGAAGGAACGATGGCGAGCGTCCGTTTGTTCGGAGAAAGAGGAGGGCCGGGCGACTGAATTCTCCTCCAGACAGCGACCAGCCGAATCGCCTCGCCGCCCCGCCCGGCCGCGCCGCAACCTGATCCCCGCGCGGGGCGCAGGGGCGGCGCGAGCGTGTGCGGCTGGGCGGCGTCGCGTGTCTCGGAGGAGAATTCAGTCAGGCCGCGGGCCTTCCGGTGGCCGGGAGAAACGGGCGGAGACCGCGCCCCACCGCCGCGCGCCGGAGATCATTGGGGGCGCAGAATGAGCTGGGGGCCCGCGGCTCTGCGCGGCGCGGGCGCGCGGGGTCTGGGGGCGGTCAGGGGAAGGCGCGAAGAAGGCGGGGAAATCCAGCTACAGCCGCGACTGGCAGTTAACAAGCTCTTGCATCACATCTCCCACACTTCCCTCGACGGAAATAACGCTCGCCCCTTTTTTCCCACGAAGCGGCCGGGAATTAGGACATATTGTACACGCGTTTTGATAATCACTCATGTCAAAACAGGAACCCGCGCCAAGAACACAGCACGCCCTTGAAACATGGGAGAATCTGGAGAAACCTGACGTCATAAAATAGTTATGTGGATTTTTGGTTTCAACAGAATCACTAATAACTGATTTTTAACATCCAGCTAAAAATGTTGTTCATTTATCACATGAACATGAATACGAACGATTTCCCTTTGTTATTACTACATTCAGGTACTAGATATAAGCTACAATGAATCACGTAATTACAAACGCACATTACAAATAAGAAAATTAAATTGACGGATATAGCACCAAAATTATAATTAGAAATACGTATTCGTATCGATAAATGTTTTCAAGGAAAATATGAAGAATATTTCAGATGATCTGTGAAAATGATGCTTACGGGGAAAATTCACATTATAAACAACATAAAATTATGTTTACAAGGCTGGATATATAGTGTTTTATTCGAGCACAAACGAAGTGAACCCATTTTCGAGGAGCGAGAACCAATGTCCTTCGTGCTTGATGCGGCAGAGCGAAAGGCCGAGCCAGCGGACGTTCGCCTGACGTCCTCGCACACGCATGCCATGCGTCTTGGCGGCGCTCCCGGCTCTAATTAATGCAGCTACTTAGGACTGAAACTCGCTATTATTCACCTTCCTTATACCCTCATCTATACAGAGCCACACCCGTAAATCACGCGCTTACCTCCAAGGTCTCCCGTCGCTCGTAATTAGCATCGCCAGCGGCGTGACGAAATACGAACCCCGTGCATCTTCATGAATATCAGGCGGAGTAGACAGGGGGATGCGACGCGGCGCGGCGCGGCGCGGCGCCTCGCACGTGGCAATGACAGGACGGAGCCCGCAGCGGAGCACGCGCTATGCATTTCCGCGCAATAATTGGCAGCGGCAGCGGCAATGGGGACCCCGCGCCCCGCACCGCAAGGCGATTCTGCTGCCCCACTCCCGCCCCGCCCTCGATCTCACCGTCACGCTCGCCCTCACTGCGCCTTCACGCCCTCCACCTCGACTACACCCTCAGCACCGCGCCCCTCCGCGCTCACACCACCGCAGGCCACCGCAGGGCCGGGGATATAATCAAATGGGATACGAACCGCACGCGATCTTCCTCTTCCTAATGCTATTCTCACTTCTTCCTTACACGCACGTACTTACTTGAGCTACACAGCAACACATGTAGTGAGACCAGCCGGGAACTTAGTGCTTGTCCCGGCTGGGGTAGTGGCTCACTGGTGGGAGATACCTGGTTGAGAAAAACTCCTGCTTAGGTGGCTCGGAGCATCAACTGTTGTTAATTGTCACTACAACGCCTCTGAACGGAAGGCTCTAGGGCGTCAGTGCCAATGGCGGCAGGATTGTCAACGCAATAGCTAGTTAGCTTCGTCGAATTCAGCCGCTGCCCGGAGGAGTACTCTAGCGGCCGGCTGCTCTGATCGGTTGTTTTCGGTGTTTTCTCCGATGAAACCGGGCGAATGTCGGAGCACTAAGCAAACGAACGGGCTGCGGTCGCGGCATCCAGCAGGGGATAATCACCACAACCTTTCGCGATATAACATCCAGTACACTTACACGACTAATGACTTCAGCTGTTGACGCGCCTGGAAAACTAATTAATGAATTTATATTTTGTCCTGCACAGCGCCCACCGTGATTGTATTCACATACCATTAGTGAGTATATCTCTATTTAGCTTCAAAGGCGTCAATACTGATGTTCTTTGTAAAAGAATGCCTTTCTACAATACACAAAGAAACGCCATTTTAATTCATATCGAAATCATTTATGAGAAAATGGAATCGTTGATTAGCATCTTGTCAATAGGTAAAATATATTTCATTAAAGTGGTATTAAAGCAATTGCGCTTTCACGATCCATCACCGTCATACTGCACAATATTACTATTCCTACAGTTCATATTGATGGCTTTCTCATATGCTACTTGTCGCAATTAAAATATTATATTACCTAAAAGTTATTTATTGTGCTCCTCAAAAGCCTTCACTGTGTGAGACATAATTAATTGGTCACGTTATCTGATAGATTACTACCCCATCTATCAATGCAGCTGAGATTCCACATACCCGCTTTGTACTGAATGCGCATATATTGGATGGACGAAAGAGGAAGTCTCTTCGTTCTGTGAGAGCGGTTGGGGCGGCTGGGTGGCAGCGTCACCGCTTTATCTGCAGCGTCTTTTCAGCTTTCTTTCTTTGAGTCCCGACGGTGGTGCATTTGCGACACGCTGCAGTTAGATCCAATTCGCATTCTACAGGAGAATTCTAAGAGACAGAACATTTGATCACCAGCATCCCTCGAATTCTACAGCAGTTCCTTAAAAAGGGGGCTACGGGCAGCGCGGGATCGTGCCTTCGGCTTCCTTCTATCCTCCTCCTATCGCTATCACACACAACACTCTTAAGCCTTCATGCACTATATTTCCAGCGAGAGAGCAATTGGGAGCCTCAGATCTGACCAAGCGGAGGTGGTACCCCTAGGAGCGATAGCTGGATAAGAGTAATTACGCAAGCCGATGATAGGTAGGCTCCGGATTTCACTTCCAGTAGTGGGATATAACAAGCACTACACTTACGACACTAATGACAAAAGCATTTGTCGCTCCCGGAAGCCCCACTCCATCCATCAATCAATGGAGTCTGTCGCGTGGGAGCAGGGGGGGGGGCGGTGCTCACTCACAACAGCAGCTGCCCCGTTCCGTACGCGAGGGCACCCAACGACAAGGAAACGGACACCTCGACCATTTCGCCTCTCAGCCCCGGCGCCCGGGCGCGGCGGTGCAACTGGACGACTTGGTTTCGAGTGTCGAAGGGAAGCGGAAATGAAGTCGGCGAATTCTTGGCCCCGCACAAGACAGCTCTCGGCCCAGGGCTTCTGCTTGGGACCGAGCGAGCAATTTCAAACCTTTCCTTCTCCCGCCCTTCGTCCCTTCGCCGGGGCCCTCTCAAAGCGCAGCGTAGGATAAACACACAAAAAACGAGAAACCTTGGGGTGCCAACGAATAGCAAGAATTACACTCAACTTCCATCCTCTCTGTCTCTCAAACTTCTCTAAACGGAATTTAAATGTCCTTGATAAAGAGTTTTGTAGCATGGAATATTCATTCCAAAATGTCAACAAATATTTTAAGATGTATTTGTTAAATTTAGATACAATATATCTTCAAAAGAATGAACATTTTTACATGATTGCATTATTTTTTTTATACCATGAGTTTACAGTCTGAGTTACCCATACCATTAGTGATTAGCAAAGGAACTGATGGAGTTCCTTTGTTCAAGGAAATCAATATTAAACTAAATGTAACATACAGATAAAATGAATTTCGAAGAGTAGAAGTAATGAACAAGCAATGCAACTCGAACAGCTCATTTTGAACTGTCCTTGATAAAAGTATTCATGGGAGATTCCAATGAACCCAGCTGAGTTAATTTAAATACGATTCTCATTGTTGTTCACGAATTCACACATCATTTGCAAAATGTTTTCGTCGTCCCTTGAGTTGCACTTGTCAGCAATTTAGTATCGTAAACTCTTTACTTGTACGTTTGGAGGTTTTTATTTGAAAAGAATAATCCTTGAATTTTCAGTATTTAATGAAGGTGGAAGGACAAAATTCCTGCACTACATTTTGTACAGTGGTACATGAAGACATAAGGACCGAGACAATAGCTCTATACCGTATATAACATAAAATACAAAGGTGTTATCCTGATACTCACAGGGAGCAATTTTCAACTGAAGTAGAAGTCAATGACATTTACCTGAAACAAACAAAAATTCGATATTAAAATATCATAAATGACAATATACATAAAACTCAAATTTCTCTTCATACCGTCATTACTTCTAAATAAAATAAAACTAGTAGTGCTACAGAATAGCACAGATTTTTCCGTATTAGTTCTCTATTTCCTTTGATCTCGGCTAGCTATTGTGACGTAGTGAAATAAGAAATAAATTTCAATAACAAAATAAAAATAATATATTCAAAGATTAAGTACAAGTTACAATGAATTGCTAATTTTAAAACACTCCGGCAACCTTTTCCTTTCTGAACACTGCCTTACCGCAGAAAACACAAGCCACGCGTGATGCGCGCCGTCGGACCTCTGTCCCGTGACAATTACCGTCACATGGCCTGACGCCAAAAGTTAACCCGGTCGTGGCGACCGTGTGCCTACAGCACGTGAGATTGTCTGGCCCTTACTCTCCGGACATCTCGCCCTCACTCCTACACCCTCCTTGTACATCCACGTACAAGCTACCCGATGCAAACTGAATGAGAACGCGGGCGCAGATGGCGCCGCGTTAAATAGTTGAGGCTGACACCCCCACCACTGTTCCATAGATAGGCCCGCCGACTGGCGCGAGGCTCGCAGGCCAGCCTTTGGTTTACGCCCACACAAAGAGTTCTCAGGTTGGCTGCCTGCTTCCGTAAACGAGGCTCGCAGGCTAGCATCCTCGGAGTTTACAGCCTCCGGTATTTTTGGCTCTGCGGCACTACCTGAGTCAACCGCCAGAGCGCAAACTCCGGATGTTCAGGCTTAACTCCTTCCTTCCTCCCCCGCAGCGTACTTTCACCAACCTAACGGTTCTGGCCCTCGTGTTAACGACGCCACACTATACGAACTTGCCACACACTCTTGAAAACTGACATCTATTGCCACGCAAAGTACATATTTTTAAAATTTTCTTAATTTTTCGGATTCGTAATAATAGAACGTAAATATTACTTTACGAATATTTAAGAACAGTAAAATCTCCTTCGAAATTGCAATTTTCTTTTAACAAATTGCATCCCCTTTCCAGAAAATGGCGCTTAAACACTACAGTAAATTCGAAATTTGAAGCTCTTATTTACAGAAAAATTTGGAGTTATTAAGAAACGTCATTTGAAGTCATTTTAAGCAATGTAACTCACAAATTCAATAGTGTTTACAAATTGTTGGAAATATGCTATTAATGACGTGCAAAAAGGTTCTAGAATTGTACGAAGTCTTGTAATATTTAATAATTTCTGACCATACGTTCCGCCAAATTTTGTAAATCATCTACGAGAAGTACATGGAGTAGGGAGGAAGAGAGAAGTCGAAAAATGCACCATCGCATCTTCGTGTAGTCACAGCCAAATACTAAACACTGCTAGTAGGGTTTCGCTCCGCCTAGTAATCAGAAATCCCCCGCGCGGACTTTGTGCAAGCTAATATCTTTATGAACCTAAATTAAATAAAGTTAACAGCCCATATAAAAAGAGCCCAGTCTGGTCGTTCGGCTCCTTAATCGAGATGACGTCGTCCCATGTGGTACTTGGCCGAGCCGCAAGGATTACAGTTCGCAATTTAACTGCCCGTGCGGCGAGCGGGAATAGAATTTGCTGCTAAACTGCCAAAAGATGTTCGGCGATGAGTCGCGCGAGTTGCCCTGAGTGAGAAGGCAGTAAATGCCGTTTGTATTGAGTGACACGGACAACGCCGCTCCTCCAGCAACGCGGAAGTCGTCAGCAGCGCTGCATCAGCGTTTCGCGGAGGAAGCCCCTGCAGGGCCTGCGGGAGCAGGCGTTTGCCACCTCCTAGTACGTGTTAGACGCGCACGATGTCTTGAGCTCCGGAATACCTACCCCCTCTCCTTCGCCAACATTTGTTGGATTAAGAATAAGTAAAGCGACGAGCGTTGTAGACACAATTTGATAACCAGAAATGTTCGCTCCTGTGTACTTTGCATCGAAAAACGAACCACAAATTTGTTATAAAATTATTTTGGCAAAAAAACGCAATTCCCAATTCTCTCGCAACTAGCGAAGCGGGGCCACAAGAAAACGTGCGCAGATAATAGCTACGTTGGTAATTCTACCGGTCGCTCTGATCGAAAGCAATTTCGCTGACACCTTACTTCGCACGAGTAATTTTTTCTTGATATGACAGAATGTAGCATCGCAATACGAGTATTCCTGCTAATTCCTTGATAAAAAGTACAATAATGCCTGATTTACAAGGCTTAAGAGATGTTAACTTACGCAAAATTAGAACAGGATTATCCATTTAACGTGCCCTAAGCATACACATATGACGAAAGCTATGTTGAACACAATGGGAATGGATACAGAAAGAAATAAAGCAAATAAAATACGACTGAAAAGTGTGTATCTTTATCAGAAAATAACGATTATAGGCCACAGTCGGGTTGGTGTAGGCGAGAAAGTAAAAATAATGTAAATCATAAAACGACAACAGAATAAGGGTATAAATCATCAACGATTAATCACCAAATAAGAGGAGGAGATACGGTCGATCGGAAAGATAAAGGGACAATAAATGAAACGGTTTAGAAGCCATCCGTGAAGAAGAAATCTGTCTATTGTACTCGTGTAAAAACAATTGGCGGACAGAGGAGCAAATAAATCGTAGCCTCTTGGGACTGAAATTGAATTATAGGCCAAAAGGGTACCTGTAAAATAATTATATTTTATAACGGCTCTACAACAAACCTTACAATATTTGCGTCTTTTGTCGTCAACAGTTAATAGGACTTAGAAAGAGTGAAGCTGACCGATGGTCGTATGCAGCAGGACTGCTCAACTGAGCGGCCCAATTGGGCCCAGGCACACATTAATCCGCGAGCTACCGCGGGCAGCGCGTCCCCAACTCCTGCAATGGAGCAGATTTGGTTTAAAGGCCGCTCACTTAATTTATGCCACCTCAGGAAGAAGGGGCGATGCCCTGTGATCCCCATGCCTTCCGCTAAAGTAAGGGAATCCAGAGTCTTCAATTAACTGGAAGTGACTTCCTCCTTAAAGCCACGCGCCGCCGCCAGCGGCTGCTGAAATTTTTAACAGCGCCGTTATCGGAACTCGATGCCCCGCGCTGGAAGGGCACCCCCCCCCCGCCCCCTGACGAAGACCCTCTCGGCTGGAAGGCTCTCGAGTGCCGACAGCGTTGCACGGCTCGAATCACGGCCATTCAGGAAAGAAGACACCTCCCCCCTCTACGTCACGACAGGGGCGGATTTTCGACACTGGAGAAATAGCTAGGTCGCATTCCGTCGTTGTCTGGAAGAAATTGTCGCTCTTCCCTTACACACAACACTATCAACATATTAGAAGAATGTAACATGCCAATCTTACAAGAATGTCGACAACTGAGCGCCAACTCAAACGCTTTTCCACATGTGTAATCCCTCCATCTCAAGTTTTCCTCCTTTCTAGATAATTTTGTTCCACCAAGTAAGCGTTTGTTTTGCTTCTGGACACTTCATCTAAGTTCCCTCCCTCCCAAACTTCACAATGCAAGTTTATAGTAGTTACATACATACATACATACATACATACATACATAATTGGGTTGATAATTGGATTTTTAAAATGTTAAATATATAAATAGACTAAGAAGGTAATGAAAATGGACGGTGTAAAGGCGGAACAAACTGTATCTAGCTTGACATTACGTGAAGGAGGAAAATGGAAAACAAACCTATGCATTATATGAAAGAACACGACCCAATGTCAAGTAAATTAGGTATTTCTGTCGGGTTGTAGTTTACATTCATTAGAGGTGTGGAAAACTTGGGCACATGGTAGAATCGTGAGATTTACTTACCCCAACAGCGGAGACAATAAAAATGTTCTCGCACTCGACATTGTGCCGAAGTGAATTTTAAAAGACTTGTGAAAGTGGCATTTTTCTGGAAGATTGCCATATAGGACAAAGGCTGCTCCCATGTATTTACTTTTGCTCTTCTTCTAACTGCCTTTCTCACATTCTTCGGAGCTGCTCAACGTGGGAATGTTTACAGACACTTCGCTCGAAGATTCTCTCTTCCTTTTCCTTTCTGTCGCTTTCCCACTTCCTTTCTCTTTCTTCGTCTCTCACCTACAAACTAGTCGCATTTCACTGGCGCTACTGTTCCTTCGCGGCATATTCAACACGCATTGGAGAAAAAGGTACCCAGCCTTCCGGGTGAGCAATCGCAAATCAGACGAGAGTTTTATAACAAGGAATAACACCTTGGAATGCGTGACTTCAATTGATAACACCATTCATTGGTGGCCAGAGATAAGTAAAATGTGGGCGATCGAGTTGGTTGTGTTGAGTGCACGGAGAAGCACTTTCCTGACTTAAGGACCGTGGCGCCGTGTCCCATGCCGTGTGTCCGCGCCGTGTGTTCGCGTGGAGCGCCGAGCAGCAGCCAAGAGGCGTCGCTCACGAGTGGAGCGGCCGGGGGGAGGGGGGCATGTGTGGTGCGTGTGTGTGTGGTGTGGTGCGTGTGTGTGGTGGTGTGTGTGTTGGTGTGTGTTCGGTGGTGTGTGTGTGGTGTGTGGTGTGTGTGGTGTGTGTGTGGTGTGTGTGTTGGTGTGTGTGTGGTGTGTGGTGTGCGGTGGTGTGGTGTGTGTGTGTGGTGTGTGTGGTGCTGTGTGCGTGTTGTGTGTGTGGTGTGTGTGTGGTGTGTGTGTTGCGTTGTGTGTGTGGTGTGTGTGTGGTGTGTGTGTGGTGTGGTGTGCGTGTGTGTGTGGTGTGTGCTGTGGTGTGTGTGTGGTGTGTGTGTGGCTGTGTTGTGTGGTGTTGTGTGGTGTGTGTGTGGTGTGTGTGGTGCTGGTGTGTGTGTGTGGTGTGGTGTGTGTGTGTGTGTGTGTGTGTGTGGTGTGGTGTGTGTGTTGTGTTGTGTGGCGGTGTTGGTGTGTGTGTGTGTTGGTGTGGTGTTGTGTGGTTGTGGTGGTGTGTGTGTGTGGTGTGTGGCGTGCGCGCGTGTGTGTTTTGTGTATAGGAGGGAGGAGAAGGCAAGGATGGGCAAAATGAAAAGATCGTGCGCTTGTTGGGGTACCTTCTCGAAACTTTGCGTGAGTATCAGTCTATTGGAGTAACACAATGCGCAAAACTACACGATGACGAGCTGCTAGACCAGGGTTGAATTGGACCTAGCCACCTATCTATAGGACCTCAACCTTCCCTGACCAGTGGCAGCAGTTACTGCACTGAGCCGTCCTTTCAGCCGGTCCTGGTGTCTCCGGAACTGCTCGTATACTAACTCTTATTACCCTCTCCGTTATCGTCGCGCATCATAGACGCCTAATTTGTGCTTCTTCGTCGTTTTCAAGTACCACTCGTGTGTTGAATTACGAGCAAGAGATTGTATCGCATATCGGTTGCGTCGAATTACGGGCCTTATGCAGCTTACGAACATGTTACTTTAAATCGCTACTCTTACCGGGACGCTGCATCCGCACGTCCAAGTAGAGATGACTGAGCTAGGATCCTAATGTGCAGTATACATTTCTTTCGTGGATTCGCATATTACGCTCCAAGTAACAGATAATTGTCCGCCCGCTAAATTAAAAATAAGAACGATAAAAGTGCTCACAAACTTCAAACTCACCGGGCATTCTTGTTGTTTGTGAATCAGTCAGTCCACTTATTTCACAATAATCTATTTCCATTGTTTCTTAGCTGTCAGGTTCTTCGAAAAGAGCCTCGCTCTGTCTTAATAAATTTACATTTCTCGGAATTGCGTAATTCAAAGAAACTTAATCAAAATTTGCGTAATTGTACAAGAGACCAGAATTATTCGTATGTACTCGTTATGATCGTATAATTCCCCAATAAAACCCGTTTAATTATGAATGGTTTTCGTTTTAAACTTCAAACAAGAATTTAATGGACGAACTGCTATCACATTATCTGTCATTCGCCGTGGGCGATACGCGTGAAGTATTACTAATTTCCGCTCTGCAAATCTGTTTTCATTTATTTGGTGTTCTGATTCTATCGCGTATGAATGAGGATAATGTTTTTTATAATAATATTATAGTTTCTGAAAATATCAGCGACAATCAAGTGATCATTCTTTCGGTAAACTTGCATAATTATGAAAGAATTTCCAGCAGTGAACGTGTGTCCCCAGAAATTACTTGTTTTCCGGCGAAGATCGTTCATACTGTATTTTTAACCTTAAATATGGTGCTTCTATGGTAGCTTGCGTGAAAGTGTCATAAGATAGATATCTGAATACATAAAACTAAAATAACAACAGAAAAACAACAAACAAAACGAAATGGATAGCACCATTTTCAACACAACTGCTTCTAATAAACAAGCTTGCAGGCCAAAATGTGGTGCGGTTTAATTTGGAATAAGAAACGACAAGTTGTTCGGACACTTTAAGCAGGGCGAGTATGACATTCTTCATTCTCTTGTGACATTTTAATTTCGGCAGTGTGTTAGTGCGAATGGGCCAAGCTGGCAAGGCTGATGTAGATCGGAAGCAAGAAGATGCGTAGGCGGCCGGGGGGGGGGGGGCGCTTGCTCTGGCATTTCACGGCGGGTTCTCCTCACGCCCCCGCCGACGGCCCTCCTCCCAGCCCCCTCGCCCCCCCCGCCGTACCTCCCGTCTTGTCGTGTAGGTAACCCTACGAGAACCTAGGTGTGGGCGCGACCCTACAGGCAAAGTTGCGGCTGAGCCAGTGAAGCCGCACCTGCCCAATGCGGCGTCACCCACGCTACAACCACAAGCGCGCCCGCTGACCGTGTGAACAGGCGCCGCGAATAGTTCTTCTGCGCGGTGGCGAGAAAAGTTTTCGCCCGCGGCTACGAGGAGCTTGATTTTCTTGCTGGCACTGGCCGCTGATTCGCCGTGAAAGATGTTCAAAGAAGAAAGTGAATAAGTTTCACTGACGTATATATTTCTGGTTGTTTAAAATTGCAAAGTGTTTAGAAGAGATGTTTTTTCCGTTTAAAATCATTCTGTTTAAGTTGAGTTATTGCTATACCAATGCGTTGAGATAGTTATCACTTAGAGACGAAAATAATATATTTAGTATAAAACACTCAATATATGTTCATAAATTACTGTAATGACATTGGTAGGAATATGTAATAATCGGATGTAATATGTAATGTACAAATTCACGTATTATAAATCACAATTGTATAGATTCAAAACTGAATTATTAAAAATTTCGAAACAACATTTTAAAAAATTACTCCCACGCTCGAAATAATGGTTCTGTCAGTAGTAGGAGTAAGCCTTTCATCTATTGCTATACTGGACCCGTATTTTACTCGCAGCAGACAAATAGAAGGACTGGGCGATGTTCTACGACCAGCCTGCCAATCACGCGTGCGAAGCACATCTGAAGTGTACATGTCGGGCGCATCGCCAATATTCTCCGAAATTGCTGGTTTAGCCGCGAACATGAGGCGTTCTGTGTCATTTTTTCACATCTAACGGTAAATATTCTCAGTCTGTTACGTCGTACCTATCCACCACTGAGACTAGCAGGCGCGCCGCGACTGTGAGCAACATCACGCGTCTTGGGAATCTGGAAGTACAATAATACGCAGTAATTAATGTATGGAAAAATGCTTTTAAAAAAAATACTTTATCTTTCATTCATAATATACACGTAACCAAAAATTAAGAAAAGGGGATAGTATAAAAAATATTTTGTGAAAAACGAAGTGTCAATATGCTAATTGAGTACAAATATGTAAAATCATATGCGGAAAAGTGTTTATTGTGTTACCACGGCGACGAATCGCCAAGATTACAAATTTGAAGAGGTAAGTAAAAGACAAAAAATATGATAATTACATAAAAATCCGGACCGTTATATTGAATGAGTCAATTACAGAGGCAAATAATTGAGTGGGTTTATAAGCAAGTACAACTAAAGGAAATATCGCGTGTGTTTTTACCAATAACTATTATCGAAATACCTCCTTCTCATTAGAAAAAAAATATATATAAGAAATACCGTTCTTGGACAAAGCTCTTCATCCGCTATCTTTACTAGAACTCGTTTGTTTTCATTTCTTAATCGAAGCCGGCGTTAAAAAATGTTTCTTCGTTGCTGTTTGGATAATTAATGCGATGAAGAGAGAACGGTAGTAGGGAAAGCAAATACGTTTACTCTTCAGCAGTTTGATATTTGTGGTCTACTTCTTGCCTTCCCGGGGCCGCCGCCGTGGCTTTGATCTGTCTATCGGAGTGGAGCGGAGTTGCAGCGGGCGCTTGCGGCAGAGCAATAGAGCAGCGCCCGGGTTGTGCCTCCTCTCCGCCCGCGCCCCTATTGCCCCTGATTCCCAACGTGTTTATTTTTGTGGAGCGCGGGCTTCTCACCTGCCTCACCGCCCCCCCCCGGGTATCCCGCCCCGCCCGCCCCGCCTCGCTCCGCCCCCGCCCCATTCCCGCCCCCGCCCGCGTCGTCCCGTCCCACCCACCCCACCCCCCCCCGTCCCACCCCGCCCCGTCCCACCTACCGCCTCGCCCCCGCCCCGCCCGCCCCACCCGCTCGCCATTCTTTGCAGCCGTCCCAGCCCGCCACGCCCGCGCGGCGCTCGCCACCACCCTGCGCTCATTCCCTTCTGCCCCGCCCCGCCCGTCC
>BOPP01000074.1:5719411-5779691 GCA_017312745.1 Gryllus bimaculatus
ACACCACACACACACACCACACACCACACCACACCACACCACACCACACCACACCACACCACACCACACCACACACCACACACCACACCACACCACACACCACACCACACCACACCACAACACACCACACCACAACACACACACACACACACACGCAATACACTCCTACACATGCCTCGAGACCAGCCGGCAGCGAGAGGTAATCCAGGCCGAGGCGATGCCCCGTCGTCGGGGAGAACATTGTACGCCCACATGTACGTCAGCGGCGAATCACATTCCAGCGGGGAGAACACCGCCTCTTCCAGGAATACGGCCGAAACGGAAAATAATCAATTAACCCAAAACACGGCAGCCGTTCTCCCAACTCTCCTGGGGAACATCCTGGACGGCAACGTTGCTAAAGAAAGAAACTCTATTGCGCGTATCGGAAAAAAAGAAAACTCGCCTCCGAGTCCTTAAACAGGAGCTCAGAGAAACACAACCCGCAGTTTGAAAACAACGATCAACGCATTTCACAAGTGCACGTAAATTCCGAACGGCCTGTTTAACTCCACCAATCCGTCTTGCGGGTCGTCCGCGAGGTTGTAAATAGCCTCGAAGCCGAGCGGAACTTTATTTACTCTCTGGCCCTCTGCCGCATCCTGAGCCAGCGAGGAGGCGTTGGGCGCAGGTAGCGGCAGTAGTGTTTACTTCTGAACAGCGGTTTCTTACCGTTTCATCAGCATCAGCATAAGTCACTCATTCAGCTTACTTTCCAGATACAGCTTCAGCTACAACTCTTCGAACGTCTTCCCATCCCTAACTCCGTCTCACTTTCAAACATTTCTCTCCAATTATTCCCTCAGGTTTTCTTCCAGTTTTTCAGGTCACCCCGTTCAGGTTCATAATCACCCATCTAATATACTCTCATGCTATTTTCACGTACTTTTTCACTATTCCCTCTCTTCTATATCTCCTCGCGGAACATGCTTTCACCCAGCTTCAACCGTTTCATTTCTCACGTACCTCTCCCTTGACTTTTACCCGTCCGTCTTCCCTTCTTCTATAGGACTCACCTTACCTCCATTGGCATCATTCCCTAAGATCAGTAGAGTGATGTTATAGAAAGCGAGTTTTTCATTAAATTGCAATTCATCGATAAACCAATATTGAATGACCAATACGGAATTAGGAGCTATCCGAGAATGTCCATCTCGAGTCAGACCAGTAAAGTACATAAATTATACAATATTCAATAATTTCATTATACAGTACATATTTTCATCAACACATGTTTTCGGTCCAGAACTCCCGCATAGACTCATTTCTGTAAATATGTTGAACTCTGGAAACTTGGTACCAAGAATATATAATGAATGCTATTATATTTTTTCACACATTTTGTGCCAAATGAAATCCAAATGTTCTAATGGATACGAATGTATGCAATTACATTTCTTACTATCTTGCCTACTACGTACGTAAATCGTAAAGAGAACACATTGTTGTACAGCAGCAGAAAGTGAAAATTTTTAAGTGATATTACCTATCGCTTCGCGTGCATGAATCCGTCAAACATCTTAAAAATGTCACACCCCGAGTAAAAAAGGCTTTTTTGCACTAAGTTGACACTCCAAGGTGATACTTTGATAAACATGAACAGTTGATGTTAAACAAATAATTATTTGTAATAGAAGCAACTTTTTACGATTAAAAACATGTTTATATTTCGTGAGGACTGTGAAAAAAAATGTACACGCTTTATGAAATAGTTATTTACGTAATTGGAGCAGGAAGTGAGCCTTTGGTGTAGACTGAAATGTTGACGGACGAGGCAGTGTTAACTGTCTGGTCAGAATTTTGCCAGACCCTTTCATGGGGGTTGTGCTCGACTATTTGTAGTACGAATATATTTTAGCAGAAAGTCATGGAAATTTTACACGAAATCCTCTCGAATTGATTCTCATTGTGCAACGAAGAGCCACGTTCAGTCATGTCTCCCTAACGCAATGATTTCTTTGCAATACCAAATTGTTTTACACGGCTATGATATCTATGTAATAGGTATACGGTTAAGTATCACACGATTTCGATCAATAAATCGTGGAGGTAAAGACTAGTTTTTGTACATAAGTGCTAAAAAAAATATGAATTAAATATATAAGACGTATCATTTTGACTCCATACTTTGGAAAACGTTGCCATCTCTCGACGCAGGGCGAATGGCGAATTGTGAGAGCGCGGTCCCCCGGCCACCGGCTCCGCCCTGCCCACGCGCCAGCCAGCCAGCGACCGCGGACTGTATAAATCTCCCGGGCGCGCGCACAATGGACCGCTTGTGCGGGGCGCAACAGGAGAGGCCGCGGTGCCGTGCCGCGGGCTCCAGATGGTGCGGCCAACCACGCGCCCACCGACGCCCCGTCTTACGACTCGCACACAGCAAAATAAGAACCAACGGTTGCAATGCGATACGGTTGCTTCGGAATATCATCTCAACTCAAAACTAGTGACGCTACAACTAGTGGTGATCTTGCGTTGTAACATGCGTGATTACACCAAGTGCTTGCGACACGTAATGCAAAGGGATAACGTCTTATATCCTAAGGTAACATTTGATTATTATTTTGTAACTTCTTGGCACAGTCCGTCTCTTCGTTCCCGTGAAAAAAAAAAAAATAAAGATACTGGAAGAAGTGCATTTCATTCATTTCTAAAACAAGACCACGAACAATAAGGAAATCTCATTACTTTCACTGAAGATATTTTAGGAAGAGTTTCGATAGACTTTGTTTACACACAAATATACTTCGCTCTCCCCCTCTCTCCCTGGAGCATGCTCGTTAGTCTCGTTATTTGCGTTATTAGTTTGTTATGCGCTGCACGTAGGTCGTTACATATATTCGACGTATTAAATTCCATGTAATATTGAGTTACCAAACTGATTAATAAATGAAACGAAACTTGAAGTACAGAATATTAATACATCCAGAGCATTCCATGTAACTAACATGGGCACATAATGTGGACCAATTAAGCATCCTCGGGCGAATGCAGTATTTGAAACCACGCCAAACCGATCTCTCAAAAAACACTACAATTCTCTCCGGGCCGATATCCACACCTAACATGCGACTGTTCTGACAAAAAACAGGCTATAAAAACTCCACGTGTGAACAAACTAAAGCTGAAACCGTTACTCCTAAAATCCGTCCTGTCGTCTAAATATTCCTGGTTTATTCTCAGATATCCACCCAAAGGCATTCAAAAACAAAAGTATTTACGGGTATCTATAATTTAGGTGCGCTTTTCTACGTCATTCACAATTAACCTGACTACAAAACAACAGCTATTTAGACGATCCTTTTGGGAAGTTTACAAACAAGAGCACTACAGCGCTTTTCACGCAAACCTCGACGAAGAGTAGTTTTTCTTCCGCGAAACTCCAAGTGCCTTTGTTTAATTTAGTCTCCCATATCTGATCGCCTCGCGCCGTCGCGGTGGCGAGCACTATTGCCCCCAAGTGTGTATGTGTGTGTGTGTTTGGGGAGGAAGGGGGGGGGCGGCACTCTTTAATTGCTGAGCCGCCGCCGATAAGCTTTACGGTAGGCGCGGGCGCGTCGTAAACGCCCGGCGGAGGGCGGGGCAAGCGCGGCGCGAAGGGCTGAGCACCAGGCAGCGCAGGGCGACGGCGCAGACGCGCGCCGGGAGGCCGACGGCGCGAAGACGCCCCAGGCGCACAATCATACGACCAGATGTGCAACGAAAACAATTTGTCGAACTTCCAATTGGCTTCAAATTGTTCACATTGGCAAAAAAAGTTACAATAAAGCCCTAAGTACGATCAGCGAAGTATATTCGACCAGCGACTTTAGCCCGATGAAGTGAACAATCGTCAACATGAAGCGGACACGATTGGCGAAGTATGTTAGAATAGGAGATATGCAAACAACAGCTGGTGGGGGAACTTTATAAAGCAAATGAATGACAAAAAACGTAGTTCCTACTATCACTGAATCGGTTATTTACACAATACTAACGAATTAATCTCATTATACTTGAGACACTACGCTATGCGTTTCACAGTTGGGGACAATGACAATCCGGTTCTCGGCTTAGCAATTTACATAAAACAACATCGAGTCTCAGCAAAAAATACTTTCAATCGCATTTTTATGCCAATATATCCTTGTCACCAATCATAAAATCCCTTGCAGGCTTATATTTAAAAGCCTTATACTTGGACAATTCCTGCATTAGCCAACCTACTGTCAATACCAACATTAGCCTGATAAACTCTCAATCGATCTTCTCAAACTCGTTCAGACATTTTTATCCAAGCCGCCTAGCTAGTGTGCAAACTACGCGGCTAAAACGCGAATGGACCATAGTTCGGGCAAGGCCCGACGAACAACCACCCATTGACATAACCTAAAGTAAAAGATGTGTCAGTAGCTTATGAAGCAACTAGCGTTGCTAAAACAGTACGTACTTAGTAACGACTACATAATATTATTGCACCGCAATTTCTGTCTAGATTAACACATCTCAGTCATCACGTATAAAACTCATTAGAAATCGAAGTTTTTCTTTTCGTGGTCAGGAAAACTAAGAATGTGACTTAGTGTGTAGAATGTGTCGTGAGTTAATTCTATGCGGTTCTATCAAATTCCCACAACGTCACGCAGCGGCGGGAAAAGAAACAGAAACCCCACGCTGGTGGTATCCAAGATATGAGAACTGCGAGAGTAAGGCGAGCATCAAGTATGGGCCTATTGGGTGGGAAAGCAACAATGCAACTGGTTTAGTCGAGGAGAAATTGCAAAGAGAGCCTCCCCATAAATAGTTTGTTTGGGTTTGGCACGATCCCAGAAATTAAATGCCGAGGTCAAAGACACGAAGAAACACCAACGGAAATAAAGAGAGAAAAAATCGGAACGTTTTGTTAAAGTTTCCGAGGAACAGAGAGATTCATGAATGGAGAGTACAATTCCGCCAATACGTATTCAACTACCATTTCCAATTACAGTATGCTAAATACGACAGGTTTATCGAACAGTTTTCATGTTACGCGATAAGTTTTTATTTTACACAGGCATTCAAACATCAATAAAAAAACACTTATGATAACGAATACTCCACGGGATCCCAAAATAAAATATTTCCATTGCAGTAGCATTTACTACATTTGTCCTATTTGGTACAGTCATTTGCAATACAACAAGTCGCTTTATTTTCCATTTTCTGAACAAATGAAATACACAATTATATTTATTATTATAAATAAATAATATGCAATTATATTTATAAATTATATTACTTTTAATCTCGTGATCTTGTGTGCTCAAAGTATTACAATGTTTATATCGATGTTTCGGTATGAAGAAGCAAAAAAAAAAAACCCACATGATTTTTTTTTTTAATTTAGCAAAAGGTTTTATTCACTTTTTGTGTTCTTCATTCAATTGTAGAATGGCGAAATGCAGAAAATGTAGAGTTGCCACATTAATATAGCCAAGGATTGAATAGTATTTTCACGGGGCCGGTCTAAACCTATTCTGGCTCATATTTCTTGTGACTAGATTTTTGTTTTAAAAAAAGAACACACACAAAAACAACGTTCGCTGGTAACAAAATTTTGCATAATGAGTATCCCCGCATAAGATGGTAAAATGTTTCCTACAATCAAATGACATGTGAGTAGTTAAACTATAACTCAAACATAAAAATTAGATTTTTGATAGGTTTTATAGTCCCCTTAACACCACTATCACCCTGCTACGAAAAAAACAGTATTGTTTTTTTTTAACTTCAGATTATCTTTTCTAATTGAAAAGCAACATTAAAAATAAGAAAATAATGTATACAATCAAACAAACAAATATAATATCAATCATTTTTCTCGCAGCTAAATTTAAACGCAATTATTTTAAAGTAAATAATGAAATATAACTCCTAATGTTTTAGCATACTGATCCAGGCTCGAAAAATTGTCAAAACCTCCTCTTAAACACCAATTCTTGTGTAATATTTTAAGAATTTTTCGGTTGCAGTTTAAAACAAGTATTCTCCTTTAGAACTACTTATGTCTTTAAATACACTTTGAAAATAACTTTAACGGTTCTGTTCATTAGTGTTTAATACACATTTGTGTACATTATTTGTTCCATGTTCTAAGACGCAGTGAAGCCGTTTTTGAAAATCCGCATCCAGCCTGTTCCGTTTCTTTCATCAAACGTACCTAATGCTACGGTGACGAATACTCTTACATTAAAAAAAGGGGGGAAAAGCGTTTTGGGTTGGAGAGGGTGGGAGGTGGCTTAGAAGAATCTAATTTTTATGTCGTCATTGCTTTTGTAGTTTTTTGTGTGAATGTAAGTTTTTAACTACTCCAAATGTAATTTTTTCGAGAACTTTTGATTTCGGTCTTCTTACCAGGAGGTATTCTTAGGTAATTGGGAACTTTGCCCGCAGAATGACGACAAAGAACTTCCAAGTAATGCTAATATAAAGAAAGCAGATCTTACTAATTATAAACATAAATCACGATACTGGTAAAAGTTTCAAGAAAGGTTAAATGTTACTATTATTATAACTTGCATAGAAATGTATTCAGATTAACTGCAACCGAAAAAAACCCAACCAAAATAACTATTGTCCATCAACTTAGTCGGGTTGAATTAAATTGTTACGAAGAACAGATGAGTAAAAAAATAGCATTAAGTTTCCTTCCTTTCAGTGGTAAAGACAAAAGAAAATCTGAGGGTCGCAGGTGAGAGAGCATTCTTGGAAAGAAAAGAGCTCGAACGCTGAAGGAGCTATTTTCTGCCCCCTTCTTTCCATATCCCTACAGAGTGAAGGACGCGGAGTGCTTTGGCAGCTACGCGCTCTCGCCCGCCCGCGCTCATCCGCGCCCGAAAAAAGGCGGGGCGGGGCGAACTCCCCTCGCAGCACACGTCAGCCATCTTTTTCACGCGTGGAAAAAGAGAACGAGCAGTACTACCTTCCTCTTCTCCCTCTTCCCACTTCTCCGCCCCTTCGCCCCGCCCCGCACCGTGCCGGACAACAGAGCACCGAGGGAAAGCACTTCGATTGGCTTTGCCCGGCGGACCCACCACGGGCAGCTGCGTCTTTCCGGGCACTTTGGTCAGCAGTCACGTAAGTGTAGTGCACGTTATTGCCGGGCGGTGGAGGTATTGCACGCCCGCTGAAATGTGAGATCCGTAGCCGAGAGTCACGAAGGCTCACGGGTATTCCTCTCAAGGTATCTCACTGACAGGACACCGCCTCGATTGTGGCATCTCGGTCAGAATCGCTAAAGGCACATCGATAATGCTGTCAGAGATCCATCTCAGCCGGTACTTAACAATTCCAAGGCAAATACCAATACAATCTCATTTCTAACGGCAGAAGCTTACAATATAATGCTCAATTCATTGCTGGCCTGATAACATGCTACTATGCTTCTTCATTGATATTACTGGAATGTCCATTATTAGGGACTCTTGATATTATTTTATTTGCGACGAAATGCATGCAACAACTAGATTTTTTCACGTGCGGTTCATTAAGTAAGTGGGATCAAATTTTATGTCAATAGTCAATTTAACAATATTATACTCCGTACTTGTGAATAGATTAGGATAATTCTTTCTTATTCAGACTTAATATTCAGTTCTGAATGGTGATATGTCGACACTCGCCCTCATAAGTTTTAATGATACTTTCTGAAAGGTTTTTTTTAAGTTGCTCATAAGAAGGTACTTAGGAGGAAGGAATATTGAGGGTAATAATTACAATCACCTCAGATAACGTCCCAGGACAATGTTCTTGAAAATTTCATCCAACGTGTTACCAAGAACAAGTGCTGCCGTAACCGACGAAGCCTATTTTGCTCACCCTCTGAGAAAGAAACGTACGTTACAATGACATGATTTACTCGAATCTCATCACATCGCAAAATAAACGATGTATTTCCTTAGATGAAGATTTTAGTTACATTTAGTAACATTAGACCTCCAAAACTGCCATCTCCAAACAGAATGCACGAAAAATCTATGTTCGATGTTTTTAAAGATCGCCCTCTAAATCTGTTTATGTATTTACAACATTTCTCTGAAGAGAATCTCAACTACTCAATCGAAACACAAATAAATAATTTATGTAAATATCAATTTCAAATTAGTGCTCAGATTCATTACTGCGAATGTACGAGCAAAAAACACGATAGCATTTGATCACTGATGATTTGATCACAAATACAGGATGCACTCATCATTTCGTAAACAAAGCCCAATGAAGACTCAAACACTACTGTAATTTGTAGATCTTTCTAACAATTTATAGACTCTCAGGATGGAACTGTTAATATTTTTTTAAAAGTTTTTTCATTCGCTAAGCGAAGCATTCATTTGGCTAGGTAAGTAAGCAAGCTGCCAGACTCTAGCTACAACTTTACAATTGACCTATCAGTTCCAAAAGAACATGCTACAAATACAGATCTTCAAATATTAACTTCATGAATAATGTAGATACTTTCATTATACTTATTTTTATTATGTGACCATCGCATAATAATATAGTGATATATTGGAATCATATAAAATTAAAACACTATTTCTCATATTAAAACAGTCCCATAATGCCCAATAATATACAGTTCAAAATGCGTTTACCCATACACTATTCATAAATCACTGCATGCTCACCCTTCATGCAAAACTTTTGTAAAAATAATTCGTATGTCAAACACCACAAAACATGGCTTTTGGAGAACATATCCACCGCGCTTTCACTCAAAATGCGCTGGAGACTATTTTTCAAATGATTTATGTTCTGGCCGTTAAATCAGGATCAGCACCCCCCCCCCCGAAAAAAATTTAAAACACAGCAGACAGAACAATACCAATTCATCGTACCAATAATACAGAGATGCAATACGCATGCAACATTGGACACATGCCACACCTCGCAGCGATTTGCATAAAGAACTTGTAAACGCTTCCGCACAATTGGAGCGAGTCACTTTGACTGCCCTCGCGAATGATGAAAGGCAGCATTGAACAAATCGTCCTGAAGAATTTACTTCAAGAATCCACCGGTTGAGGTGGCTCAGCTGCGGCAACGCTTCTTTGGCCTGGAGGACCGAAGGGTTCAGTTTCTGTGGAGGAGACGTTTCAAGCGGGAATGGAACATGGCCACATCTCGGCTTTGGTTATTAGTACTCGCGTGTGCTAATTACCTATGTAAGTGACGCTTCCAGAAATGAGATATGCTTCCTTAAATCCTCGTTCAGTACTACTTTACTTACTCATTCCAGTGCAAGAATACATCAGTTAAATTCCTGACATTATTGTTTGTTGTTCAGAGACAAAGGTTCAAAGGAAGTCAAGGACTCCCCACCCCCGGGGTTTGTGTTGGGTAGCGACGAAAAGAAATACTACTTTAAATGTTGAATTTTCTGGAGTTGACAGATGCGCAAGGAGAAACTCGGGAGCCCCCCGCAGGCCAGAGCTTGCAATATTAATAGCGGGAGAAAGACCGCGTCGTCGTCGTCGGCGGCGGCGGCGGCGGCGGCGGCAGCAGCAGGACGCGGCCCGGGCGGCGCCGCCCTCGCCTCGCCTCGCCAGCGCGCGCCACGAATAGCAACCGCTGTCACATCCCATTTGTCCCGAAAGAGGCGGCTCGTTTACATACATCAAATTATGCACCCTGCCAAAGCAAAACGAGCAGCACGGCCCTACCTGCGTCGTGCCACCGCTTCCCGGATTGTGTCTTGCCCGACTCGATTAGCCACGCCGCGGCGGCCGTCTAAATTTAGGCGCGCGCTCTCCACACAAGGCCACGCAGTCCGCGCCGTAACTTCCGAGAGCTGAGCCCGAACAATTAAGCACATTGTGCGGGCGCCGCGCCGCCCGACAGGCGAGGCTTTACGGGCGCAGGCGCGCCTCGCGCAGCGCGCAAAAATTACGGGTGAAATGGCGAAGGCGAAGGAGCGCAGCGCCCCGCCCCCCTCGAGAGCCTCTCGGCCACGCACAGGGGAACCGAAGGTTTCATCGATGATTCCGGGCGCGTCAACTGCTAAGGGTGTTAGTCCCGTAACTGAAGTGTACGTTTCCCCCTCGGGAAGATGCGACGATGTATGGCGAGATCCGGCGCAGCCTTACCGTCGTCTAGCGGGGTTTTCCACAACACGATATCTCCGTCCAGCAGGGCACTGCCCAAGCCAGGACCAGCTCTAAGCTCTCGACCGGTCTCCCGGCACCTGTGCTACTGTAGTGCATGTTTATGTGAGTGTGTAAGGATTTAGGATAGAACAAGGAAAAGGAAAGAAAGCTCGTTGCTCGGGCCGTGGTCATTTTGTTAGGGTATTGCACCAGTATTCATCGGGCATTAATAAGGAAACCACGGTAAACTATCGATCAGAGCAGCCGGTCGCTAGAATTCTCGTCCAGTCAGCGACTGAATTCGACCTAGCTATCTAGCAAGTGTCGAAAATCATGCCACCGACAGGGCTCGAACATCGAACAGGATAATAATATGATGTTTTTCCTTCATGCTACCAAATACTATTGTTTTAACGAATTAAGTTTATTTTGTGATAAACGGTAACTACATCTAACTTTGAACTACTAGACTGAATGTGAAAAATTTTCTTTTCAGCAAAATTGTTTTTCTTAGAGAAGTCTCCTCAATTCCAGGCCTTATTTGTAATGTTCATTGACAAATCTCCATTCCCGTATGTTTTTTAGTCTTAGATATCAATAAATTCTTACTTCGCCTATAGCTTCAAATATTGCTAAATATTGTGATAAAAATTGCCTCTCTCCTGTGGCAGTCTATACGAAAACAATTTCATCCCATCTTCAATTGTCCCACCAACCATTGTCCGTTCTGGTCGATTGATTATTTCGTCTTACTGAGCGCATTAACTATTCACGTTATGAACATCGTAAGTGTAGAGCAGGGGTTCCCAACGGAGCGTTATTGACCCCCTGGGGTGAATGAAATTTTGAAGAGGGTCAATGATGATCAAGGGGTTGATTGGGGGCGATAGACGGATGTAAACCGGCGACTGATAGGCACAACCAAGATCGCATTCATTCTAAAAAAATATTAATAAACTTGATAATTAGTTTATTGTAGAGATTGATGATGCAATAATTCTTTTGAAATGGGTCGATGAGGGAGGCAATTGTGTTCCGTCACTGGCTCGAACGCCAGATCCAGCGTCGACCTAAAACTCAGATTGCGGTATTTCTCCCTCCACGTATATTCTCCAATGAAGTACCATCCAATGCACGTCAAACTCAAAGCTCCCGACAAGTGTAGTAGTGTAGTGCACATAAGAGTAAGAGGGTGGAAGAGGAGAGAACGGGTCGTAGAGAAAGGAGGGTCGTGGCCTGCTGGTTAAGGTAACGCTCCGGTGTTCGCATGGTGGAATCGAGACACCAATGTAAAAAACCTGATCAGAGCAAGCGGCCGCTCGAGTTCTCCTGCCTTCGCCCCACCTACACTCGTCTTGCTTCGACCCCGCCATCTTCCGGCATTACCTCTCCCCACCCGTCCGTCCCGCAGCCTCCCACGCCGGTCTGGCGCCGAGTGCTTCAAAAGATAGCGAAGGCCATTACGGGCTCCTCTTCAAAATTGCAGGATAATATTTGCACGGGGTTTAGCGGAGCTGGCGCCCGCGGCGGTGGCCGGCTCTCCTCCCAAATGCTTTTGATTAACGCAGGGAAGGGCATTCCGCGCGGCGCGCTGCCGTGCACCATTTCGCCTCTTCAAACATATTACACCGTCATGAAGCGCCCCTTGTGAGCCGTGTGTATCTTTTCGTAACGTGGACTTACATTTCCGCTGTGTTCATGTACAAACGTTCACACGCAATATCGACCTCGTCGAGTCGGAAATCATAAACAGAACATGCGCGCATGCTGTTGGCCGCGGATAAGTACACAAGCAAATGCTTTCATCGAATTCCCCAGACAATTTTACTATTACGCGCCGTTTCGACAGCACTCTTTTCCCGGTTGCCCTATTCATAGCCTGGTCGAGTATTCGCGCTGTGAAATTCCCGAGAAAGCCAGAAATAAAATCACGAGATACGCTGAATCCGTGAAGAAGCGCAGATGACGGATTAGAACAGTTTTTCAGACGAGGGTCTTGGATTTTCAGAGTTAAAAAAGTGTACAACGGCAAAGACAGCAGCGGGCACAGGGAGCGTAATTACAAGGCGGCGAAGGCGACTGCGAAGGCGAAGCGGCGCACTGCGGGCACTCGCTGCAGATCGCAGAGCCCAGCGGCCCGGCGGCGACCGCAGGACGTGCCCGGGCGCGCCAGCGGCGACGGAGCGCGGGCGGGAGGGTGCATCCACAGCACGTGCCAAGCGTGACCAATGCCCATCAAATTAGGGAAATGTGACGACTATGAGATTCTTGTAACACCTTCCATGGTAAGCAATGATTGATATCAGATTTATCCTCTATTATATAATTAGGTAGGAAGAATTGCTTGGTAGATTGGGAATAGTTGTTTTTATTTTCTTATATTAAATTATATTATATTAAAAAAAACTTATTTAATTGGTAGCAATTTTGTCCAATCATGCTAAAACACTTCAGAACTTCATTTAGAAGAAGAGAACTTTTACAGAACACTTAACCTCCATATTGTACGCATTTATACCCTTTCTGTTTCTTGAGTTATACCAAATGATAATCTAAGATACGTGTATCATTGTTTTTCATGTTATGTATTGTCAGTTAAAATTTATAACTCTTCCAAAATGTTACAGATTCTGCATTTAAATTCAGAAATGTATCAATCTCCGTAACCAGAAATATCATTCTGACAATTTAAATTATAGACAAGATACTGATTCACTCTAAATGGATGCCGGCAATACTAGAAACTGAGTAAAAATCCATTTTCCAAAAGCTGTCTTGTAAGTCTATTGCAAGTGAATTATTTCTCTCGAATAAACGTCTGGACTCCACTTATTTCTCGAGGTTCAATTCTGGCTTATTAATAATAAATTAATAGAGTGGGGCAGGGCAGGTCGAGGCGAGGGCTGGCGAGGCAAGGAGCAGGGCGATGTGGCGTGACAAAACGCGGCGAGGGAAGGCGCGGTGGGGCTGAAAGCGGGAGGAGGGGCGGGGCGGGGGCGGGGCGGAATATCCGGCCCCAATTCCGCGGCTGCAGCCGGCCGCAGGCGGAAGAGCCGGCCCGGATCAAAGCGGCGCGGCGGAGTTGGGCCCGCTCGCGGGGAAAGCGCGGATACCGCCAGAGCGCGGTGCAAATGAAACGGCTGGTGGCGAGCGAAATGAAAGAAAGAGCGGGATATCCACGGCCCCGCGCAGCGTCAGGGCCACCGTGCAAACGAGCCGAGCGGAGACCCGTGGAAAGGAGAAGCTTCGCGCGGCTGCAGGTGAGTTTATGCCACTCCTGCGTGCAGGTACTGCCCCACAAACGCCCACAAGCTCACATTTCACCGGAATATACACTGCCCGAACTCAGCACCGTACGTACCATCAGTTGAGTAACAAAATTATTTAAAAGGCTTGTGCAAAAGCCCAACCATATCACTGAAAACACTTTCCTTCCACGACGTAATATTCATAACTTCACCCAGCACTGTAACGCGCTCGTGCGCAACTAGGAACTATTGTATTTGGGGGAGATACAGATTAATTGCTGCTATGCCGGCCGGCCTGCGCTCTTAACTGAGCATTTGTCGCTGCAAAACATTTAGCATTTGTAAAGAAGCGCAGGGCGTTGGAAACCAAAAATAAACGCGTCTGCCCTATCTGAATAGTGAACCACCTATTCAGTGAACGCTCGACGCTTGAATGCGCGCACCGGGGAGCGTAATACGACGCCAAAGAGTCGACGCCGGCAGCATATTACCCTGGCCGGCACCCAGTGCTCGCGGCCACCGGCCTGCGCGCTCGAGATTGCCACGCGCGTTCGGGCGGCCTCCGCTAATTGGAACGCGGGCAGATGGACATTACGTTCGGTGCTGTACGCAGGGCAGAAATTTGCAATAAAAGAAAGTGGGTTAAAGTCAGCAGCAGAAACCATTGTCTCAGTAGTGGCCACTCCACGCACAAAATTTGAAAAATGAGAAATGGAGATTTCCATTTGCTTCAAACATGGAAAATTAAGATTTTATGGCATCTAGTGCATAGGTGTAGAAGGAAAAAATTACATTATTTCCTTTTACACGCACACGTACACACAGATTGCCCTGGACAGGAGGAGGATGTGGAGCACGTGGTGTATAAATGCCTGCGATTCTCAGGAGAACGAGACCAGCTGCAGGAAATCCTACAACAGCGCCTGACACCGGAGAACACCACACCACTGATGATGACCACGGAAGAGAGATGGGCCGCAATTGCAACGTACGCTGCCCGGGTCATGCGACGCCTCAGAATTGAAGAGCGTGCGAGGAGTGGAAGCGAATAAAGGCGTAAAGGATGCGGGCTAGGATAGCCCCGCCACCCCACCTAATGAAGTAATGCCTGACGGCGGTTCCGTAGGTGGGGCGAGGGACGTAGGGTTTTAGTCGGTATTATCTACGGATGAGTCCCACACGAATCGGCCCAAATATGAGAGTCTGGGTCGAGGGTGCGTAAATGCATTTCCCCAGTCTTTAAACACACACACACACACACACACACACACACAAATATATATAATTCGAAAACATCTTATTAATATTGACATTGCAATGATGTAACGTGAATCGGTACTTTTTTGACAAACCGTCTCAAAAGTATTCAAAGATTAGAACGCTGGGTGGCCATATCTGAGACGAATGCCTAGTAATTAAATTTTGTAATTTTCAAGACGCTAATTCGAATCAAAATAGAGACATAGAAGTAAATTCATAAAAAAAGGAAGGGTAAATCAAAATTGGACTTTTTCAGCACAAATATCTCTTTTGAAAGAGGTATGCTAATCGCCCATGAAGTTTTAAGTAAAGAATTTAGTTGAACAACTCAAGAATTTGAAGAAAAAAAATATAAAGATGTTTTTAAGTGTTGCCACTTCTGGTTATTTTAACCAACATTCTTGGAAATAGAGTAATATTAACATACTTCGAAAACACGCGTTCTTGAAAAACACAGTCACTGCCTTGTGATCAACCTTTAAATATCAATGAAACCATGAGAATACATCACGTAATGTAACGGAAATGAACAAACCACATGCAATGGAAATTACTCTGATTCCAATTAATTATAATTGGATGTTCGAAGGAGGTAGAGAGTTTTCGTACACGTAAGTCAAACGTGGTTACCGAGAAAGATTGAGGCAATTAGTCTCCCTTTCTTCAACCACTCTCTAAGGCACCTATAAATTGACTGCGTGAGGAGTTTAACGAGCTGAGCATAGTACCCCGCGTGCATAGAGAGCCTTCTTTCGGGATACGCCGTTCGGGGCGCGGGAGGACCGCCTCGCAAGTTTTAGTGCTCGGTTACACAGTTGGCTGCTCGTAAAAAAAGACGCCGCGGGGGCGACGGGAGGGGGAGCACCGCAAGGGCTTCCTCGCCCGGAAGGAAGTGGAGCTTCCAAAATTAATTTCCGTCGCGGCGCGTCTTCCGGGGCGCCGACTGGGGACCGGCACAGACCCTATGCCAAGACGTGACCCCCACAGGCGGCTTCGACATCCATGATTTTGAAACACACTTGTGCATATTATCAAAATATCGAAGTTTTAATAACAATTTTTAAAATTATTATAACGAAATGAATTAAATAGCACATCTTCGTAAATTGAGGATTGTTTCATCCACAAATCTTTGGGTCCGCTCTTCACTCCCCACATCGTTCTTCGCTCCGACACTCCACTCACTCCAAAATCGCGTTCCTTATAGGGGTGCTGGACAGCTCACCTCTCGAAAAGTGACCGCTCCCCCCCCCCCTTGGGGAGGCGTCCAGACATCTACGTTTCAATTTTGAACATCGCCGTCTTGGAGCACGGATGCTTCATGACGATGTCGCCCCCCCCCCCTCGCGGCGCAGAGCTGCAGGTCGCGCAGGCCCGACGCCCACGCCCACAACTCGCGCGCAGCGCTTTAAAGAGCTCTTTCCGAAGCGACGTATCTACGAGAAATACAAAATTTCAAGACTGGAAAATATTCACATGCAACTTTGGCACCAAAATAGAAAACTACTGTTTCTACAGAAATCTCCGGAAATTAAATTTTTGCGATTACAGCACCACCAATCACAAATCAGAAAAAAGTTTCAGACAAACCGTATATATTTTTATCCGTAAATTCGAATCTGAAATAAAAACTGGGGGTTCCTATTCAAGATTTCAATGCTGCCCACCGCCTCACTGGGGGCAGGGGGGTGCTGATTTTAGCATAGAATGATTCCCCCTTCAAAACTGTTAAGATTTGGTTTGGGCTCAATTTTTCGTACATCGCGTATTTTTTGAGTTATTTCAAGTTGTCAAGTTAAATGGGACCCCTGTACATATTAATACGTTCACCTAGAAAACGAAGGGAAATGAAAATAGGGCATCTTGTAAATAAGATCTTCAACTCTACGACAAAATGTGGAACATTATAGTAAAACTGGTAAACACAGATTTTATCTTGAGTACAGAAAGAGTTTATAATATTTTCAAATAATTTCTTTGCTATTGAACTTTTAACAAGTATAATTCTAGGGATGTAATAATTATTTATTATTTTTTCTTCTTTTACTCTGTTACATACTGATTGCGAAAGTATAAAGAAGGTTCTGTAATGCCGCGGAAAACAACAACGTTTCCACACAATTTCTGGTATTGTTGGTACCTGATACCGAAAGAGTTGGTTTATCTTGGGGTAAATTACTGCCTGTAACAAGTTGTGCAGTCAGAATCCACGTTTTGTGAGTCCTTGTTACCAAAAACTTTGTGAAAATTCGTCCGTCTGCGAACAATGCTAACAGCTAACACATTGGTAGAATTTTCACCAACATTCATATTTGCCAATCCATCTGGCTGATGTCGCAACCCTTAAATTTGAAACAGATATTTTAATTTTCGGGAGAACCTACTTTACGTACAGTCCAAACATTTTGTCTGGACTTTATGTCGCGTTATTAAGAGAGACATCTTACCAGCGTATGTTAAGCCCGTTTTACTCGGTAATTTTTCATCATTTTTCGTCGGTACAGAAAAGTGACGGACCAGGTTGGATGTAATTTGCATTTTTGATTTTTCGGTACATATTCCACGCAGTTTGGATACCGCGCTCCTGGCGTCACTTTTTGGAACGTCCAAATGAGTTGAATTGTAATGTTAAGTGATTGTAGTGAGAAATAAAACTTATGTACAGTGTTTTCTACAGTCATCTCGTCACGAGCTCAGTCCTAATATAACCTTTAGGTCTTCTTCTTCTCCTGCTCCTTCTCCTTCAGGTATATAGGCTCTTCCTGTTACCCCTCCGTTCCCATCTGGTCACCCCATCTCTTCTTCGGGCGGCCAGGATTTCTTCGTCCTTGTGGACGGTATGGTAGAATTCTTCTCGGCAGGCCTTTCAATGCACTATGTCTTGGAATTTCGGTAGTAATTTATTATTTCTTGAAGATTATATCCCCCAAGTTCTTTACGAATTTCTAAATTTCGTTTTTTCTCCATCAGCTTATAACCACCAATGATCTCAGAAATCTCATTTCAGCACTTTGTAGTCTTGTGCTATCTCTTTGGTCATTGTCCAATTTTCACTTGTTGAATCCAGTTGTCTAGTTGTCACTCACTATAAACATGTTCGGATACTTAATACTTTATAGAATTTAATCATAGCGTCCTTCCTGACTTTCTTTTCCAAAATTTTCAGGATTGTTCCATTCATATGATTTAGTTTTTCACTTTTCCCCTCTGTATAACTATTTCCTCTCTGTATACAATTTTGTATCCCAAAAAATTGAAACTTGAAACTTGCACTATAGGTGAATTATATACAATTAATTTGGATCTAATCGGATCCATTCCTTCAAAGGCCATGACTTTTGTTTTTGTAAAGGATATGCAGATACTGTACATTTCAGTTACCTTTTGTAATTCAAATAGTGCTTTCTGGAGGCTATATTCATCATTTGTTATTATAAGTTGGTCATCCGCGAATAATCTGGTTATTAAGTATCTTTCCTTTCCCATGTCGTGACTATACGATTTTAGTCTGGATATCCACATAGTTAATTCTTCATCTAAATATAAATTAAAAAGATTAGGGTATCGACTACATCCTTGCCTTACTGCTTAGTAAGCCCGCCCCTTTTTCGTCCATTTTAAACTAAAGGTGCTACTGAAAGGCACAGACTTTCCCGTATTAGTTTTGTATTACCATTGGTCTCGGCTAGCTATTCTGACTGAGCCACATACTCTTGCCAGATGACATCTATCGCCGCACAAAGTACAGTTTTTTTTTTTTAATTTTCTTAATTTTTTGGATGCCTATTAGTATCATGGAAATATTATTTTAAGACTAGTAAACAAAGGTAAAACCACGTCCTAAATGGTTATTTTCTTTCAGCAATTTGGAGTATTTTAAAGAAAATGACATTTAAGCACTACTCTAAATTCCAAATTTGAAGCTCTCTTCACAGAAAACGATTGAGTTTTCGAAAACATTGCATGACGTCATTTGAAGCATTTCCAGTCACCAATGCGATAGTGTTTACAAATCGCTGGAAATGTGTATATTAAGGGCGTGAGAAATCTTTCAAAACAATTACATTTAATTTTTGAAAAAACAAAAGAATAGGGAAATATGGTGATTATGTTATCTTATAGAGTGAATTTTGTACTAACCCTACCACAAGTTTAAAGAAAAACTTTAGAGCCGTTTTCGAGAAAATCTTGTTTTTGTATTTTTTTAATTGCAAATTTGGAGCTTTTTTTTTTTTTTTTTTTTGAGAAAATTTTGAAAATGTCGGGAAGGGGGGGTCATGTAAAGTACACACAAATTTTAAACTTTCTTTTTTAATCCTTCGTATTGTTTTGGCACTAGTGGTGTTCACAGGCGGACGGACAAACGGACAGTTTAAAAAACAAACACTTTTTCGGTATCAGGGGACGCCAAAACGTGTACGAGTATTTCCCTTGAAATCTCGAAATCTATTTTTCTCAGTATTACATAACTTTCCCTACACTGCATTTAATACTCCGTATATACGTATATACACGGGAAAGTAAAAATGATAGAGAAAAACGGACTTTGCTCAGAGAACGGGCTTGACTCACAGTGCTGCTGACCAATGCCCATTGCTGAAAGCAGAAGAGCAGGCTAGCGAAGCTAGGGCCGAGCGCCGAGGGCCGAGGGCCGAGGGCCGAGAGCCGTGGGGCCGGTCGCTGCAGCTGAGGCCCGCTCGCGCCGTATCAATCCGTCAAGAGCCCGCTCTGAGGCAGGACGCTATAAATATCGCTCGTCGCCCTCATGTGATGGATCTGCCCCAGCGCTTCCGGGACGCTGTAGAGGCAAGCGCAGCGGGTGCGACCCGGAGGCCCGGAAGCGCCCCGGAACAACGACAAGCGTAGATCCAACGCGCCGACACTAACACAAGACGCCTTTTCTATCAAAGCCAACTTCAAAATACATCTGATTTGGTTAGTTGTTCTAATCAATCACACAGAGCGTGTGGACGACTGTCAAACAGTGAAAGTTCACATCAAATCAGTGCTTACCTAATAATTCATTCCATTAAATTAAAAGGCAAAATTTCCAATGAACCCGAGGAGTAGGAGAGACATTTTCTGAGAATATGGCATTTCGTATTTTAACGTGTAATATAAATAGTGTGGTATGAAGAGATGTTACAGAGGTAACGAATTAAATCGAAAAGTCGCTGAAGGCTGTCATTCAAGTTACGAAAACGAGTAACAGTAGAAATTCGTGCACCGATACGAAAACAGGATCAGAAGAAGACACGGCCACGGGAACATCTTACCTTACGAGGGCCTTCGGTCACATGTTTCTTCACAGCAATGCTATTCTGCACCACAGGCCACAAGAATAAATCTTTGAACGTCCACTTTACACTCAAGTGGGATTTGGCAACATGCCTTTCATTTCACGACACACTGACGCCACGCAAGCACAACAAAATCAGCCGCAGCGAGGAAGTGGTTGCTGAGTCTCCACACACCAATTGAGTGGCTCAGGGTAAGCGATGGAAGTGCAGAGCCTCTGACGTCTTGAAGTTAGAGCCCAGACATGCCGGATTTTCGACTAACTGCATTGCATAGTGAAATTCTGCGGTGTGGAAGAGAATTATTGCGGCCGGCATCTCTGATACATTCTCCGGCCAATGCTAGACGGATGCCAGAGCAATTTCCTAATAAACGAACCACATACCGAGCGCCACACATCCATCTTCCTTCTTTCACCAAACTCAAACACACACATGCACTACACTACCACAAATGCCGGGAGCTTAGAGCTATGACTGCTGGGGGCGAAGCTCGAATGCAGTTGCTCACCGCTGGCGGCGGGTAGGGGGGTACAACCCAAGGGCCAACGTCTATGTCAGCGCTGGATCTCACAATCCAGGGGAAGGAACGCTACACGTACGTGCCACTGGACCATTAGATAACGACTTAGGAACCAATAAAGCCAATCAACCGATCCCAACAGCCACGCGTTCACAAAAAGAGAAGGTAGGGCGGTTCTATTGAGACCGGGCAGGAAAAACTGGGCACCGAAATAACGCAATATTTGAGTAACAATTCTACACAATTATCTTAAAATAATTTAAGGTAGATAGGTCACTATTGCCACTTTGGTACCACTGCGGGTTTTTTGTTGCTTTTTTGGGGGGGTAAAAATGATTGTAATTTTGGGTAAGATATGCAGATTTGTGAAAGTTATATTTTTACAAATAAAATAGGGGTTCTTCTCGGCAATTGTAATGAATGTTTCGTTTGTTGTAAATTTAATATTTATTATAGTAAAGTTATAATTAGAAAGAGTTTCTAGATAGACAAAATTGAGATTAAAATCAAAATATCTAACTGGATTGGGTAAGAACATGCTAGTATGGGCTTTAACCAGTATATTTTATCTAGTAGTCATTTGTTTTCTATTTTTAAGGAAGATGATGGATTGATGATTGCATCAAGTTTTTACTGCAGTTTTGTACATTGGATTTAATTTGTATTTTCCAAGTTAAAGTCCGTCTTTTGTGTACCACTTGGCAGAGGTGAAGCCAAGAGAGTTCTTTAGACGTTAATCGCTAGCGGTAGTGGATTTTTCTGTTTTCCGTAAAGGAAGATATCATCTGTTTTAAGCGGACTTGTGGATGCATAAAGATAACCGGTGGGCGACCAGAAAGAGGCAAGAGCCGCTTCCCGAACGCGAATCTGGCTAAGGACACAATAAGCTGAGAGCCCGACTCGAACGGAAGCGTAACATCAAATGGCGTAATCTGCCAGGGGGAGGAGAGGGTCGGGGCCTCGCTAGCGGAAGCACGATTCGCTCCCCAAAAACTGAACGTGCGTATAGGGATCGTCACAGAAGGCGAGGACGGGCTGCCCCAAACGAGAACAACTTGCAGAGAACTCCAAGCAAGCAAACGAGGCGAAGTGAGGCGGGCGGGCGGCAGCAGAAAGGCAGAGGAGAGAACGCCGAGCCGTGGAGCACGCACACGCCGACCTGTTGCTATGGCGACGGCTCGCCTCGCCTCGCTTCGCCTCCTCCTCCGGGGTCGGGGCTGGGTCGGCGCGGGGCCGGGGCAGGGGCTGGGGCAGGGGCCGGTGCGGGGGGCGGGCGAAGCGCTTCCCCGCGACTGTTTGGCGGCCCGGCACGTGGCACACGATTGACAGCTCTGCAGGCTTATTCATTTCTTTCCGCTACGTTTTGCGACGCGCAAACGGTGGTCGCCCGGCACGCGCATAAATTTTTCGTTTATGTTTGGTCGTCGTTTAAGTGATTAATTGTCGCAAATTAAAGCTAATATTTTTCCTGTAACAAACGGCCAGCCTCCGTAAATCAAATTTTTGGGCGCGGAGAGGTAAGCGTGGCGGGCGGGCGGGCGGGCGGGCGGGCGGGCGGCGCGGGCGGCGGCGGGCGGGCCGGGCGGGCGGGCGGGGGGCGGAAGGCAGTGCGGCTGCGGCGGCCATATTGACGCGGCGCGAGCGGTCTAACGCCCCGAGCTGTGCGGCGGGCCCGCCTCCCGCGCTTCGCCCGAGGCCAGCGCAAAGGGGAGGGATATACGAGGGGAGAGATAGGGCGAAGGCGAGCGGAGCGAGAGCGAGGGCGACGGCGAGGGCGAGGCGAAGGGCGAGGCGAGGGCGGGGGAGGGCGAGGGCGAGGGGAGCGCGAGAATAAGACGAGAACCTAGGCGAAAGGTGCAGTGCAGGCGATGCTGAGAATAAGGAGTTAGGGCCAGGCCGAGGGCAAAAGAGAGGAACGGAGCTCAAGGGCTGAGCGGCGCACGGCTCTAAAAAACCCTCCCTCCACCCAACCGTGAATGGCCCAGGGCGCAGTAACAAAGTAGAAATAATGGGCGTAATGACATTTTCGAGAGTGACGTGGAAAAAAGGGGGGGTGTTCGTGTCCGTGCCAAGTGCGCGCGTTTGCTACTCCGGCCCTCCCGCCCGCCACGCAAAGCGACGGTGAGAGCGCTACCACCCCACCCCCCCAGCACCCCGCTTGTTCTCTTCCCGAAATCCCACCTTCACCGATTCACCCCGCACCCCGTCTCACCAGCGGAGAATGACTCACCGTCTACTCCTCGAACACCTTCGTATACTCCGGCACCAAAAAAGCAAATCATCCGGCTCCGGCGAATTCTGATTGGCTAGTGGAAGTGGAACACGAAACCGTGCGAAATTTGATGAGGGGGCTGATGTGCGATACGAAGCGACAGAGTTGAAATTTCGCTTCATGCGCTTCGCTATAGCGTTCTGAAAATACCGTGCAATTCTAGGTATATTCGTATATCACAAAAGCCCCTCCGTTTTACGTCAAGGATTATCTTTAGATAGCATACTATTAATTAAAATGGAAAACTGGCATGACAACTCGCACCACGCGTTTCTATTGAAACTAATTTGAATATAGTTTTTGATGCTACAATACCAGTGTCAATATTCTTGTTTCAGTCACTTTTTTAATATTTTTTTTTTATTTTCACATGTGATTGCATAAATCAAGAAAATTCTTCACTTCATTTCTGCATCTTCTTAAGTTGTACGTTAAGCCTTAATTTGTTACTTTTGGAGACAATATTAGTATTTCATGTAGTTTCTTAAGATATAATTACTCTCCTTCAAATTGTATACATTGCCTCGCAGAAAATATTACTCCCTGCAGAAACATGTAGAGTATTTTTGATATACTTCGTAAGGTACAGATTGTCCTTAGATTTCTTTAGTCATTTTAATATAGAGGTAAAGTCCACACACTTTTATTTATTTACGTAAAAAACTGTTAAAAACTATGTATGACATGCTATGGGGAGATGTTAATTTGAAGTTACATGTATGTCCAGAAGCAAAACAAAGGACCATCACAGCATTTGCTCCAGGATCAGGGAAACAACGAAAACCTGATCGAGATGGGAGATACTTTATACACAATCACATTATTGCCCTATTTTTGTTTTCATAAATTACATATGGTTACATACACGACATAAAAATAGATGTGTTTGGATCTTACCCATATGTTAAAATTAATTATACATTGTTGTTATTATTATTATTATTATTATTATTTCATTATTAATATCATTCAGCAGTTAACATCAGGTATCTAGAGTGTTTGTTAATTTCAATACTATTAAACACAATGCTTTTTAAATTTTTGGACTCCAACTAAACGAATCTGAATAAAATGTTTTGGGAAAATGTTTTATTATTTTAGAGCCGCTGGAATATTGAAAACCTTAACACATACAGTTAAAATACTTAAGTGTAAAATGTGGGATTGTACCAAACAGGATTGGAGACAATTTTTGAATTTTGAAGAAAGAACACGTAGGCGAGAAAATGTATACCAACAAACCGTGCAAACGCCGTGCTGACGTAGACGCCGTACGAGCGAGAAACTACTCCGTCAATTTAACTACGATGTAGAATATTCACAGATCAGCATAATACTATAGATCAATTTTCAACATTTCCTTCTTAATCTAACGCAGAAAATCAAAAAATACTATTTGTGGAAAAGTATTTTCATACTCCAAAAGTACTTCCAGAAAATTTGACCAAAACTATTACATCTGCAATAAAACAATCCACAGAAACAATGCCCAAACCGAAACCAAATCCTAGCATTCTCAAATCCAGGAAGATTATGAAATACGCAAAAAAATCCTTGATTTTATGCTAATTAGTGCAATTTACACAGAAGAAAAATGAATATTTCTATAAATGAAACATGATTATTGAGACAAATTCTCCAACACCACAAACAAGATTTAAATTATTCTGAATGCAAATATACGTTTGGAAGTCTCTCTTTCAGCTTGCCATTTAAATTTCATTATAAATGCAATAAATTGGAAGCATATTTCAGAAATACCAAAATTGTAAATTTTCAATTTACAATTACTCCAGAGTTATTTAATCAAACGAAAACCATAGCGCGGTCACTTCGTACACGAACACAGCGCACCATCGAAGTTCGCGCGGCTCCATGCTCCTCGCGCGCTAGCCAATCAGAATCGTCCGGAGGCGAATGAACGAGCAGTTTGCTCCTATGCGCCCTGGCACCTCATGAATCATCAGCGCCTGGAAACCCCATCCATCAGCCCCACTATTGTCCGCGCCCCACCTCGCGCGTCCAGGCTCGCGCCTCATCCCCATTTCGCATTCCGCCCCGCCCCCGCCCCCGCCCCGCGCGCGTAATGACTCAGCCGCGCTGGCGCTAATTGGCGCGTTCTTCCGCCGCGTCACCGTCCATTTGCAGCGCGGCCGCCCAAAAATTGCCTCACGGCAGCGAGCAGCTACCTTCATTCATTGATTAATTTCGTGTGTCCGGGGCGTCAATAATTATGAACATTCGTGTTTTAAGTGTATTACGAAGTGTTGTAAGCTTATTATATACCACGATTCCTCCCACGTTTGAAAGTGAGATCCGGCGACGACCTGCACTTGGGCGCTAGAGTTTACCATTCAAGTTTTTCTTCAACCGGATCTCCACCCAAGCCGATAGCACTTACGCACCCGACTGGACCAGTGTTACCAGCTTAGGGATTTTCCTCCCAAATTTGGGATTTTTTTGAGTCTTCAGTGGATTTCTAAGATACAAATTTATTTTGGGGGGGGGATTTTCGTAGTTTTTTAAATGCTAATTTTTTTAAATATCTATTTTTTTATCACAAAACTCAAAACTAATTCCCTATAATTATTGCAGGTATATTTATTAAAATATAAGTCAGTGTTGTAAAAACACTTATAGGCATGTAAGAATATTTGAATGACTTCTCTGGTTTAACATTGGACGGCTATTTGTCACAACGAAAGATTGGTAGACGGAGGCAAAACGTTTTATCAAAAGGAATGATTCACAGCAATGAACCACAGCAATGAACAAGTAATGGAAACAACGACTGCGACTGAAGAAAAGTTTTACAAATAGTTATCATATTCTCCTTTTCAGTCATTACATTAGAGACAAAGAGAACTCATACATTTTATACACATATATTTTATTGTACACAGTGCGAAAGTCCTTAAAGAAAACTTATACAATGCGTGTATATATGCACATTATTATATAGTTACATATATTTCATGCATTACAAATATGAATGTTTACTCTAAACTATAAATATCATCATATACAATTAACAATATTTTTCGTATTTCTTTAACTTCCATACTTCATCACATATTTTAAAAAGTATATAAAGTAGGAAGTCATGTTGGAATTTGGTGTTTGTTAAACATTTTTATGGTTTTAGCAGCGCGTTCTGATGGCAATTTCTTAAGACCATCCAGCAACATTGGACTGGACTCTCAATACGCGCGGCAGTGCGGTGCACGTAGGTGAGTCAGCGCATACCAAGGGAGACGAGGGGACAAGGATGAGCAAAGAAAGATCTCCGTGCGTGGTTCTTCAGTTACGATAAAACTCCGGCATTCGAAGCAAGCAATCAGAGCTCCCGGCCGCTACAATCCTCCGCGGCCAGCAGCTGAATTCGACATCGGCGTGCATTTGTAGCCAGAAAATCGAACCTCGAGACCTTCCGGTTACAGACGCTCAGTGGCATCGGTTGTTTCCCTGAGCCAACTCAGTCGATATGGCGCCGGCGGAGGCTCCAACTCTGCCAAACAAACCCGGGCAAAGAGGCGGCCGGGCGGTTCGGGCATTATGAATAATCCTGTTTATGGAAGCGACACTAAATTAGTGGAACAGGCTCCCCCACCTGACGCTCATTACGCCGCCGAAAAGAGGTAATCGCTCACAGCGCGGGTAGCGTAGTAGTACATACGCCGCTGCCAAAGCGGGAAGAGCAGAAAGCGCGGACTGGCTGCGGCGGCGCGGGGCGGCGAGCGGCAACGGCAGTCGGGCGAGGGAGATGCACGGAGGCACCTCAGGGGCTGGAATGACCCGCAGGCCGCAATGGCCTTGCCCTGCAGCGATGCTCACCGAGACGTCCTAGTCACAGTGATGACGATGGCGGGCTTTCGATACTAGGCTACTACTTCAATTCTGCCACTGTCTACACATGAATCCTAATAGATGAATTCTCTGATACGTAGTTTTCCTTGGTTTCTCCTCACAATATCAGATAAATACAGGAGCAGTACCTCCAATAAGTCACGGACCGCGCGTTATTTTTCCTTTCTCTTCCTGGTCCTATCCACCACCCCTTCCAGACACACACACACACCAGATAGACACATTATGGCACTGCACTGCCACACACGTCGGAAGCCTAGAGCTTGTGTCGAGTGGGGAGGTATCCCACAGAGAAGAGATGCCTGAAGGGAAAAGCCCCGCCAGCCTACGTGTAGATTAGCGCCGCATCTCACTTTTCAGAGGGAGAAAAAAAAACGCCACTTCGTACTCACAACTAAAGACACTAGCGGTTGGCACGCCTGCATGCACGAAATAATGAGCGAATGAAGCGGCGCTGGGGCCGAGGCTTTCCAGCAGCGACTTTCCAAAGGGCTTAGCGGCCGGACAGATATTTTGTTTGTGTAATTAAAACCTGCACGCGGTGAAAGGTAAACAGCTGAGCCACGCGCCCGCTGCGGTGCCCGAAAATCCGCCGCGACCGGATTTCGGCAGCGCTGTTGCGAATAAACGCAATCACAGAGAGCCTGCTCGGTTTCCTCCAGCCGCGAACGCACTCAGGCCGCGGACACTTTTTCCACGTATCTTCAATAGAGGTTTTTGTTTAAAAACAAACACGCGGTAAATGATAAAAGAAAAAACAACCTATTTATGTATTGACTGTTCTTGCAGGTTTATAAAACAGGAAGGGACCCCAGTGGCCCAGGTGAAATGCAAGCTCGCTTTACCATGACAATGACCCATGTCAATTCCACCCTAAATGAGACTGAGAAACATCGCAGTCTATTGCCTTCAATCCGGATGATCAAGCTTCGAAGACAGTACAAAATAAAACTAGAATACAATAAGTTGCAAACAAATTTAATTATTTTACACTTGAAATCGCAAAGAGCTTTGAAACAAGTTGGAAGTTTTAGACTGTCAAAAAAGTATGTACCAGCAACGTTTCGATATCGCCTAGAATTAAAATCTCGGCGTGCATTTTCTTTGCAACATTTCGAGTTTACGTAATTAGAGCGCAAAGAACTCGTTTCTAACGTGCGCAGTGCAGAAGGCCAACAAAGCAAATGTGAGGCGACAATCGCTGCTCCGCGCGAGGGGCGAGCGCAGCGGACCGCAGCGGCGCGCGTGCACCAGCAGACGTTTCACTTCATCTCTCGCACTCGGCGCACTCGACGCCCACTGAACACCGCCTCGTCGGCGCCCGCAACCCATCGGCGGCGACTGTTGGCCTCACACCGATTCAGGTCGCGAGACAATGGCACACTTGCACAATGCAATAGATACACACATCATAACTACATTTATCTGGACAAGAGAAGAACAATTGCCAGTACTCAAGGATCCACTTTAATTGTAATTCCCCGGTTCTGAACCGCATATAAACACTCAAATAATAAGTCAATATCATAGGCACACCACCGATATCATTATCGTTCAATATAAGCAGGAATCAATCATTTCGCTTGTGAGCACACCGACTAAAACAGAAAATGTTTGTCAAATGTGAAGGATGGGGGATCTGGCTCCGAATTTAGTTTCAATTGTTTAGGCGAAATTGCATGTCTAAGTGAGAAATTAGTGATACTTTCGGACAGTATTTATTAAATTCTAAATTTTCAAACAATTTGAGTAGTTTGTTAGCGTCCCTCGAACGAAAATGATATATTGATTCTCTTCAATTACGAATGTATGCATGCGCACACCCATTGAAATGTAGCGTGAACATGGCAATATCCGAAATTATGACCATTTCCAATTAAATAGTTTTTGCATCAAGGGATTGAGAATTCGATAGGATTGATTACGTTCGTCATTTGGAATAATTTATATTTTTAATGACTTAGATGAATGGAATTTGCATTTTCCCATATCGCAATAAATATTGCATTAGAAATCGTACTTCCATGCATTTCCCAATTCTTCAAAACACCTCGTCGTACAATGTGAAACTAATTCAACTTGAAATGAAACTTAATAATGATGGAGCAGCAATGCGTTCAAGTCGACGTCGTTCCAAGAATGTGAACACCCGCGCCTTGCAGATCTGTCAGTTGTTCAAGAGCATCACATGTTTACTTGCAATTTCTTCCTATAGACCGATATTAAAAAGGCTTATCAGTAGAGCATTTTGCTGACTCGGAAAATATTATTCTGGAACACATGAGACCACGCTATGAACCGCCAAAATATCCCTTTTGCAAACGAAGTCATGGGACAAACTCTCCAAATGTAGCACAACAATTATAAATGGAATTCCAGAAATGCTGAAAGACAACAAATCTGCTTCATGTATGTCACCCTTAAAACTTTTCGGAACATATTCCTTCCAAATCCTAGAATTCTCAGTAAAAGATGGAGTTTCGAATCTCAGTGTTTCCAAATCATTATTATATATTCAGATTCGTTGAAAATCCAATTTTACTTCCTAATCTAATCCAATTTTATATATGCATTGCATTCATGTACCGCAAACCACTCGGGAAAATCACGGAAGAAAAACTAAAACTTCGCGCTTGACGTAAATTTGATCCACACTCATAAAATGAGGGCACGGCCGGTCCCGAAGAAACCAACAAATTCAATTAGTAAAGCCTGTTTCATATTTGAAGCAGAACATACGACTGAATAGGTTTTGAACGGATAAAACACTCTCATCAATATTTTCTTCTCCTTAACATTTGCCACTTCCTTCTTGTGGTATTAAAAATAATTATCATTACAGAACCTCGCGTACATTAAATAATATAAAAGTGTAAACATGTGTAAACCTGTGTAAACCTAAATAACGTAAAGTGTAAAAGTGTTAACCTACGCTGATCCCTGAAAAGAATTCTTAATCCGGTTTCATCCCAATTCAAAGCAGGTCTCGAGTGTCACAATATAGTAGACTGTACGATTTACGAAGCGAAGGTGTAATGATCGTTTTGTATAAGATTCAAAAGTTCTCGGAACAGCCAACAATCTGATAAAACATAACATTTCATTCGCTACTACAGTTTCGTGAATACGACCTTTTTCTGCAAACCTTCGTTAATAATACAACCTTCCCAAGTGAGTATTTTGTTGATGAACCGATACCGCCAAACACAGTGTTTAAATTTTCGAAGCAACACCTCCACCCAACTAAATCCCTTGGCGCTGCCCAACTCCCAGGCGATGACTGTAGGAGAAGCCGATTCTCCTAAACGCCACGTTATAAAGAAACTTTACATTTCAGTCGAGATCTCAAGAAATGTTTAGTGCGTTCGCACGAAATACTTTTCACTGGATAAGGGCCATTTCTTTCGTTCATACGCATACATAAAGCCCTAAATGATAAATTGTAGTACTTCTGCAAATGTAAACGCAGTATGATTCAAAATTTTACTCTCTATTAATCATCTATACGAGGCATAGATTCCAATTTCTTAATTTAAAATTGTTGATGTTATATTGTTCAGGCATATTAAGAAAAATATTTAATACATTTATTATATTATTAATAAATTTTGTAATAAAACTGATTGAAGCAAAATAACTCATATTTGGAAAACATATTCATCTCAACTTAAACCGCCTATAAAAAATAATCCGCCATTTTCTTCACTTAAGAGCCTAATGAAGGCGTCTAAAAGGGTCGGTATTAAAGTCTAAAATCCGAAGTCCATATAATTACTTGCGCGGGGAACGTGTGGCCGGCAACGCTGACCTTCAGACTGTTTTTTGGGTCGGCGCACCGCTTTCCTTCCTCTCACGGCGCGGCAGCAAAAGTGGGTTCCGAAAAATACTTGAAGACTATTTCGGAGAATGGTACGAACACTTCTCTCGCGTCATTCTTTAATATGTCTTTAGGAATGTTTCCATGTGCTTCTTCTCTCTCCTGGAATCGAGAACGTTCTATGGTTTGGAATCAATAACATGTAGCATTCTCTTCACACGAACGGAAGTACTCAAAACCAGGGCATGAAAAAAAAGAAAAATGAAATGGTTCGAAAAAAGTTCGTGTAGTATTGCGCAGTCTGAAAATGGCATCCAAAAAATATTATACGAAACCACTTTAAAAAGTTTGAAGGTCTGTAATTACCACAATCATACACAATTTGCCTACCGAAAGTGCAATACAAGTGTGATTTCCCAAGCGTTTTCTGACAAGAGCGCCGAAATGCGCCAAAATGGCCAGCGCCAGCGCCGTGCGAGCGCGGCCGCGATGCGCGGAGAAAGCCGCCCCGCGCGAGCGTCCTCGCAGAGCCCTGGCGGCGCGGCGCCGCACTTTCACCGCGGAGAAACCGCCAGCAGCCGCGCGGGTTTCGGACACTCCTGGCGACAGCCCGCACACGCACACGCAGTCGCCATTGCGGCCTTCTGGGCGCATCGTGAGTGCAGTGCATGTGATAGCCGACGGTGGCGGTGTTCATCAGGCACATCGGGTTGCGGGGTATCCTCCTCTTCGATGCACCGCCTCAGGCGCGGTAAGCTCGAAGCTGCCGTCTAGCCTCACGATACGTATGATAGTTGGAATGTAACTGTGCCAGTGTTAAGGGAACAGGAAGGGATAAAAATGAGGATACGAAGATCACACGGAGCCCGTGGCTACTATATTATCATACTGCTCCGGCATTCGCAGAGAATAATCAAAGAAACCACTGCAAAACGGAAGAGAGCATCAGATCGCAAGTTTTATTCTCCGAAGAGTGGCTGATTTCGACCTATACTGCGATTTTGGCAACTCTTCTCATGGCAGCTTCTCATGGCAGCATCAGCTGTTGGCAGTTTCATTCAATCGGGAGCTCGAACTTCTTTATGGTGACGTAACTGTTGTGACATGAATCGCAGTATAGCGAACTAGCTAGTCGAAAATGCGCCGTCGGAACATCTCTGGTAGATGTAGTGAACGAAGCGAGCAGGTGAGGCGAAGCAGCGGCGGACAGGGGTGGGGAGGGGAGGGGAAGGGAGCAGAAGCGTCGCGTCGCCGGCGCAGGCGAAAGCTGCAGGCGGCGCGCGGCGGCGGGGGCGGGGCGGGGGCGGGCGGGGCGGCGCGCGCGCGGAAGCGGGCGTCGGAACGGGCCGAGCGCCATCGAAGGACGCGGGACCTAGCACCCCGCGCGGTTACTCAACAGTCGGCGGCGCGGAGCGGCGCATGGTTTCCCCGTCGCCTCAGCTCAGTTCCACGGCGGGCGCTCGCTCCCTATTTCGCAGTCGCGTGCGGCCAACACGCGCCGGCGACCGGTGTCTGCGCTCGCCGCTCGGACCACAGCTCCTACGGGACGAATCCTCAGGGAAGCGGATGGTCGCTACATTGCTCCAATTCAGCCGCTGCCTCCAGAACAATTCTTGCGGCTGGCTCCTCGGGTTTATACTTTTCCGTTGTTTCCATCCGTATCACACGAATGCAGCTACAATACCCTAACAAACGGATCGGTATCTTTTCTAACTCCTTACACATACACACACACAATTATTCACACTTAAGATACACCTGTGCTACCACATGTCAGAAACTTCGAGATTGTCGCAGCGTGGGCGATGCCCCACTGTGTGCGACACCTGGAGGAGGGAAAGCCCGCAAATCTTGGGGTTCATCGTCACCAGATTTCTTGAAGGAAGAAACATCACCACGTACCGACTATAAAAAGCATGAGACCACGGCAGATGAGGAAACATGAAATACTCTCTCATTTATTCACTCGGTTATGATGTTGCAGTCCACTGCTCTGATAACGCGACGGGAAAAATTGGCGAGTTATCAAAATGCACTCCTTTCAAAGTTCATCGGCTGATTCCTCACATGTACAGTAGCTGACGTACGTCTGAGGCGCTTGCATGCAATCAATGCCAATTACTGCTCCAGTCCCATGTCTGACTTCCCTCCCTTTGAAAACGTGTCCATCTTTTCTCCCTTTGCACACACGTCTGTCTTCTAACTCCGTTAAGAGATGTTTCCGTACAAACAGTAACATAATACAAATCGAAACTAATATGCAAAAATTAAATAAAATTTCCCAATGTTTGCCACAGATAAAAACATTGACCTCAATATTAAGACTTTGTAATACAAAATACTTCGCATACCCCCGCCTGCTTTTCCAGAGCCGGCTTTTCATAAATCTAGTATTAGTGGCGAAGCATAGACCAATCTGTTGGTTCAGTTCGATACATTAAATACAGACCGTTCATACTTTTTCAGACAGCACGTGTCAGCAGAGCATGACATTTTCGCCACGAGTACTCAGGAAGGTTGGGCGCCCGCCATTAATAAAGCGCGCAAAACGACCCGGGGCCAGGCGAGGGATTTGCATAGCGACTTTCACGGACACAGCGCGGCGCGTTCCACGCGGATGCGCGCGCGTCGTGTCGTGGCGGCCGCCCCCGCCTTCGGCCCCTCGCCCGACCTCGCCTCGCTCCTCGCTCCTCGCTCCTCGCCTCGCCCGCCGCCCGCCCGCCCGCCCGCCTAACTGACTGACTGACTGACAGCCATGAGCCCGAGCCATCACATTTCGCTGCATTCCCCGCACAATGTGATAGCTATTCAATAAACGCGCTTTCAGGCGGCGTGTAAATGAAGCCGCCTAATAGGCAGGAGGACTGCAAATGTAATTCATTGCTGCAGAAATGACAGTTCCCTCTTTCTCGTGCACTATCGTCGAACATTCTCGCAGTAAATAACATGACTATGATTTAACCGCCGACACACAAAATCTAGCAGGATTTCCAGACAATTCACGCGTGTAATGTTAGCTTACTATTGCAAACGATCTCGATAAAAAATCGTCTCGAAATGCTGCACACCGTGATGAAATAGGAAAAGTCAAATATTCGCCTGGAACAAAAACACTATGCAAAGAATTACCCCGAAAGACACATTTCTATAAATCCTACTTTTCACTGCGAATCCTATCCTATTCTTTTATAAATCGCATATCTCGCACTCCCCCTCCCAAAAAAAGGACTGCTGGTGTTACATACTGAGACGTTGCATTTTAATGTACTTCATTGGATGAGTGTAGAAAATTCAATCTAAATCATTACGAATCAACTAATTAACCTCGTCAATTAGCATAAATTATATTAGCATGCGTAAACTAAATGTGGCATTCAGGAACGTTACATATTACGGTTTTCTTAAAAGAGAAACAGACCTTTCAAATTGTTTGAGGAATAAAGAAAGATTTGCAGCAGGAATGCCAGTAAAGTAGAAGTTACACGAAATAAATAGTAACTATCCCTGAAATTGGCCATAACTCTTAATGATATTTTATAGGTGATAATAAATAATCATCTGGGATTCTGGGTCTACTACAGGGCGGGAGGACGGCAAAACGATTCCGAAAAGGAATACAGTACAACTAAATATATTCGTATACAGCCACCCGGGTAACCGAGGTCGCTAAGGAGAACGTGTCTTAACGCGGTTTCGAATTCCACCTCAGGCATAGACCTCCACAATGTATTGCTTTCGACCCTCTTTCCTCCATTCTTGTCACCCCGTCCGTCACAGGTCTAAGGGATACAGCGGATTGGCGTAATGAGGGACCTTCCCCCGACCACTAAAATGACAGCACCGAGATGGGCCCACGGGCGCATTCGGAAAAGGGGCCTGTCGAAATAGGGCTTACTCGGAAAGGGAGGGGGTATCGAACAGGGAGTGATTTACTCCGGACGTTGCGGCCCCAGTGAAGTGCCAATCAGCGCCGAACCCTACCCGTGAGAAAAATTGAGAAATAGAAAAATACACGAATTGTTAGATGGCCGGGACGGAGGTCAAAAATACCCGGGTAAAGGCGAGGCGGCATTAAATTTAAAAAATTCTGCAAATAAATAACATATCAAACCACAGGGAGTCCACTGGCTGGACCAAAGCCACTACACATTGAATCAACCAAACGGGAGAAGGGCGCAGCGGAGGCCTTCCCGGCGCAACCCATCGAACGCGAACGAGTGCGCCTCATTAGCTGCGAATCCGCTCCCGTCCGCTCCTGCTCCGCGCGCGAGTGCGCTCGGCGCCAAGAGCTCCAAGAGCCATCTGCCAGCGCTGCGGCGAAAGGCCTGCGGTTGCGCATTAATAGCTGTTATGAAGAGCAACCTCTCCCGCACAATTTCAAAAAAACATATCCTGCTTTCTATCAACACGTACACATATAATCAACTGTTTCTATAGAATTCGTTCCTCTAATTAGTGGGTAGATATTTTTATAAGAAGGATATAGAATTTTGTACACTATCCACTCATTGATGACTGATTGTTAGTGATTCCGGTCGCTCAACTACTGAGTTAATTAGTCCCATAAGTGTAGTGCATATTTTGACTTAGGCGTTGGAGGCGGCGGTGGCCTTCCCCACCGGATGGAGAGATCCGGCGTCAGCTCGTGGGTTTTCCCCCAACACGTATCTCCACCAGCGGGGCACCGCCCCAGCCAGGACAAGCTATAAGCTCCCAACCGGTCACCCGGCATGTATCGTCGTGCAGTGCATGTTGGGGTAAGTGTGTGTAAGGGGAAAGGATAGGAAAAGGACGAGGAAAGAAAGATTGCGCTCGGACCGTGGCCCGATAGTGTACGGATTGCATTCCCCTGGTGTTGATCAGGGGCTACCGATCAGAGCAGCGGCCGCTAGAACTCTCCTTCAGACAGCAGCTGACTTCGACTCAGTTAAGTAACTAATCTTTCAGCTCAGTAAGTAATTCCGGCAGGATTTTCGACACTAGTTATCGGGATTCGAACCTAAAACCTTGCGATCAGAAGGACTGTAGTGACATTTCTTCATGCCTTGAGACATGTCCCCGGTACACTATATACTAACATAAATAAAAACATTTCAGCCCCACTTCAAGGCACAACGCTTATTCTATGAATCGATACTGCTTAAATACTGTACATTCGTAACTGAAAAGAACGTTTCATATGCTTATTTTTCTCCACACTTCTAACTTCCAACGTGAAATTCCAATTTGATGAAAAGGGGGTAAAATTATTTCTTAAAACCGCTCGGCAAACAAGTGGGAAGATTCACGCCCAGGCACGCGGCCCGGGTTATCCGCCCCCGCTAAACTCTGGACCATCTCTCCCGTCCTCCCATTGCACCCCACCCGGCCCAGCGCTACCGCCCCTCTGCCTGCCTTCGCTCACGCTGTCACTCCCTCCCACGCCTCCCTCCCCCCTCTCTGAGCCTTCGCTCACGCTGCGCCGATCCTTCTCCTTCCACCTTTCCACCGCCCTCGCTCCGACTTCTCAGCCTTTTCCGTTCGCCCTTCCTCTCCTCCCCCGTCCCGCCCCGCACACGCATCGTTAGCGCGCGCCCGCTTTCACTGAACTCACGAAGCTCCCTCCGGGATCCTGCCCCCGCCCCCCCCCCTCACCGCCTGCCCAAGCAAAGCCCCGACGGCCGCGGGCTAAGCCTGGCGGAGCCGACACGTCTCGCTGATTCTCTGCAATATTCGCGCGAAGCCCCCCTCCTCCCCCCGCGCCACAGATGAATATGCGCAAAAACGCCGGCCCGGTCCGCGCCGCGCCGCGCTGTGGGCGCTCGCGCAATATCCGGAGGGGGAGACGACGGGCCGCGAGGCGAAATGTGCCGGCGTTTCCTCCATGCCGCTGGGCTCGGAGAAAGGACCGAGCCAACTCCCGAGTGAGAACAAATCCGCCGAGATGGTTCACATCGGTAGCCACTGCACTGTCTCTGACCGGCAGGTCGTGGGGAGCGAGACCGCTGGCGGATTTTAGGAACTAGCTACGTAACTGGGTCGACTTCAGATGATGACTGAAATCTAGCCGGCGGCTGTTCTGATAGGTCGCTTTCAGTGTCTAGGAACAATATCAGGCGATTGACAGAACAGTTTCTTAATAAACGGACTACGGACCGCGCACGATCTCTTCCCTACCTTATCCTATCCTCTTCTCTTCCCTTACACACATTACATTACATTACCATATATGTTTGAGCTTACTGTCTGTCCTCACCGGAGCTGTGTCCCGTTGGCGGAGATACTTGCACGCAGGAAATTCCGCATGCCTAAAACGTCAGTTGGTACTAGATCTCACGTTCCATTGGAAAAGTATCACTTACGGAACTAATTACCATAGGAATAGCCGCGACCGTAAACACATAATAATAAATCAATCAATCTGCATATACACTTCACTCATACTGGGCTACGCAAATACTTCAAATTCCCAGATCCAATCGCCTTCCAATTGCGTCATTCTGATACTCCTTACGTATCTGAACGGTCCACCGTGACACTTTTCCTTCTCTAGATTTTAAAGCTGACAAATGCATCCAATCACAAATACAAACTTACGTTAAACAACTATTAGAAACGAATATGAGACATAATTAACACCCGAAAACAAAGAAATGAATACAAAAAAGGAGTGAATAGGCAGAACATCGTTCGTCAGCACACTGCAAGACTAAGCGATTTCGCTACACGAGTGAGGAACTTTATCATTGGTACACACCGTCCATTTTGCCACTGGCAGGCGAACCAGAGGCAAGAGACTGACGGCAGAAACTACATTCAAAGCGCTGCGGCAGAATGCTATGCTATTCACATGAGTCTGTCGCAAAACATGACAACGTTAAAATGCTAATAGACAATCCATTCTTTTAGCCTTTCCCGGACTTTTGTGAGAAGATAAAGTAAGTATCTCAGAACAAAAGATGTTTTGAAAATCAGTTGCAAAGATGGGAAAGAAGGACAGCACGTGCGACTTACCGTAGAAACTGTAGCGGGGACTACGAACGACAGTACAATACGAGACATCGCAAGCAGAGTATATTTACTTCCAAGTCCATGTTTGTGACGATTGGCGATCTGTCATGATAAAAATTATCATGCGTAACCATATTGAAAAGGTAAGATGTAAGCCCTCTCCGCAATTCATAACAGTCAGATTGTCATTAATTTATTTTCATCAATGATACCCGATTCAAAGTAAAGTTATTCGTACAAACAGGAAGGCGGCATCAGAATAACATGACGTGAAGGAAATAAAATGATTGTAAATAGTACGATAATAGGTAAATAAGCAAAATATTTATTGTCCACTTCATTTATGTAAAACAATTTGAGCTGAGGTTCAGAACAAGAGTTAAGTGTCCACAGGGTACAGAATGTGAGTAATTTCAAAGCCGCATAATGATATACCATACTGGGCGGTCTATTCCCTGCATGTGGGAAGGCCGCAGCAAGCGCTAACCAACCCGGCCCCGGACGGCGCGCGCAGTTGCGGATAAGGCCAGGGCGCGAGGGAAGTGCGCCAGCGGGGACGCGGGCGGCGCTATCGGGCGGGCGCCGCTTCCCGTGGCCAGGGCGAGGGCGAGGGCGAGGGCGTGGGCGTGGGCGTGGGCGGCGGCGCGGCGCCGAACGGCGGTTCCGGCCGGCGATAACGGTTCGCCGCCGTGATTAATTAAAACTGGGCCGCTATTGGCGATATCGGGGCCGTTGTGGAGCTGCAAACGGCGCGGCCCGGAGCGAGGGCGGGCGAGAGCTGCGTGGAGGGCGAATATGAGGGCAGAGGCAACGAGCGTAGGGCAGCGGACAGGACGGGGTACTGAGGTTTTCTCGGGCGGGAGGGCGCGGGGAGGCGGACGGATGGCCAGAGAAAGGGCGGGCGCAGGAGACCAGAGACTCATCCTCACTGGACGAATGGAATGTGAAAGTGTCGGTGCCCAAGGAGTAGATTCATGTATTGTGATGTTTAGTACGTGTTTCTGACCTTCTTTAATTCATGACCGGAGCAGATAGATTCATCACGAGGAGTGGAGGCAGGGAACGGAAAGCTAAGGGATTGGGAGCGCAGCGAAATGTAGACGACAAATCAGAACAGCGTTTGTCATTTCTTCAAAATGCCCCAACCACAAGGGCAAACCCTTTCCCCATTCGATCACTATTTATTTCTACGTCGCATCTAACTACGTTTAGAGAGAACGTTTCTTATTCATACTTAATAAAACGGAAATACTTGCAATAGAAGCTAACGATTTATTTCACCTCCAAAGAAACAAACACCAATGATACTGAGTATGTAATAGATTGACTCAATATCTGACAATGGTTAACGATCTTATCACGACTGACGATTAATAAGTTGAAGAACGCATGGGCGTCACTGCCAGGTGGGACAGGATGGGGCACACTTCCCCATACTTCCAATATTTTTATACGGGGTGTTTTCAAAGAACTCCCCCGTAACGTGGACCTTCTTTATTGAGTCACCGCTCTCAATTATTTGGTGCTGCTGACGCCCATGGCAATTCGCTTCTGTAAGCAAATAATGTTGTGAATGAGAGCAAATGGAAATTTCCATACAATAGCTTACACGATGTATTCTCAACAACAATGGTCCAACTCTTATCAGAGTTTTATTGACGAGTAAATGTCAGAAAACACTCGGCATTTGTCGCGTTCTTAATTATGAATCTTAGCGCAGATCCAAACCCAATTCACTGGCTGAAGATTTCTTACAGAAAAGCATAAATCTGACAAGAAATAAAATAGAAAAAAAGATGAACGCACTCAAATCAGAATGAAAATTAAAATCTATTATTGATGATGAAGAAGAGCCTCAGATTATTATCGACAATTACCAGAAGAGATGTAAAAAATTCTATAATACCGCATTGGAAAACGTAACAAAAGGTTGAATGAACACTTTCATTTTTCACTCTATAGAAAACGAGAGTGGTCGGCTGAGAACACAAAGAACACTTCATTAACGTTTGCAAGAGAAATGACAAAAACATTTACTCATCAGCGTTTGCAAAGAGTCATGGCAGATTATTGTACTCCATTGAGGGAAATTGAAGCAAATGCGAGTAAGTCCCAATAACTACGTCTCTTTACGTATTAGAAACAATGCCAAACGAGTGAAAAGCCCCTGTAAGACCCAAAACTTGCTAAATTAAGAAAGAGAGCAATGCCAATAGTTGATACTCAAGACAGATGTTTTGCCTAGAACTGTGGGGCTACGTCTCATTCTATCGCATGTGCATCGCCCCGCCAGTTTTTAGTGGACTGTTGAGACAGCTCTTCCCTACGTCAAACCTTCTGAAAGCAAATAGCGCTCCTTGAAGGTTTTTTACAACAATACTTTTTAAAATACAACTCTACCACTTTTCTCTACCAGCACGTTTGGTTTCAAGAAAATACAAGGTAGAGGTGATATGAATCAACATATTATTTAGTACTTACGAAGGCAGAATTCACCAACTCATTTCACAATGGCTACTGGAAACTCACCTGAAACGAAGACATGTTCATTTTAATTCTCATAAACTAAAAATTTGAACAAAAAATATAAAATAGAATAAAAAAATCAGAAAGCAGTATGGATGCATTGGAAATCTCTTCGTAGGAGGGTTTAAAATAAAAGATATGCGCCACCGCAGTTACAAACTCTGAATACAATTTATCTGTTTTCGTACCCATAACAGCAATAAATAATACATTCTTAAATGATTTACTTTATTAGCTCCGCCTTAAAGTTGGTCAATGCTGTTCACAAATCTAGATCAAAAATCAAAACTTCAATCTTTCGATGAACTAAATATATCTCTTTCTATTGAGACGGAGATGCATTCGTTCAGCGGCACCGTCAAACAAAAAATAAAGGAACAATGATGAGCTTTGCAATGACGTCCCAGGCCGCTGAAGTCCGAAGCCCCAAAGGAACTGCAACCATCGATGTCGCAGAGAGAAAGTACCGCTAATGGAATTTGACAGATGAATACCGCGCGGCGCTGACTGTGCCGCGGGGGAGGCGGCTGGTGAGCTTAAAAGGTTCGTCGCGGTATTAAGTTACATTAAGGGCTCCTCATTATTAGTATTTGCCCGCATCGGAAATTCGCAGAAGATGCAGACGGCGGAGGAGGACGACGAGGAGCACAAAGGGCGCCCCCACGTCACCCAGTGGGCACAGCGTCGGGGGGAGGGGGCGGAGAGGAAGGAAGGCCCTGGGACGGGACAAGGCGGAACGGGAAGTAACAGAGAGGGGGCGTGGCGTGGAGCGGAGAGAGGGGAGAGGCGGGGAGAGGCGGGGCGCGGGGCCCAACCTCCTTCGCTTCCGCTCCTCCCGCGCCGCACTCCCCCGGGGGCTGCTTGCTTTGCGCTCAAGACGCGGTCCGACGACTCCACCCGGTCCGAAACTGCGAGTCTCCGGGCGCGCGATTGCGCAGCAAGCAACGGGCGAGAGCTCACGCCGTCCGTCAACAGCAATCAAAACAAATGAGTTGCAACTCACGATAGCCTACAAGTTCTCCTTTTCTAAGAAAAGGCATTTCCTATTAATGCAATTTTTCTTATCGGAAGGAGATATTACGAAAATCATTGAACGACACACGACCGGCAACACAAACAACGGACTTTGTAATTTGCTCTTTAACGGTCTCATGAGATCAATAACTATTCTCCCATTCAATAAAGTCCGCTCGTTAATAAGCAATATTCATTTCCAATTATACAATCTTACATTTATATCCAATTTCTATTTTATCACACGGCACGGCAACATATATTCAGGAAACGTACATCATTTTTTACCCGTAACCAATTTCTCGGTTCGTGTGTGTTGGTGAGTTGGAGGGCACAAGAGCCGTAATAACCCTCGCGCCCCCGGCGGCCGAGCGCCTGGCCGCCACTGTTATTCTTGGCGGCGCCTCCGCCCGGCGCGGCGCGGCGCGGCGCGGCGGCCGCGTGATCGGTGGCGCGGCGACAAAGCACCCCTCGCCGACAGCCGCCTGCTAAAATTAATGACTGTCGAAGACGCGACACGACGCGACGCGACGGCGCGGCACGGAAAAAGAGCACCTGCAAATAGGACAACGCGGCTGCAGGCGCTATGCACGTGTGCACAGCGTGAAGCATTTATGGCTCAGGACGCAGATGGCACGGCAGAGGTCCTAGTGTTCGCGTCCCGACGGTGGCAGGATTTCAGACACTAACTACAGAGGCACGTCGAGTTCAGCCTCTGTTTGCAGAATTCTGGAGTATAGCTTCTCTGATCGGTAGTTTTCCGTGGTTTCTTCCATTCACACTAGGCAATGCACGTGCATTACCCTACCAAACGGGCCAAGGACTACAAATCTTTCCTTCCGCATCCTTGTTTACACCTCTCCCTCTTCCCTCTCTCTCACGCATACACACGCCCAACACTACTAAAGACGTCCGGTATACTAAGCGAGAACTTAGAGATGTCATGTTCCAGTGCAGGAGGAACCCCGCCTCCTCCCGTCTATAACATGCACTACTGCTCCGCGATTAATGCCCAAGTAGTTGTCACTCCTTATACGAGAACGGGCGATAGGGAAAGGCGTGTGAGGGCGCGGGCGGCCTTTGAGGAGCGTGGGGGCGGGGCGGGACGGGCGGCCCGCAGGACGAACCGCAGCCGTTTGACGAGGAGCCGAGGGCGGGGACAGATGCAGCGCCCTTTGAGGGCGACGCCCTCCGGCCGCCCCTGCCGCCACCGCCGCAGATGCGCCTTCGAGCCAGCGGCGGGGAAGCAACGCAAGCAACACTCCCCAACAGCCATCGCAATGTTTGCGGCCATTAAGAATATTTAGATCATGAAAACACGTTATTAACACCCACACATATTTGGAACGAAGTTATTTTAAAACAGGAAACTAAAACGCCGTTCGTCTATCGAGATAAAAGTTCATTAATTTTAAAAGCCAACGTAGGTTTCCTTCCAATGAAAGTGCTTGGAAAGAAACGTACACCACTTGATGTCAATGACCTACGATCCCACGACAATTTTGACGAGTAGTGGATATGTGTCTTCTGCTAAAGGGACAGGCCTGTATTAGAATTGAAACAAACTTCCTTTCACTGAGCTGTCCAGAGTATGTGGTTTCCGGCGTCATTTCCCGTCGTCTTCTCCACGACCGAGTAGCAGGTAAGCTACATACTAACCAATTACCGAGAAACCCGAGTCATAAGACTTCCTCGAAATTGCGATTACACATGGAAGCATCTTGCATGGTGTACAGACACAATATATGCTACAATGTGAATCACCCTTTAACAGTCCGCTTTAAATGGTATTCTTCATGAATGGTCACTAGGAAAATGAAAGGACCAAAGAACGAAGACTTGTTCGACAAACCCTTATCCTCGAGGGCCACACGCAACGTCTCCATAGATCCTTAGGCCAGCTGAGGGGCTCATCGGGCGGATTTTATTTCCAGGTGCGTGAGCTGCTACGGTCTTGCGTATGCACGTTATATACAGGGATGTGGCCTGCTGGAACGTAAGATCCGGCGCAGACCACGCCGGCTTGGAAGGTTTTCCTCGTCCACATGTGTCTCCCACCCCAGAGGGGACTGAGTCTCCGTCCGGTCTTCCAATACGTGTGGTAAAGCGCAGCACGTAAACATGTGTGTATACACGCAGTGGTAGGGATCAGGTTGAGAATGGGGAAAACGCGCTCAGTCAGTGTCGTGTTTTCGCCTAGAGGAGAACTCCAACGACAGTCGGCCGCTGGCATTCTCCTCCAGGCAGCGCCTGCAATAGCCTCCGCGGTGCCTCTGTCAGAGTCGTCATTGGACTCCGCCGGTGGGGGCGGGAGGAGTCGAGATGAGCGCGGCGGTGAGGCGCAAGAGGCCGCTGCGAGGCCCAGACCGGGCCGGCGCGGGGAGCAGGGCGCGCGGAGCGGGGCGCGGGGAGCGGGGCGCGGGGCGCGAGGCACGTGGCAGAACCGGCCGCGACCTTACGCAACACGCGCCTCCCGCCGCGCCGTTACGGAACCAGCGGCGGCTGCGGCCGGGAAAGTGAAACGGGGACGCAGGAACAGGTTTGCGCGGCGGCGGCGGAGTGGACGACTCGTGAATGCGCCTACTGCTCCGAATGTGCTCTTCGTGACGCGCCCGAAGGCTCCGCCTGACGCAAGGGGTCGTCGTGCGCTCCGCCGCCTGCGAAAGCGAACGCATCGAAAGCTGCGCGGACACCCGAAGATCCTTCTGGACCAGCCGGGACTCAACTCAGCGAGACCGAGCTGCCTCCGGGAAACAAACTACATCCACTCCGAATGGAGGATTGGTGAAAATACGGGATCAACAACACAGTACCAGTTCAGCAATATTTCCCCGCGCGTGTTTGCGTGCGTGTGTCTGCAGAGGGCGAGGGACGGGAGATTGAGACTGCGACCGTGTCGTACTTCCGCATGTAGAGGTCCTAGCGGGGTATTGAAATCTCCCACCAGACGCCTAGGCTCCTGGCGATACTCGCGTCGCCTTACGGTGAGCTCAGTGAAAGGTTGTAGTCTCCTAGCCGGCTTGAAGATCCCCATTTGAGTTCTGGGCTTCGCCATGGGAATATCCAATTATTATCAGTTACTGAGTAGGCTTTCGTGGCAGTACAAAATGAGTATTGCTTAATTTAACTGTGGCACGAACCCGAAATGTTCGTTGCTCTGATCGGATAGCGCGGCGCCACCCCGGTTCAACTGGGTAGATGTTCCGGGTCAACTGCGTTCCGGCGTATTCGCAGACCTGTCTGACGAAGGCAGGGCATTCAGAAAAAGGGAGAATTGGCATATACGCCAGAAGCTCTTGAGGAGACTAAAATTCCCCTTGGTATAACTCTAGGTGTAAAAGAACTTACCCGTGTGCTCAACATTCAACACGTAATTCAGCAATAAACGTTAATCAGCAATTGAATCAGAATACAACAATCAATTTTTTTAAAAAAGGGTTTAATAGGTTCCCATCGTCACAAGAAAAATTCCCAGAAATCAGATGTTGATGGCAGGTGAATTAAAACACGTAAATACAACAGCAGCAATACGCAACAGTGATGGTGAGTTCAAGTAATCTTTCCACACCACATACAATAAGTACAGAGAGGTTAATTTCTGTGAAACACCATTTGATATTTCGAATGAAATACATGCAAAAAAGAAGAACAAAAAACAAAACAATAACAACAATAGCTGAGAGCGATCCTGGTTCATAGTGTGACGTCATTAGTTGGCAGCCTTACTTCCGAAGGCGCCGGCGGCGGGCACGAATGCAGGCGATCACAGGGGCCCCAAGGTCGCAGAGAGACACCGCCCACACGCAAGGGCGCGGACGTGAGGGCCGCAGGGAGGCTGTGGCCGATCACGTGGCCGCCAAAAGTAATGCGAAATAGCAGGTGGGCGACTTTGGCTCTCGGGTCCCCCCGCGCACTGGCCGCCCGGGAGGCGGACGTGCGCTCCCCGAGACAGTCGAGTGCGTTGCACTGGGGTTCCGGTAAACCGCCGGGGTGGAGGGCCTGCACTAGCCAGGAACGAGGAGCAGCGTAAAAGTAAAGTACGTGTAAAGGGAGGCACAAACTAGCGGAAATAACCGCAGAGATATACATATTAGGAGCAATTGTAAATAAACTGAATGTACATAGAGCTCGTATGTGTGCCATTTAATAACAACGGCGCCTCAACATATCCACGTTGCAGAAAGGAAATTTACGTAATAAAACTTAATTAAGAAACTAAAACTAATAATATTGTCGATGAATACAAAATCAAGTGTGAAAAAATTACGCAAATGGATTTAGAAAAAAAACAACAACCTCACATATGATATAAATGGGAAAGGTTTGGACTTTATATTGTTTCAGTTTATAGCGTACATTTTGGCAACAAGAACCCAGTTGACAATGCTCGCACTGCACGCCTTCTAATACATGTGTTTGAGTGGATATCGGCATTCTTTTGCATAAAAAACAACTGAGTTGCAAAGACGGGGAAATAGTAAACTAGTACAACTAAAATTAAGAGTGAAAGACTGCGATTTCGGAATGTAAATGCTGCAATCGGAAAAGGTTCTTGACCGGACAGCAGGGCCAGGGTCGAGGAAAGTGAAGTTCCCTACTGCGGAAGGCGAGGTACACAAATCTGCGTGGCGCAGCGCTTCCCGCCGCCCACGACGGCGCACGCACAGCACAGCGAAGCGGGCGCAGACGAGCACGAGGGCGGGGCGAGGGCGGGGCGAGGGCGGGGCCCGGGCCGCCACGCGCACCTGCGCCCCTCCTGCTCCCGCCCGCCGTCCCGTTAGGCTTATTTGTGCGCTCGCCCCTTCTCCCATTACGCCCGCGCCGGTCATGGGGCGAATTTCGTCACGACGCGCGGACATGCGAGGTGCGCCCCGCCCCTCCCCAACACCTGCCGCCGCACAGTCTTCGACCCAACAAAAGCAAAAAATTCCAATGCGCACTACATTAGTGTTTGACTTCGACAAAAATGAAGCCGTTTTTAAGAAAATAATGTTTTGATAAAGCTTTTCTGCATTTTACGCTAAATTACGGAAAATCTACTCACAATTTCGGGAAAAAAATTCTACTTGACCTTATTCTAGTATGTCTTTTAAATTTATTTTTTAGATTTCATTAGGGTAAAAAATCTCTATCTCCACTTGTGTAGCTGTCAGAAGACGCCAAAAAAGTTTAAACTTTTGCAAATTTCACAAGATTAGGGATTTCAACGAAAACGAGACTTGGGCAGTGTTTTTAAACGCTCTTTATGCTGTCCCAGGACTCAGTTAAATCAAAAAAGCCATGAAGCCATGTTTGAGAAAATGCTAGAAATGTTGAGGCTTCATGTAAAGTTCCTTCAAAATTCAAAATCGTAGGGCCTCCAGTTTGTTCAGATTGATGGGAATATATCAGTTTTGGAGAAAATCGTCTGAATAATTTAGACGCCAGCGTTGACCACAGAGACGGGCAGACGGCTGGACGGAGGGACGGACGGACGGACGGACGGACGTTTTGCCGTCAATCGATTTTGCAGCATCAAGGATTCAAAACGGATTCAGACTACACGCATTGGAGGAAGTAATGTACTACATCACGAACATGATTTATGAATTGTTTTGTCACCAGGGCCCTGCAATAAGAGTTCTCTTCTGGTGAAGGAAAGCGAGCCAGTAAAAAGAACATTAAATAATTAAATGAACAATAGTTAAACACAATTTAGCCCAGTCATTCAAAATATTTGACACCTCTTCATTTGTGTCATAAGTTCATAATTTATTTACTCACACAGTACTTAAAATTCACTAATGAAAGAAAAACAGGTGAACGTACCTTGAATTACACCGGTGGTAAAAATTTATAATTTCTTGCTGAGATTGGTTGAGGTTGAATCATACCATAGGGCTCGTCACATAAATGAAATAGTTGCCAAAAGATTCGAGATATCTGCCTATATATTTGTCTTTTCAAAATGCCTCGTTCATACAGAACACTACAGAACACTGCAGAACTTTAACTCGCAGCGAAACTCATTTAGCTGAGAAATGACTGTGCGGGCACACAGGATGTAGCAGATGCGAGAAGAACACGGGAGTAGCTGAGCGGCTCGCGGTGGCGGACGGGAGGTCGAGGAGGGAACCTCGACTCGTGACCAGGCAAGGACCCGCCATAACGTTGAGCAACATGCAGTATGGTGAAATACTAAGAACGTAGAAGTAGGCCACACATCGTCTTTTTTGTTCATACATCTAAACAATGTTTTCGAAACGGCTAGGCAATTAATACTCTCCATTTACAACAAGTCACAAAACTGTCGCTGTGTGCAGAGAGCACCGAAAAAATAATCAATTTAAAATATATTACAATAACACTGCCGTGTGTCTCAAGATAACTTTCTAGAGCAGGTAGAATGCTTGAAGACGAACTCGTTTTGCCAATGAACATGTGCGGGGATATTTCATATGAACTTTCGATCCCCGACGTGACCTAGCAGTTTGCACCTTTTATTTTGAGACAGCATGTATAAACTCTCTCGTATGAATGGCCCCTAGCTGGTTTCGAGAGAGGCAAAACGTGAAACAAACGCAGGGGCTGAGCGAGTGGCGTCAGGCAGCGCAGCGCCCCACGCCGCGCTGCCAAGGGCCTCGGAATCCCCTGAGAAACGGCGAAGCTGGCACTCGCTTCCCAGCAGCTTAAGCCTCGCCCCGCCCGCACCCCCCCCCTCGCCGCGCGGGCGTCTACCTACGTCTTGTGGCCGCCTCTCGGGCGTCGCCTCAGCCATCGACGGCGCGTCGCCACCTCTTTACCTCAGCCACATTGTCCGCTGTCCTCCGGCGGTTCCTCATTTCCCAACTTCGCCTCCCCCCTCGCACCTCCTGCGCAACCCGTGCGTCACTTCCGCCGCTGGCTTCCACTTTTGTACACTCCGCGCTCCTCTTCCTCCGCATCCGTCTCCCACGCTTCCGGAGGCCCCGCGCCGTCGCCGCCGCCGCCGCCTAGCTCATTAAGGCGCGAAGTTAGCGCGCGAGATTAAACGGGCTCCGGACCTAATACAGAGTGCGTGCGGCGGCGGGCGAGGGGGCGGGGCCGGGCGGCGGCGCCTTTGGGGAAGACAGCGCGCGTGCGGCGGCCAGGGCGTTGGTGGCGCGTTGGTGGTTGGCGGGGACGGAAATGCAACGAGCCCAGTGACTTTGACGGTGGCGACGGCGTTGGCGATGGAGCGGAGGCAGAAGCAGGAGTGGGTGGTGGTGTTGGCGGCAGGTTTGATACAAGGGCATGCGGTTGGTGGGTGGCTATGACGCTGGCGATGGAGACGGTGGCGAAGGCAGTGGGTGGGGGGTGGAGGCTGTGGTGGTCGCCCAGCAGCAATATGCGGCAGCGCTGGCGACGGCGGCAAACGAAGGAGTGTCCCGCGTAGGCGGCGGTTCCTCTTTGGAGCTCATCAAGGGACACGGGCTAAAAATATCACCACAAAGCGCGATGACAGCGCTGACGCGACGATCAAGCAGCCCAAAGGCATTTCATTGACAGGTATGAAACTTGTCACAATTTACCCTCCACGCACGCCCCAATACCTCACTCGTGTGGCACGGCATGCAAACGGGCACGCAAACAAATGGATTTCCTTCGGGTTTTACACCTTTTTTTTTTTTTTTTTTTTTTTTTTTCAGAGAACATTACATGGGGACATCACACCAAACACTAATTTTCTCTGAATGAACACACGTATTCATTCGTTCTTCGAAATTGTTCGTGTTCATGTTGGAACACAGAAAACTATCACTACCGTTCTAAACGAGCTGGTGGGGAACAACATATCATAAGTGAAAGCTGCGCCTTACAAAGTCAAACGAAAAAACTCGTGAGAGCAGTATATTCAAGAATGCGGCAGGTAATAGACCGAAACCCACCCGACCTGTCTCAAGTGGGCACTCGTCTTTCTCGAACAAGGGACGTTTTCGTACTCGTGCCCTCTTAACGGAGTCTATGAGAAGTGGAGATTCCGCCCACTTTCGATATTTGAAATTATTCTCAGCTTTTTAATATATTCCACGTCTGGCTGTTGGATTTCTTTCGTGATCTTTATTTACAAGTTGACTTCAAGCTACACTAGAGAATTCACAGTAAACTGCATAGCATATATGGAATCTTTTATTATCTCAAACACAAATTAATCATCTCTCAAGATAACTAATTTTAAACATCAATGATCTATGCAATATGTTTCCGACGGGCCACAAGACGATACTGAATAAATCGCCACTCCTTCCGTTCCTTAAAGCGGTGAGGATCAAAATAGCTAATTCGTCAGGATGTGACTAATGTAGTATCATGTTAATGCAAGAAATACGTCGGGGTGCTGACCTCGATGTCCGGTGGCCGCTTAAAAGAAAGATTATGTGCACGTGCATTATGGAAATACGAGTATTCTAGAATATCATCAAACATGACTATTGTTATTCGTGAATATAAACAGGCATTGAGATCCATAGCAACTAGTCTTCTAAACAACGAATTCAGCCCTTGGCCATTAATATTCAGGAGCAGGTGTTAAAATAGATGAAGTGGATTTATGAGTTTAGGTTTTACTATTTCTATTAATCATTGACTTCATGGATCATTGCTATAGTACTGCGTCCTCCGGAATTCAAAACATTTATATAAAATTGTCTTTAGATTCCCAAATTTCAAAATAACATTTTTGTTACAAAATTACGATGAAACGATATTATTTAAAATGATATAAATGTACAAACGTGTTCTTAAAAACACGTTACGAGAAAATTGATAAGTAATTTACAGGCAGCAGCCCAGTGGCCTCGCGTCCGCAGACCATTAGAGACCACAGGCACTGGTCATCAACCCGACACCACACACAACGCCTTGCAGGGCACGGTACGTCCTCAGGAGAAGCCAAAAAAGCACCTCAATTCGACTGGCGCCCAGACGCTTATCAACATCAGCAATTCTTATTTTTATAATCTATCACAATTACATACATCTTCCACAACTCACCACTTTTTCCAACAACTTAAGTAACTTAGGTTTGAAGACTGTAAACACCTCATCCAAACTGGCGAAAGAATTTTACATTGTGCATTGAAAATTCAATAACCTCTCGTTAACACGGATTCCAACAAACCCAATTAATCGCTCTTCGAGCTATAAAATCCTTTTATATATAAACACGTATTAAGTGTGTTTAAATGTTATTAACAAGTTTCCTAATCGGGACTCAATTTTTTTTGTGTCAAGACGTTTTTAATGTAAAGCGAGTACTTGTTAAGATTGATAGTGTATATTCGCAAAGAACTGTGATAGTGTATACAAAATCCCTCAGGGTAAAACAATAATTTTTTTTTTAAAAACCTTCCCCGGTGGTTACTGAACAACAGTAACAGACATTTTCCAGCTATTCTTATGGTTGCACTGAATAGACGATGACGGCTTCTTCCCGACGACAGAACTTGCGGACTGCGTTGTGAAGTTTTGCCTTGAAAATCCCAAGAAAGCAATTTTCGAATGAACATGGCTCGTTAACTCCCAATTGCAGCGTTTCCGCTCGGGCGAGTTCTCAACTAAGAGAATTTATCAGGAAGTGATTATGCGCGTGCATCCTCTGCGCGCAGTCCCGTGTGCTGCTGACGCTCGCGCCACGCCCCCTGCGACCACGCCCACGCCACGAACACGCGAGCACAATGAGCGAAAGGCGCTCAAGAATATTTCCACATAAATAAGAAATCGAGTACAGGACGCCATGGATTTGTTCTCCTTGGCCCTAAAGGCGGACGTGAACCAATCCTTTAGCAACCGCGTTGATACTTTTGAAGAAATAAAATCGGCTGCCCGACAAACCAGGTTGTCAAAGACGCATTGACTGCATCACTCGAGAAAAACTGCAATTGGATTTTTTCCTGTTCCGGGGCAGAAAATATGCGGAGGGAGCCAGATCACAGCTTTTGAAAGGATAATTGGGCGGCTAGCACTCGCAAGCTCGATGGCGGTTTGAAACAGGTACACTGGTAAGTAATCATGAACCGGTGCGTTGTCACCGATGCGCTAGTAATGTCTCTCTTGTAATGTTACAATTGCACTAAACTGAAATTCTAAATGCGCCTTGTCATAACACGTAACAACACGTTTTGCATAAAGCATACAATTGGCCTAGGTTTGTGCATGACATCCATATAAATTTATTTATTATAGCTCGCTGTTCGCGTGCCTTTCATACGACTCTGCATTTAAACACGACGGAGACGGATCCTGCCAAGTATAACCTGCTTTGTAACAATATAACGCGCCTCATTGCTGTAAACACAGTGTTTCATAAGAAAATCCTTCAAAACATCAACCAGCGCCACCGGAAACTGCACCTGGGCTCCGTTTCTGCAAGTCGATCGCTGCCATAAGGTTCTCAGAAGGTCACTGCTTCGGGGACGATCTTGGACTCAGCATCTGTTATCTACTTACATACCAGCACCTTGTCACCATGAAATCATGTGATATTGTCCCGTCACTTTCTATTGTTTAGGTAAAGAGCCTTCCTTACTGAAGACACTTCCATGAGAGAGGCAGGTTTTTCTATCGTAAATTATCTTATCCACGAAACATCATAATTCATTCTCAATATTTAATTCATTAAATGAAAAACTGCCGTATATACACGAGATTTTATATGCTCCTAGATGTAGTGTACACTTGAGATAATAATACATTGAAGCTCTGAGAGAAAATTGTAATTTGTTTTCAAAATGTCTCAATGGTCATGGTGCAACAGCACTTACTTTCTCGAATTATTAGTAACACACACATACGTGAATTGTAATGCGTATTATAATACTGCAATTTCAATTCTAGTAGCACTTCACCCATTAGACCTGCTATACAGTAAAAAATACCCGAAATCTGCTAAAACTTTTACAGAGAACCAACCATTTTCCCCAGTTCTACCCGAATTGTACACCTGCTACACCACGAAGGGGCGTCACTCACAGGGCTCGCTGTGCGTGAGCAGAGCGCTCGGAAGCGAAGCTCCCCGCTTCCGCTTCCGCTTCCACGGGGCCTTCACCGCCTGCGCCTCCCTGGCAGCGGCCGCGATCTCGTGCGGGGAGGGGCGGGGAGGCGCTGCGAGGTAGACGTGTATATAAAGCGGGCGGACCGCAAGACATGCAAAGGCAGCGGCGGTGACGGATGGACATGCATTATGCAGCCGCCCGCTATGCAAATGGGCGAGGGCGGCTCGGGCAGCGGCAGCGGGGGCGGAGGCCGAGACGCCGCCGCTCGGAGGAACGTCGCAACACAACAGTGACACGGCGGGCGCGGCCGCGGCGGGCGCGGCGGGCGCGGCGCAGCCGACAGGTACGGTACGGGCGAGGCGCGGTGCAGTCCACACTACGCCACGCGCCCAGGCTGTCAACCACGCCCACCGCAGCCGCCCAGGCGGCACCTGCTGTGTGGCAGCGCCGCCCGCCGAGCCCGGCCGCGCCCGCCACTCACAACGGAATTAAGCACACGCCCTTCACCACTCGCGCGCCTTCTGTGGGAAACAATATTGCAATTAGGCCCTATAAGGGTAAATAAAAGAGACGGTTAACGTTTGGAGACCGCTGCGGTAGTACTTTTCGTAATAACATCTTATTTTAAGAAAAATGCACATAAATAAGACATCTTTCTCTTTATGTACGAGTACTCAGTCGCCATCATTTACTATAACTCTTTCTAGAGATTCTTGTCAACGGGCGATGGACTGTTAAATCTTTAACGGATCGTTAAGAGCGATTTTTTTTCGTATGTTCAGGTAAGACACCAGTATTGCAAAAAAAGACTCAATTTCTTGGCGCCCCGTGTCACCGCGTGTGCGCTCCCCTGCCGGGCGAGAGCCGGGGGACGTGAGAAGGAAGTCCGTCGAGCGCAGGCAGGGGCGGCGGCGGCGGCGGCGCCTGGAATTGCAGCCATGCAACTTTAACCCTCCCGTGACAAGGGCCGAGATCCCAGGCGAGGTTTCATCCCGCCTGACGGCCGCCGCCGCCCAACTAAGACGGCGTTTACGGCGGGCGCGGGCCGTGCGGCGCTGCGGAGGCGCTCTCGGGGTCACGTGCCACAGGCGACGCGACGCAGCGCCCCGCAGCGCACACCGCAGCCAAGTTGTGTTCGCGGACCTCGTGACAGGGCTTCCCGCTCGACTTCTGCACCGGACGATTTGGCTCCAGCGCCGCCGCACTCGACGCCAAATCCGCCAGCACCGACGGTTGCCGCTCCACTCCACGTCTCGCGCTCGGTGCTTGTGGCCCTTTTCAGCTGGGACACGATTTCACGAGCAAAACGTGAAATTAAAGATGCCGAGAAGAAGCTTACATTAAACAATTTTACAATTACCAATCACCGTAAACATTATTCCATGTCAAGGACTCCTATCATAGAAACTAATGAGTACATCCCGGAACTTTGGCAAAATGGCTTTTCGTTATGGTAACGGTTTTAAGACTTTCAACAATAGGAATCGATTAACTGTACTTCTGGAGTTGTTTTAGAAGACTTGTTTGCCTATTCTAGCTTCCGATGCCTATTTTTTGCTCTTCTTCTGGACCTTTTCTTCCTTTTTTGTCACTATTTTCCATTTTTACCTGCCGCAGATCTCGATTAAGCTGGGAAACATGCAAGTCAAGACAACACGAAGGCAGGGTCGCGTTTTGTCCTTCTCTACAAGGCAAGGAAGTGTTAAAAATCCAATGACAAAGGAAAATGATACCAGAGAAAATTCGTTTGGCAACCCTGTAAGCATTTCAAAAGCAAATCAATTGTATTTAATAATTATATCATTAAAGTTACTTCACTAATAAATAAAACAGTACAAGAAAAATGAAGTCTTCAATTTGCAAAGAAAAGTTAAATGGAAAAGGGGTCACAAAAACGTAATTGGGCCCTCTAGTTTTTGGCTGCGCACGCCAATGTTCGCAAACAACTAGAAATCAAAATAACGCGGGTGAGAATCAGTGAACTAGTGAACTAATCCACGAGGGATTTACTGTGACTGGTGAAATTAATCATCTATCCCGAGCGTAATCGGATTTCCGCACCACAAACAATTCGAAAACCTTTGACACGTTTCGCTGGCAAAGGAATAACATTGATATTTATATATAGTTCATCAGAGTTGCATCATGTACTACACAAAAACAAATGTACATTGGTAGTTGCACTTGACGCAATAGCACGGTGAGTGCGATAAGCAATACTTTTGAAGTACATTAACGCATTCAAAATACATTATTCTCAAAGACCGAAAAACTTTTTAACGCCTTCAATTTCAAATGAAAAAAAAAATCGTCTGGAATAATCTGAAAACATGTCAGTTCCCTACAAGTAAACCGAGATGCTTCGAATGACACTCGTTTTGCCCTCAATGGTCCGGAAAGGCAACCATGACTGGCGAACGGATGGAGGACTAACACGCAGATTACCTCAATACAACACAGAATTAGCGGGCTGAAAGGGAAGTCGAGAAACGCATGTTGAGACAATTTTAAAGTTAAGATTGCTTTCACAAACCTGATATTCTTTCTATTTTCATGAACCTCATCCAATATTCACTTTTCTGCCTTTGAGGGGTGTATTGTTTAAATAGCAACAAACTTGCTTCCAATTCAAAATTAAGCGACGACGCTCAAATGCCACAAAATGCACTTACAAACGAATCCAGCAAGTAACGACATTATCGCGTCTTTAATGCCTCGGAGGTTTTATTATTTTTGATTAAAAAAGCACATACAGCCGAAGGATTCGCACTTTGGAAACTTTTAGCACTACAATTTAGCATAGGGATTAGCAACCTTTTCCTTTCATCGACCCCGTTTTTAAAATAATTGTTTGCTTCACCAACACCCTTATGTTATTCTCTATAATGTACAGTATACAGAATCATAATACAAAGAGTTGCTTATACGTCTTACTCGTAAAGATTAAAATTTTGACTACGAGTACTTCTGAATATATCTAGATTTTCACGAAGATGCTTCCACTTCTGGGTAGCTGAGTATCTAATCTCCATTGTTATGCAACGGTTAAGCAAAAGCAAAATGTTGAGTGTTTTTTTTACCTGGACATAACATTTCTCCGGTGCACAATGAAGGAAGTATTTTCTTTCGCTATAGTATATCGTTGCAATAGTATGCAGTTACAATTTGTTGTTTATTCTAAAGATTACAAACTGTTGCGTTAGCAGGTTTTTGGATGCGCCGGTGTAGAAAATCGAAATGAGGATCCAATCTGCACTAAACGTGCAATTAAGAGTTTTAAATCCAATTGGTTTAAAAATATGTCTGGTGCAATGGAGAGTAAGGAAGTATCTTGACCTCTAAAATGTAAGATGAATATATGTACATACTTTAGACCTATCTAAAATATTTTACATATTTTAGACCTATCTAAAATGTTATGAAATGTCCATGAAATTTTCTTAAGTAATGTAAGGAAAGTATGGGTCAAGGAAACGTAATGTCACCGGATTATGAGTTTGTTGGCCATTATGAGACTATAAAGTAATGTAATTTTATTGAAATTTAGATAATTAGGATCGGTGCTGTTCGTGTAAGTGAACTGCCCCAGGGCCAACGTCGTCCTGGGCGATGCGAGTGTGTCTCATGTTTGCCCTAGCAGCCGTCGCCGCTCAATTTTCTGCGCACGACCACGGGCCGACGGCCGAAGTCTTAACTTGAAATTAATTATACATCCCCTTAATACCACTCTGCCCGCCCGCACCCCCCCCCTGTCGCCCCGCCCCTTGCCCAGTACATTCGACGCCACCAGCCCCGCGCGCAGCTGCGGTGTCTCTTTTGCTTCTGCTTAATTCTGAATTCGACGCCATTCTTGGCGGTTTAAGATGACACCGGGAATACCTTTGGTGATTCTTAAATGGTAGTTATTTGATTACTTGAAATGGAGCTTCCAGGTAATCACTACAGTACAGAATGTCAGTACGAACATGTGGTGAGAAATCACAAAAAACGCAGCAGAAAAAGATAAACACGTAACATTTGCCGCTCATTGGTTGGACATCAACTCATCTTTCATTGTTTGGCAAGTACCCGTTCTGTTTTAATCAGAAAGATTTCGTATACCAGCCACACACCGAGTAAGACGGTTTACCTACCACACGAGACACGTATTACACTTCGTGTTCGCCGTAATCTATAAAATTAAACATATTTTGGGGGGCATTCTAGGTTCTCTCATTCCACAGCACGAGTTGACACATTTCCTATATAGGGCTTTTTCACAATCAAAACAATTTACAATGAACAGAATATTCCCATGGATCACACCAGACAGTCAAAAAAGAAAGCATTTTTAACCTGTCACAAAAGGAGTATATATATATACACACACACACATTCACACACACACATTCTGATCTCTAAATCTGAAAAGTGCCGTATCTCATAAATAACCCATTCAAGATGTCCCACAACAAAGGAAAATAAAACCAGTGTAAAAATGTTACCTTTTGCTTTAACTCAACTTTCGACAACATACTATACATGTGAGAGGTTCTAAAACACTTGAGCTAGGTCTAGAAAATTTACTCCTCTGCTAGCCAGATGTGCCGAGCACCAGCTGTCAATGCCACAGTGTCAGTTCAGTGCATGTTAGGAGTTTTCGCATGTGTTATACAATGTTCGGATGTTGTGAAAGAAATAATGCTCTAAAAATGAATACAAACCATGTCGAAAAGCAAATGGGAATATAAGTGCTTGTGGGTTAAGTCATCAAACGGATGTAAACGGAAAGATTATAAAAACAAATTTCAAAGAGTCCGTTTACGTTCATTATGTAATTAAAGTGCAGCACAAGATAGCCACCGTTTGTGAAATGATTGATTGATTGTTAGTGATTCCAGGCGCGTCAACTACTAGGGTCATTGGTGCCGTAAATGTAGTGCATCGTGTTTGCTTGGGGGGTGGCGGTGGTCTCTCCCCGCTGTGTGGCGAGATCCGACGTCGATTAGCGAGTCTCCCCAGTGAGGAATCTCCCACCAGCGGGACACCTCCCCAGCCGGGGCAAGCTCTCAACCCCCAACCGGTCTCCCAGCACGAGTGGTAGGCTAGTGCGTGTTAGTGTGTGTAAGAGGTGAGGATAGAAGAAGGAAAAGGTTCGAAATATCGCCTGTTTGTTAGGTTACTACTCAGGTGTTTTCCTGACGTTGATCGGAGAAACCACAGAAAACGCGCGATCAGAGCAGCCGGCCACTATAATTCTCCTCCAGACAGCGACTGAATTCGACCTAGCTGACAGGCTAGTGGCAAAAATCCTGCCACCCTCGGACTGGAACCTAGGGCCTCAGTTGATGCCCTGAGCCATCCCTCCCAGTGTTAGTGAAATTAATGTGACTTATGTTATACGTGTAACTCGGTGACCACGCCCTCCCCACCTTCATTTCTCATACGTATAAAAGAGTGTCAAAACAACTCCTGAGATAACTGAACAGCTCATAGTAGTGGACACCGCCCATCTGCCGCCTTCCCGCGGAGCGAAAACCGGCAGCGCTCCCGGACAGCACGCGAGGATGCACCACCCGGGCGTCTGCAGTTCAGCCTCGGGACCCACTTGCCTTATCCGGGCAGAGGTTTTCAGTCCCAACGCTCTCGATGAGACCATCTAGTTCAATGCTGTTCTAGCTGGCCCCTCATTCTACCCCACATTCACCAAAATGAAAATATTTCGTCTCGTCACTTCAGACTCGTTTCTCGAACAAGACTGAGATGGTGAACTATGAACAAACGAATTCACATTTTGATTTTATCCTTATGCGAAGAAAACAATTCAATGATGGACATGCTACCAGAGTACCAGCAAATGTTTAGTAAAAGTGTACCAAAACAAATCCAAAACTAACATCTACGAACTGCAACCTTGAAGCGCCCGGAGGCAGAAACATCAGCATTTCACTACACAGAAACGCTGCAGAATATATTTCTGCGGATCATTTAAAGCTCGTTCACACTGAACTAAGATACGAAGATGTCACTGCACTTAATGGTGTAGCACGTATCGAAGAGGGCAGCAACATCCCTTTTGCAGTAGTTCTGCAATTGTGAATCTGCCCTTCACATTCCGAGAGCGAAGCCTCATTAAGAGTGAAGCCGGGGCTGAGCCCCCGCCTCCCTCGCGGCCGCCCGACCCGCCCACGCTACGCCATTAGAGGCCGGTGGCCTTTCGGCGAACCGACTACGCAAACAGCGAAACTTCCACCGCGCCGCTCTAATCCTCTATTGTTTGCCGGCAATCGATACAAAACACCTGGACGAAAAAGAATAACTTCACAGGGATTAAAAGAGCGAAACGAAACACAACAGAGCAAAACGAAACTTGCTCCAGTATTCCGCATCAACACAATGCAATTTTAAAAGAACATTTCGTTTGTTTTCGCTGTGCGTAATATCAACACATATATTTTTCGCCTCGCGAAATCAAGTTTTTGGGGGTTTTTGATCTTTTTATGAACTTATGCCTAGAATAGTTCACTTATATCAACACAGACAATATCGAAGCACCGCACTTTTACCTTACAATTTCAAAAGGCATATTTATTTTTTGAAATGAACATGATATGATATGAACTGATGCACTTAAGATCATACGATGAAATGTTTAGTTCTCAAAAGTGATTTTGATACACATTATTATTATTATTATTATTATTATTATTATTATTATTATTATTATTACTATTATTATTATTATTCCTCTAATTTACGGCCACATGAGTATATTAAATATAAAATCTACTCCGGTATGCAACCTGATTCCTATGATACATATCTAGTGCCTGTCGGTGCCTCTACAATACTTTCCTCAAATTGTGGGCTGTTCCAAATAAAGCAATTTCTTGTACTTCCCAGTGTTCTGAATGATCTGGGAGTTTAGCCAAGTTCCTACACAAATTTTGTGGAACAAATCCCAGAGTTCCGATAACTATTGGGACGATCTGCGCTATCACGCCCTTTTGTTTTACGTGACTGTAGCAACGTAATATCCGAATACTACATTTAGTATTATTTTCAGAATCTTTCAAGTAATAATGTTAAATTACTTTACTAGGACTTTTAACAATAATTTTAATAATACGTTTTTAGAAATAATTTTAATTATAAATAATATAACTTGGACTTTTTAAGCTTTATTTTTTCCTAAAAGACCTATTTGAATTATTTTGCATGCAATTAGTCAATAGCACTTAAAACCGACCATGTCTTTTAAATGTTGTCGACATTAATGTAAGAATTGTATTTAGCCAAAAAATATGTCTCTCTGACGAATCTTTCATTACGACGTGTTAATAATCTGCTGCTTCAATGTTTTGAAGCCTTTGTGTGTAGAATATTCAAAGTTTTCCGAGAAATCTTCTGTTCTTGAAGCCACTTTCTAGTCGAATTCTACTTAGCCGCCCCATTCACATATACCTTTTTAAAACGCCTCGTACACAAGATATTTTGCGCGTGGTACGCCTTTTCGTTTTGGGTGTGTTCATTATTCTCAAATTGTGACAATCGTTAATAAGAAAATGAATAGGAAACTATTGCAGCCCTCTCGGAACGACGAGCGCTCGCTTTGTGGGAAGGTGCGACAGCAGGAGACGCGCGCTGCGCAGCACGCGCGGAAGAGAATTACACGTCGCACTGCGGAACCGAAGAGACGAACGCGAAAAATACCCGCAATTTCTATGAAACTGCAATTAAATTTATTTTTTAGGAAACTGAATCTAAACGAAAACTAGTATTAACTAGTTTTAAACTAGTATTTTTACTTCTATCGAATCCAACAACGATTCAATAATGACACTTTATTAAATCGTAATTGGAGAAGGTAAAAAAAAGGTTCCCTAGAGGAAGTGTGCACTTGCCAGAGGAAGCGTAGAATATGAAGGCAGTTCCTTGCAAAACACAGGTTCCACCAGCTTCCTTTTAAGGTACTACATAAAAATACATCTGCAAGGCAGTGTCAAGAGGTATACAGGAGTTATGATAAGAAGAGACCACTTAGACAGGTCGAAAAACAAATGAAGGCCATGCATAACGATTACATTGTAAGATTCAGTAACCTGACACCATTTACAAATTATATAACAGTTATATAGTTTGTTATATCATACGATATATCGTTATCATTATGTATATATTCGTATCATTAGTTAATGCATTCGTTTACAGTTACGTCACAATGGAAACGTTCAAGCTTCCGATTGGATGAAACCGTGAACAGCTGATTTACGTCAAGTGACCGGTTAAATAAATCCTTGTATATGTTGTGGCCAAGCAGTGGCTGTCAAAGCGGTCCCTTCTCATAGTAATCT
>BOPP01000074.1:5779716-5796028 GCA_017312745.1 Gryllus bimaculatus
CAAACTGCGCGAAAGAATTTTACGCATTGTGCATTTGAAATTCAATAACCTCTCGGGTAAGCACGGATCCCAACAAAACCCAATTTATCGGTGGTGTGTGTAAAATCCTTTTATAGTATAAACACGTATTAGTGGTGTTAGTTGTATTAAACAAGTTTCTAATCGGGACTCAACAAAATTTTTTTGTCTGATCAAGACTTTTTTAAGTGATAAAGCGAGTACTTGGGTTAAGTTTGGATAGTGTATATCGCAAAGAACTGTGATAGTGATATTACAAAATCCTCAGGGTAAAACATAATTTTTTTTTAAAAACCTTCCCCGGAGTGGTTATAACAACAGTAACAACATTTTCCAGCTTTTCTTATGGTTGCACTCATAGACGATGACGGCTTCTTCCCCGACGACAGAACTTGCGACTGACGTTGGTTGGAAGTTTGCCTTGGAAAATCACCCAAGAAGAAAGCAGAATTTTCGAATGACATGGCTCGTAACTCCCATTGCAGGCCGTTTCCGGCTCCGGGGCGGAGTTCTCAACTAAAGAGAATTTATCCAGGGAATGGATTATGGCCCGGTGGCATCACAATGGACCGGGCGCCTCTGCTTTTCTCTGCTGTCGCAATCTACTAGGGCGGGACGTGTTGTTCCTTCACGCTCTGCGCGCAGTTCCGTTGCTGCTGAACGCTCGCGCCACGCCCCCTGCGACCACGCCACGCCACGAACACGCGAGCACAATGAGCGCAAGTGTGGAAGAAATATTTCCAATAAATAAAAATCGAGTACAGGGGGACGCCATGATTTGTTCTCCTTGGCCCTAAAGGCGGACGTAACAATCTTTAGCAACGCGTTGATACATTTTGAAGAAATAAAATCGGCTGCCCGACAACCAGTTGGTGTCAAGACGCATTGACTGCATCACCTCGAGAAAAACTGCGAATTCGGATTTTTTCCTGTTCCGGGGCAGAAATATGCGGAGGGAGCCAGATCACAGCTTTTGAAAGGATAATTGGCGGCTAGCACCTCGCAAGCTCGATGGCGCGTTGAAACAGGTACATGGTAAGTAATCATGAACCGGTGCTTGTCACCGATGCGTTAGTAATGTCTCTCTTGTAATGTTACAATTGCACTAAGACTGAATTCTAAATGCGCCTTTGTCATAACACGTGTACAACACGTTTTGCATAAAGGCATACAATTGGGCCTTAGGTTTGTGCAAAATCCCATCCACTATTAAATTTATTTATCCCTTATAGCTCGCTGTTCGCGTGCCCTTTATACGATCTGCATTTACACGACGGAGACGGATCTGCCAAGTATAACACTGCTTTTGTAACGATGTAAACCGCGCCTCATTGCTGTAAACACCAGTGTCTTCATAAGGAGAAAAGTCCTTCAAAAGACGTCAACCCAGAGCGCCACCGGAAACTGCCACCTGGGCTCCGTTTCTGCAAGTCGATCGCTGCCATAAGGTTCTCAAGAGTCACTTGCTTCGGGGGCGCTTGGATCAGCATCTGTTATCTACTTTACATCCAATTACCATGAAATCATTGATTTGTTCCGTCACTTCAGTTTAGGTAAAGGCCTTTTCCTTTACTGAAGACAGCTTCATGAGAGAGGCGAGGTTTTTCATCGTAAAATTATCTTATCACGAAAGACTTCATAATTCATTCTCAATATTAATTCATTAAAATGAAAACTGCCGTATTATACTACGAGATTTTAGATTGCTCCGTAGATGTAGTGTACACTTGAGATAATAATACATTGAAGCTCTGAGAGAAAATCTGTTATTTGGTTTTCAAAATGTCTCAATGTGCTGTGCAACAGCACTTACTTTCACTCGAAATTATTAGTAACACACAGCCATACTGTGAATGTAATGCGTATTATAATACTGCAATTTTCAATTCTAGTAGCACTTCACCCCATTAGACCTGCTATACAGTAATAAAATACCCAGAAATCTGCTATAATATACTTTACAGATGATACCAACATTTTCCCCGTTCTACCCGAATTGTACACCTGCTACACCACGAAGGGGCGTCACTCACAGGGCTCGCTGTGTCGGTGAGCCAGAGCGCTCGCGAGCGAAGCTCCCCGCTTTCCGCCTTCCGCTTCCACGGGGCCTTCACCGCCTGCGCCGTCCGCCTGGCAGCGGCCGCGGATTCTCTGTGATGGAGGGGCGTGGAGGCGCCTGCATGTAGACGATGCTATATAAAGCGGGCGGACCGCAAGACATGCAAAGGCAGCGGCGGTGCGGAATGGACATGCACTTATGCACCGCCCGCTATGCAATGGGCGAGTGTGGGGCTCGCGGCAAGCTCGGCGGCGGTGGGCGGAGGGCCCGAGACGCCGCCGCTCGGAGGAAGTCGAACACAACCAGTGACACGGGCGGGCGCGGCCGCGGCTCTGCTGGCGCTCTGCGGTCCGGGCGCGGCGCAGCGCAGGTCGGTACGGGCGAGGTCGCGGTCAGTCCACACTACGCCACGCGCCCAAGGGCTGCAACCACGCCCACCGCAGCCGCCCAGGCGGCACCTTGCTTGTGGCAGCGCCGCCCGCCGAGCCCAGGCTTCCGCGCCGCCACTCACAACGGAATTAAGCACACGCCCTTTCCACTCGCTCTCTCACAATATTTGCAATTAGCCCTATAAGGGTAAATAAACAGAGGACGGTTAACGTGTTGGGAGACCGCTGCGGGGTAGTACTTGTCGTGATAACATTTAATTTAAGAAAAATGCACATAAATAAGACATCTCTATTTCTACTATTATGTACGAAGTACTCAGTCGCCTCATTTACTATAACTCTTTCTAGGAGATTCTTGTGGGTCAACGGCGATGGACTGTTAAAATCGTTAACGGATCGTTGTTTGTGTTATGTTCAGGTAAGACACCAGTATTGCAAAAAAACTCAATTTCTTGGCCCCCGTTCAGCCGCGTGTCGGCGCTCCCCGTGCCGGGGAGAGCCGGGGACGTTGAGAAGGAAGGTGGGCGTGCGGAGCCAGGCAAGGGGCGGCGGCGGCGGCGGCGCCTGGAATTGCAAGCCATGCAACTATTTACCCTCCCGGACAAGGCCGAGATCCCAGCGATGGTTTCATTTCCGCCTGACGGCCGCCGCCGCCCAACTAAGCGGCGTTTACGGCGGGGCGCGGGCAGTGCGGCGCATGCGGAGGCGCTCTTCCGGGTCCACGTTGAACACAGGCGACGCGACGCAGCGCCCCGCGGCGGACACACCGCAGCGCAAGTTGTGTTCGCGGAACCTCGTGACAGGCTTCACCGCTCGACTTTCCTGCACCGGACAGATTTGGCTCCAGCGCCGCCGCATACGACGCCAAATCCCGCCAGCACGACGATTGCCGCTCCACTCACGTCTCGCGCTCGGTGCTTTGGCCCTTTTCAGCTTGGGACACGATTTCACGAGCTAAAACGTTGAATTAAAGGATGCCCGAGAAGATAAGCTTACATCTAAAACAATTTTACACATTACAATCACCTTTAAACATTTTCCATTACTCCTCCTGTGATTTCTCAAGGACTACCTATCATAGAAACTAACTGAGTTACATCCCGGAATCTTTGGGCGCAAAGATGGAGCTTTTTGTTATGGTTAACGGTTTTAAGACTTTCAACAATAGGAATTCGTTAACTGTACTTCTGGAGTTGTTTTAGAAGACTTGTTTGCCTAGTTCTAGCTTTCCGAATGCCTATTTTTGCTCCTTCTTCTGGACCTTTTTCTTGCCTTTTTTGTCCATCTATTTTCATTTTTACTCTGGCCGAGATCTCGATTAAGCTGGGAAACATGCAAGTCAAGACGCAACGCGAAGCAGGGTCGCGTTTTGTCCTTCTCTACAAGGCAAGGAAGTGTTAAAAAATCCAATGACAAAGGAAAATGATACCAGAGAAAATTTCGTTTGGCACCCTTTTGCATTTCAAAAGGCAAATCAATTCGTATTTATATATGTTATATCTTAAAGTTACTTCCGACTAATAAATAAAACAGTACAAGAAAAAATGAGTCTTTCAATTTGCAAAGAAAAGTTAAATCGGAAAGGGGGTCACCAAAACGTAATTGCGGCCCTCTGAAGTTTATTTGGCTGCGCACGCCAATGTTCGCAACAACTAGAAATCAAAATAACGCGGGTGAGAATCAGTGACTAGTGACTAATTCCACGAGGGATTTACTGTGACGGTGAATTAATCTCATATCCGAGGCGTATCGGTTTCCGCCACCACAAACAATTCGAAAACCTTTGACACGTTTCTAGCCTGTGCAAAAGGCCAATACATTGATTTTAAGTATATAGTTCATCAGAGTTGCATCACTGTAGTACACAAAAACAAATGTACATGTTGGTAGTTGCAACTTGACGCAATAGCACGGTGAGTGCGATAAGCAATACTTTTGAAGTACATTAACGCATTCAAAATACATTGTGTCTCTCAAAGACCGAAACTTTTTAACCGCCTTCCATTTCAAAATTGAAAAAAAAACAATCGTCTGGAATAATCTGAAAAACAGTCATTCCCTACAAGTAAACCGAATGCTTTTCGATGACACTCGTTTTGCCCTCAATGTCCGGAACGGGCAGACCATGAAGCTGGCGACGGATGGAGGACTAACCCGCAGATGTACCTCAATACAACACAGAATTACGCGGCGCTGAAAGGAAGTGCCGAAGATAACGCATGTTGAGACAATTTTAAAGTTAAGATTTGCTTTCACAAACCTGATATTCTTCTATTTTGATGACCTCATCAATATTTCATTTTCTGCCTTTGAAGGGTGTATTGTTTTAAATAGCCAACAACTTGCTTCCAACTTCAAAAGTTAAGCGGACGACGCTCAAACTGCCACAAATGCAGCTTTACAAACGAATCCCAGCAAGTAACGACATTATCGCGTATTTAAGTGTGTGCCGGAGTTTTATTTATTTTGATTAAAAAAGCACCAGTTACAGCCGAAAGGATTCGCACTTGTGGAAGAGTCTTTTAGCACTACATTTAGCATAGGGATTTAGCAACTTTTCCTTTCATTCGACGCCCGTTTTTTAAAATAATTGTTTGCTTCACAACACCTTATGTTATTCTCCTATAATGTAAACAGTATACAGAATCATTATATACAAAGGTTGCTATACGTCTACTCGTAAAGATTAATTTTGACTACGAGTACGTTCTGAATATTCTAGAGTTTCACGAAGATGCTTTCCACTTCTGGGTAGCCTCGCTACTCTCTAGCTTCATATCTAAGTCTCCATTGGTTATGAACGGTTAAGCAAAAGAAAATGTTTGAGGTGTTTTTTCTACCTGGACCTAACATTTCTCCCGGTGCACAATGAAGGAAGTATTTTCTTTCGCTATAGTATATCGTTATTGCCATTAGTATGTGCAGTTAAAGTTTTGTTGTTTATGTCTAAAAGATTACCAAACTGTTGCTGTTAGCAGGGTTTTTGGAATGCGCCCGGTGTAGAAAAATCCGACTTTAAATGCGGATCGCAATCTGCAGCTAAACCGTGGCAAGTTGAAGAGTTTTTAATCCAGATTGGTTTAAAGAATATGTCTGTGAAATGTTTGATCGAGTAAAGGAGTATTTCCTTGACCTCTAAAAATGTAAGACTGATCCATATGTACATACTTTAGACCCTATCTTTAATATATTTTACTATTTTAGGGACTATCTTAAAATGTTATGAAATGTCCATGAAATGTCTTAAGTAATGTAAGGAAGTATGGGTCAAGGAAACTTAATGTCACCGGAATTATGAGTTTGTTGGCCTTATGAGACTTATAAAGTAGTGTAATTTTATTGAAAATTTAGATAATTAGGATCGGCTGCTGTCGTGGTAAGTGAATCTTGTCTCCCACAGGGCCACGTCGGTCCTGGGCGATGCGAGGTGTGTCTCAATGTTTGCCCTGCAGCCGTCGCCGTCCAATTTTCTCCCGCACGACCACCGGGCGACGGGCCAAGTCTTAACTTGGAAATTAATTATAATTCCCCCGGTGATACCACTCTGGCCCGCCCGCACCCCCCCGCTGTCGCCCCGCCCTTGCCAGTACCATTCGACGCCCAGCCCCGCGCGCAGCTGCGGGTGTCTCTGGTTGCTTCTGCTTAATTCTGAATTACGACGCCCATTTCTTGCGGCCTAAGATGACACCGAGAATACCTTTCGGTTCGATTTCTTAAACTGGTGTACTCCTCTCGCATTACCTTGAACATTGGAGGCTTCCAGGGTAATCACCGACAGTACAGAATAGAATGAGTCTTACGAACATGTGTGGGTGAGAATCCACAAAAAACGCACCAGCAGAAAAAAGATAGCAAAGCGTAACATTTGCCGCTCAATTGTTTGTGATCAACTCATCTTTCAGTTGTTTAGCAGGAGTACCCGTTCTGTTTTAATTCCAGAAAGAATTTTGGTTCTATACCAGCCCACACACCGGTGAAGACGGGTTTTACCTACCCCACAACGTATTTACACTTCGTGTTCGCCGGTAATCTATAAAATTGACACATTTTGGGGGGGCATCTAGGTTCTCTCATTCCACAGGCACGGAGTGTGACACATTTGCCATCATAGGGCTTTTTTCACAATCAAAACAATTTACAATGGAAAGAATATTCCCGATGGGATCACACCAGACAGTAAGAAAGAAAGGCATTTTTGGAACCTGTCACAAAAGGAGTTATTATATACACACACACACATTCACCACCACATTCTCGTTAAAATCTGAACAAAGTGCGTATCTCATAAATAAAACCCATTCCAAGATGCACAACAAATAGGAAAATAAAACCAGTCGCGTAAAAATGTTTACTGTGTGTTAACTCAACTTTCGACAACGGATACTGATACATGTAGGGTTCTAAAACACTTGAGCTAGGTTAGGAAAATTTACATTCCTCTTGCTGCAGATGTCCGAGCACCAGCACTGGTTCCAATGTCCACGCAGTGTTCAAGTTCAGTGCGGATGTTTAGGTTTTTCGCATGTGTTATACATGTTTCGGATGTTGTGAAACGAAATAATGCGTCTAAAATGAATTAAACCATGTCGAAAAGCAAATGGGGGAATTAAGTGCTTGGGGGTTTAAGTCATTCAAACGATGTAAACGGAAGGATTTATAAAAAACTAATTGTTCAAAGAGTCCGTTTACGTTCGTGTATAGTAATTAAAGTGCAGCACAGATAGCCACCGTTTGTGAAATGATTTGATTGATTGGTGTAGTGTGATTCCAGGGCGCGTCAAACTACTAGGGTCATTGGTGCCCGTAAATGTGAGGTGCATTCGGTGTTTGCTTGGGTGCGGTGTCTCTCCCCGCTTGTGTGGCGAAGATCCGACGTCGATTAGCGAGTCTACCCAGTGGAGGAATCTCCCACCAGCGGGAACCTTCCCCAGCCGGGCAAAGGCTCTCAAACCCCCAACGGTCCTCCGCAGCACGACGTGGTAGGGCTAGTGTGTTCGTTTAGTTGTGTTGTAAGAGCCGTGGGGACTTAGCAGAAGAAGGAAAAAGTTCGACAATATCGCCTGTTTGTTAGGTTACTACTCAGGTTGTTTTCCTGACGTTTGATCGGTGAAGCAGAAACCACAGAAAAACGCGCGAATCAGAGCAGCCGGCCCTATATTCTCTCCAGACAGCGACTGATAATCTTCACCTAGCTGACAGTGTGTGCAAGAAAATCCTGCCACCCTGGACTGTGATTAACCTAGGGCCTCAGGTTGATTGCCCTGAGCCATCCCTCCCAGTGGTTAGTGAAATTAATGTGACTTTATTTATCACGTTGTAACTCGGTGACCACGCCCTCCCCACCTTCATTTCTCCATTACGTATAAAAAAAAAAAAAAAAAAAAAAAATGATGGTTGTTCAAAACAACTCCTGGCATAATCTGAACAGCTCATAAGTAGTGGACACCGGCCGCAATCTGTGCCGCTCTCCCGCGGCAGCGAAACCGGCAGCGCTTCCCGGGACAGCACGCGAGGATTTCACACCCGTGGCGTCTGCAGTTTAGCCTCGGTGGGACCCATTTCGCCTTATCCGGGCCAGAGGTTTTTCAATTCCTCCAGTGTCCCTAACGCTCTCGATGGACCATCTAGTTCAATGCTGTTAGCATGGCCCTCATTCTACCCCACATTCACCAAAATGAAAAATATTTCTCGCTTCTCGTTCACTTTTTCCTATGTTCACTATTCGTTTTCTCGAACAAGACTGAGATGGTTGAACTCTGTTTATGAAACATCACGAATTCCACATTCTTGATGTTTTATCCTTATGCAAGAAAACCTTCAATGATGGACATGGCTACCAGAGTGTGTGTGTGTGTAGTAAAAGCCTTGTACCAAACACAACATCCACAAACTAACATCTACGAACTTGCAACGCCTTGAAGCCGCCCGAGGCAGAAATTCAGCCATTTCACTACACAGAAACCGCTGCACGAACTTATACTTTCCTCTCGCGGAATCATTTAAAGCGCGTGTGTTCACACGAACTAAGGTGACCGGAAGATGTCACTGGCACTTTAAATGGTGTAGCACGTATCGAACGGGCAGCAACACTCCCTTTTGCAGTATTCGTGGCAATTGGGTGGAATCTGCCGCTTCACATGCGGAGGCGAAGCCTCATTAAGGTGAAGCCGGGCTGAGCCCGCCTCCCCTCGCGGCCGCCCGACCCTGCCCACACCGCCTACGTCCTTAGAGGCGGTGGCCTTATCGGGCGAACCGACTACGCAACAGCGAACTTCCTCACCGCGCCGCTCTAATCCTTCTATTGTTTGCCGGCAATCGTAACAAAACACCTGGACGGAAAAGAATAACCTTCACAGGGTATTAAAAGAGCGAAACGAAACACAACAGAGCAAAAACGAAAACTTGCTCCAGTATTCCGCATGCAACATCATGCATTGTTAAAAGAACATTTCGTTTGTTCTCGCTGTGTGCGTAATATCAACACATATATTTTTTTCGCCCCTCGCGGAAACATCACAGTTTTTGGGGGTTTTGCATTTCTTTTTATAGAACTTATGCCTAAATAGTTCACTTGTATCAACACTAGCAATATGCCGAAGCACCCGCCGACTTTTACCTCTACAATTTCAAAAGGCCATATTTATTTTGTGGAAAACATTGAACATGATTGATATAACTGATGCACTTAAGAGTCATACGATGAAATGTTTAGTTCTCTAAAAGTGATTTTGATACACATTATATTATATTATTATTATTTTATTATTATTATTATTATTATTCCTATTATTATTTTATTCCTCTATTTACGGCCACTGAGTATTATTTAAAATAATAAATTCTACTCCGGTATGGCACCTGTTCCTATTTGATACATATCTGTGCCTGTCGCGTGCCTCTTACAATGACTTTCCTCAAATTGTGGGCGTTCCAAGTAAAAGCAATTTCTCTGTACGTCCCAGTGTTTTGAAGATGATCTGGGAGTTTAGCAAGTTCCTTACACAAAATTTTGTGGAACAAATCCCAGAGTCCCGATAAACTATTGTGGGACGATCTGCGCTATCACCGCCTTTTGTTTTACGTGACTTGTAGCACTAATATTCCGAATACTACATTTGTATTATTTTCCAGACATCTTTCAAAGTAATAATGTTAAATTACTCTTACTGGACTTTTAACAATATTTTAATAATACGTTTGTAGAAAATAATTTTAATTATAAATAATATAACTGACTTTTTTACAGCTTATTTTTTCCTAAAAGCTATTTGAACTATTTTGCAATGCAAGTAGTCAATAGCACTTAAACCGACCATGGTCTTTTAAATGTTGTCGGATTGTATGTAAGGACATTGTTATTTAGCCAAAAAATTGTCGTCTCTGACGAATCTTTCATTCACGAGTGTTAATTAATCTGCTGCTTCAATTTGTTTTTGAAGCCTTTTGTGCTGGTAGAGATAGTGTCAAAGTTTTCTTTAGAAATTCTTCTGTTCTTGAAGCCACTTTCTTAGTCCGGAATTCTACTTTAGCCGCCCCATTCACATATACCTTTTGAAAACGCCTCGTACACCAAGATATTGGTGCGCGTCGGTACGCGTTTTCGTTTTGAGTGTGTTGTGTTTCCATTATTCTAAATTTTGTGACAATCGCTTAAATAAGAAACTCGATAGGGGAACTATGCGCAGCCCTCTCGGTAATACGTATCTCGATGCGCTCCGCTATCCTTGCTTTGCGGCCCGATAGGCGTCGCTCTGATCACTGCAGGAGTGACCCGTCGCCTCGCGCCGCATGCATGCCGTCTGCGGATGTGATCATACTTCCCACCCGGTCCTCTCTGTCCCACTGTCGGCAACCTCGAAAGACGTAACTCCCTCCATCATCCGCGTCCCCGCACACCACAACCACTACCCTGCAACTGTCTTTCCATTCGATTATTTACTGTCCAACTAGAATCCCCTCATTCCTTCTTCTAACGATCCATACTCTCTTGTACACACTCTTAAACGTCACTCACTTACCTAGCTCACTCCATTCACATACTCCTAGTTTCACAACCCTCGGTATTCTTCCTACCTGTCTCCTATCCCGCCACATCCACTCCTCCACAACTGCATCTTCATATATATGACACTTTACTCCTTTCACTAACTCTTCCCGTCATCATACTTCGTGTCCGGACGACTATGTGGCGGTAAAACCACCCATCCAGCGTTTCCCCTCTATCGACGCGCAATACCCGTGCTCGCACTCTGCCCATGCCTAGGAAGTTCGCCCTAGCAATACTTGAAGGTCTACCTGTTTCTTTTGCAAAAACACAGTTCCACCATGCTTCTCCTTTTAATTCTCGCCGTACCTACCCACTCTAAAATCCTCCAACTCTCATCCATCTTGCAAGCGCCCTCCTCTCTCAGTGTTCCAAGAGTCGTCTCCCCTATACCCGGCAAGTTAGTGATAACGAACCGAGCATCCCCTTCGATCACGGTTTCGTACAGAATCAATCACAATCCCTATCCTTGGAAGGCCATCGTGCCCATAAACCGCCATTCTACTTTATTTGTCTCTATACATGTTTTTCCTTTTCCCCTCCGTCTCACACTTGACACCCATTTCCTTCTATCAAATCCCCTACCTTCTCTACCACATCCGCCTCTATTCACTCAGTCCTTTGTTATCTATCATTTCCACCCCGATCTACCCTCATCGTTTAATTCGAATCTTACTCCTTCGCTCATATCTACCCTTTCTCGTCCATCATTAGTTAATATTGCATTCGCTTCCACTCACGCTTACCGTCCTACTCCACCATGCGCATCCCCATCCGTGTCTCAAGCTTTCTCTCTCTCCACCCCCCTCTCCTCCCTTTTTTCTCCCCTTCTTCTCTTCTCTCCCGATTGGCGATTGACATCACCCTTGTGTTAACTCCAGTCCCTTGAACCTCTTACCCCCGTTCAATGTGTACCGTTCTCCTTACACTACTACCAACTTCCTTGTCTTATCATTCGTGTGGCCATACCAGTGCAGTCTGCTCCCCCCCCCTCGCCTCCCACCTTGTTCCATACTAAGCTCCCCTCTTCGGTGTCCCCTTCTTGTACTAATCTCCCCGTCCGCCTCGCCGGGCGCGGCTCGGGGTGGTGGTAGGTGCGAGGGCAGGCTTCTTCTTCCTCTTCCCTCCTCTCCTTCCTCCCGTTGGCAGTCCACGATCTGCTCCGAGCAGAAGCCAGCATGAGCAAGCCTTTGCGCGTTCGCGTCGCCTAACAGTCGCTCCTTTGTTAAGCTCACGTGCGCTCGCGCCCCGCTGCCCCCGGCTCGCCTCGCCCTCCCGCTTCTGCGCCCACAGGCGGGCCTCTCTGTGCTCGATGTGCGTCCTCGGTACATCGTGCTCCGTGCGCTGGCCTCTGTGCAGCGCCCGGAACACGCCGCGCCTCGCGCCCCGCGGCCGCGCCGGCTCTCGCGCCCGCAGCCACATGTGCGCGCCTGCGTCCTGCTTCAAATGCGGCGGAATCCGCAACGTCTCCGCTCCCGCCCACCGCCTCAAATGGCTCAGAGCAACACAGCCGCAGCAGCGAATCCAATGCGAATCCACCAACTTAGGATGCAATTTAAATGCAACGATTAATTGTTCCAAAGTAATCTATAACTTTTCATTTGCTAAAAAATGCTTTAAATACTGAAGAATTAATTATATATAGCGTGGTAATACTGTCAAAATTAATTAAATAATGATCGTAAATTAAATCAATTAAAGATTAATTTAACACACCACATTACAACCTAGTGGTAAATTTTAGAATTATCTCTCACAGAAGACTTACCAAGCCCGCCATCTCCTCTTCTGCGCGTACAGTGTACTGAACTGTTCAACAATTCAAAAACTAAAGCATTCAATAATTAATGAGAATATTTTTTAAAAAATGTATATGCTGCAAGGAACTCTCAGTGTTAACCTCTTATTAAACATGTTAGATATAAATCTGATCGTTTTCACACCTTCCCAGAGCATCTTTCGCTCCCGGAAGAGGTTTTGCACAAACCGTCACAAAATTAGCGTCATAGAACACGAGTTGTAAAGTACTGAGCGACCACACCAGAGTACTCAATTCTCACGCTATCCTCAGTCAAAATTCTGTACTGAGTAATTCTATATTTTTATCGAAGTTTAACTATAATTGATTTAATTGAATACGTAAAACGTTTAAAATCATTAATTATCAAAGTAATCGCGATTTCGCCTATCCTTCCAAAAAGCTACAACCACAATCGGCTGAGTGGTAATTTTCTTTGGGTTTTCCTATCAACGGGCCAATGCCACAGTAGTACTCTATAAACGCGTCACGGACCGCGCGCGATCGTTCCTTCCTTATTCTTGTTCCCTCCTCTCTCTTACCCATACACGCCCTTAAGTCTTACTTGCACACATGCCGGGAGCTAGACTTATCCTGGCCGAGGCTGTGCACCGCAGCGAGAGATAACTGAAAGATGAGAACTCCCGATCGATGCCGAGTCTCACCCTTCAGAAGGAAGGAACACCGCTGCCTCCCGAGACGTCAGATGCGCTAACACTCACGGGACTGATGACCAAAGCAGCTGAAGCCACCGAAAGACGAACTACTCAACTCACTCGTTCGCATCTCTGCTACTCTTCACAAATTATTTGAGGTCACGTGGTCGAAAACACTAATTCATTTCCTTGACCTTATAGTTTTTTGTTTTGTTTTTTTGTTGTTGTTTTTTCAGTTGACGTAGGAAGACACAGGGTATGGCATTACTAAATAATTAGATCAAGGGCGATGTTTTTCAGCATACAAATTCCCTCGAAGCGACTTCGAATAAGTTACAATATGCGAACACACCCTTAAAAGAAACCAGGACTATAACCAATTTTATGTGCTTCCTAGAAGAAGATCAGGTAATCTACAATGATTATTATTTCACCTTAATTCACCATTTATTATTCCCACAACACGGCATACTATATTGGAACCTCTTAAAAACTTCTTGGCATGCCCACTGACAACATAGGCGAAATCGATATAAAACTATCTTAAAATATGAGCGGAAGAATTAGAACATTGATTTCCCAAATAACGAAAATATTCTACAACTGAATGTTAGAACTATAGAAACATTTTTGAAAATTCGAAAATATGATTTTACTGCTTGAAAAACATCATTTTGAACACCTTCCAATTCCATTTTAAAAGTATCACATTAAATGGTTTATAGTACTGGGAAATAATAGTGTAAATGTCTATAGCGTTAATTTATGACTCAGCTCTAAAACAAATAACAAATAAGATTTAGCGTATTATGAAACTTTATAATCAGAACAAGAATTTATATTTACTTGCCACAAACACGCATGAGCACGGCTGTTCGTAAAGGATACGCTTGCATGCCAACGTATCTACGAGTCTCCTTTAGATATCATAGCATATTCTTAATTAACGCGGTAGGACAGTCACGGGTTATAAACTTCGGTGTTCTAAGTGGTCGTTTCAGCGCATTATTCATTCCCAAGATAAACTGGATTCCGAGTTTTGCAGAGGCGAAAATGAAACATGCCTGGGCTTTTATGAAGCTGAAAGGAAGCAGTTGGCATTAAGGGCTACGTTCGCGGTACACGCGTGTTTAGGGAAGGCATCTGCAGTACGACTGAAAGGAAACGGCTACCCCGTGTAACTATTTTGTGGCTCGCGGAACTACGAATATACTTCCATCGCCTTGAGCGAGGGTGCTCTGAAAACATGCACGATACCAGATTGGGATGGAATCTGAAAAGTACACAAGACTTCGCGGAAGCGAGGGGGGGGGGATTGAACATTCGAAATCAGAGTACAACAGGACACATCTTTGAACTATGGAAGAAGAAAAACGCCATACAGCTTATGCTCTTTTCCTTGATTCGCAAACGAAGTCTGGAATTTCCTGTAGAAATTAAGTTTTACATATTGTAGGTGACGAGTTCCAAGTTTGTTTGCAGGTTCATTTCAGTTCATTCTCTTGAAACACTGAAGAGGTTAAAATGCGTATTCATTGATAAGCAATGTAACCAGGCAACGCGTGGTTCTTCTGATGACAAACTAGAACTAGCAATACCGCTTTAAACATAACATATCCAGAAAATGCAATGCAGAGCAAAGCTACCATTTGGTGATCCCAGCAAGCCTAAAGAATCTTCAAGTTTTTGCACCATTTTCCCGACGTTTCCAGACTGCTCTTCCTTGAATTTAATGATTAATCATTACAATATTTCAAACTAAGCGTCATCCCAAAGTCTCGAAAACGAAGGTTATATTTGTATGCGCGTAAATTGAAGAGATACGGAGAGGTGTAATGTATTAAAAAAATATTTTGAGCTGTTTCTATGTCGCGCAAAACAAATATTAATGAACACCGGCAACTGTATACCTCTTGCACTTAATGTTTAATTTTCATTCGATTTTCCTGACGATAATTCAACGTTGAATAAATTGTCAATGAGAGAAATAAAAAAAAAAATAAAAAAAAAGCAGTACACTGACGTTGAAAAGTAAAATGAATTGCACAGAAATATAATTGCAATGTCGTGAAACCCTGATGTTTCGAGAGACAATAAAGCGCTGTTTGTGCTCAAAGCGGAGGGCTGGGCGCAATGCATGTTAATATCACGGGACGAGTGATCGGCGGCGAGCGCGGACACGCGAACCGCAGCTCCTCTGTTGTGGCGGCGCGGCGCGGCGCGGCGCGGCGGGCGGGTCGTCCGAACATCTGCGGGGCAGCACTGGCTCGGACCGGCGCTTTTCTCACGGCATCACTCATGTTGTCGTCAAACCCGGCGCGCACCACTAGCCAACTGAGAGAGCACGCGAGAAAACTGCACAACAGATGAGATTAAAGATTGTGGCTATCAGCATGGATATTTGTCTGTGATGGATTGATATGATTAGGCCAATAAAACAGACATACACATTTACATATATTATATTACATTTTAAAAGTCTTTACCATATTAAACATTTTCAGCCGTAGTATTTGTTCTTTTCCGGAACAGAGTAACTCACAAAAAAGTGTAGGTGAATAAAATACAATAAAAAATCCTATGTAACATTAAAGTATATATATATATATATATATATATATATATATATATATATATAAAAATTTTAAATAAAAAGGGGAGGGGCTTTCCTCAGTATGGTCTGAAGAAGACTCAGTACTAGGGTCGAAGATATTTGATCTACTCGAAAGAGATACCTGATTCGCTCCTACCGTCGATCTTAAGGCAATACCTTCCTCTCGTAGGTAAAGTACTTGTAATTCGGCGTGAATTACCTGGTATACAAAAGTGTCGAGACCGCAATGAGCAGCCCTCTCGTTGCCTCAAGGGAGTTCGAGACGAGGGAATAGTGGCTGCTCGTTTCGGATTCCCGGTGCGTAGAAACCACGACGCGGGCGACGGGTTCCCGGAAAGCGAACTGAAATGGCGGCTCCGCCCTTTGGGGCTAATTGGCCGCCCCACGCGGCGCGAACACTGCCCGTCGCCGCACCGGCGCCTCTGCCAACGCAGCCGGCGGCGGCGGCGACGGCGGCGGCCACGTGCGTGAAGCCCCTTCCCCCTCTTCTCCCGCCCGCGGTTGCTTAGCGACGCGACGCGCAGCCGATCCTCGTCGCTCCCCTAACAAAATCCATCGCCCAGTATTTCTGCGCGGCGACCCCCGGCCCCTCAAGCGAGAGCAAAGGCGAGTGACGGCACGGGCAGATAGGGACGGGATGTGATGGAATGGGTTAGGACAGGATGGAATGGGAAGGAACATGACGGGACGGGACGGGACGGGACGGGACGGGACGGGACGGGACGGGACGGGAC
>BOPP01000074.1:5796279-5830903 GCA_017312745.1 Gryllus bimaculatus
GAGATGGTTGGAAGGGGAGGGGTGGGGTTGGAAATGGGATGGGATGGTAGGTTGTGCAGGGCGGAGGGGCGCGCGTGGGCGGGTGGGAGCGCGCGCCTGATTCCGTGCGACTCAATTAAAGCGCTCGCGGATCGCGCGCTCCCGCGCCGCCTGCGCCCGCGCGAGGAGTTTGCATTTAGCGCCTATTGTGCGAGCAGAGAATGGGAGTAAGTTTGCGTCCCAACTTTAATTCTGGCAGTCAATGCACGCGAGTGGGCAAAATGGTCTGACAATCGGCAAACGCCTTCTGGGGCAGCGGGCGCGAGCGAGAGCGAGAGCGAAGCAGCCACAATGCCCGGGCCAAGACACACGTTCAGCCGCGCTCAGCGTCGCCACAGAAACATTGCTGCAGGGAAGCAGGGAAGGGAAATCCCTCGAGTTAGGTGCAGAGGGAGAGAGAGCGAGAGGAACGACGAAATGAACGTACACGAAGTATCACACAGAACGCTGCGAATAATCGCCGGGCAACCAGACGCAGGAAAAGCACCGACCTGTTTCCAAGCGCTGTCTCGGCTGCGTAGCTAGGAAACGCGCTGAGCTTTTCGGGGAAACGAACGGCGCCAGCGATGTCTCTGGCGTGAAAGGTATTTAAACAAACTTGCTCATAATGGATATGAGAATCTCAACAAAAACGGCGGAATGGGCCAAAGAGAGAGTACTTCGTGTTTTCCGGCGCGTCAACTTCTATGATCATTAGTGCCGTGCGTGTAATGCGTTACATGCATTCGTGGATATCCTCCCCCGCTGGAGCGTGACATCAGGCGCCGACGTACACGTCCCCTGTCCCTTTGCCTGTTGCCCATCCCGGTATCACCGCCGGCGGAGCACCGCCATTCACAGGACAATCTGTGCTACCACCTCGTCTCCCAGAATGCCTCGTAGAGGACGGCAAGCGAGTGCGTGAACACAAAATAGAAACGGAGCAAAGTACATGTCATGGTAAGTAATCGAGAGGTGGGGAAGAAGGCACGGGAGGGCGCAGAACGCGAGGGCGAGGGCGAGGGCGGGGCGGGGCGGGCCATCCATCTGCGGAAGCCCTGCGGGCCGCTCGCGAGAATCGGCGCCTCTGACAGTTGACATCCGGGCGCCCCCGCGCGCGCCATCTGTCACGAGGCGGCGGAGGTGGCGGCGCGCGGAGGCTTTGTGTGCGGCTCCGCCCAGGCGGCCCGCGGCCCCGCCGCCATCTGGACGCACGGCCGCAGATAGGGCGCGTTAATCACGCAATGTTGTGTTATTACGTACCGACAAAAACACGCGGAGACAAATGGAACCTGTCCCTTGGGCCAATGTTCCCGTTAAGCCCACTTGTTAAATGCACTGCGGACACACCGCAGGCACAATCGAATACTGAATGTTTCGTTTTCGCATCATATATTTCAACCATGCAGTTGACAAATAACATTCTTGGCACTGGACAATACATATACTCTGAACAATATTATACATTTTTTTTAAAAAAAATATTGAATGCAAATAGCACTCGTTTTCATTCATGTATTGGGAAAGTGAACAAACGCTTTCAGATAACGAAAACAACGCTTGCAACTTACATGAAACGAATCAGAGAGGCCGATCGATTTAGTTGAAACGAAGCGTGGGGCTCGCGAACGGGCCAATATAACAACTGCCGAAAACGTTGCGACGATATAAAAATTCCCGAAGAGAAGAGAAAGCCCAACTTTTCCGTAATCAAACGCAGCCCTGCACCACCCGCGCCCCAGCGCCAAGTGGCGGCGAAACGGCGAAGCGAACGGGCGACGTCGGGCGTTCGCCGCCGTTGCCGAGTGCTCAGTGGTAAGCACCCACCCTCGTCCTCAGCGGCCCAGTAACGCTCACGCCGCCGCCAGGCGCCCGGAGGGCGGGCGACCGAAAGAAAGAAACTGCCAGCTCTATTCTCCTGCAGGGAGGGAGCCTTGCGTGGGTCCGGTCGCGGCAACTACTTTTGTCATTGCACATGGATTTTTCTATAGTGGCCCATGATCTTGAGTCGTTACACTTCCAGCCTTATAAAATGAATCTTTTTAATTCATTCGCGAACGTCCTTCTCGATGGAGCTTGTAGCTTCAGAATGTGCTTACTACTGTTAAAAAGATTCATTTTATAACGCAGGAGGTGTAACAATGACCTAATATCATCGGCCACTAAAGACAAATTGAAGTATAGTCCCATGCGTTACCGTACTGCAAGCTACTGGAGTCGGGAGGTGACGGTGTTCCATCCCAGCTGGATCGTGAGATTACACGTCGGTTTGCAGGGGTTTCACCTTCCAAATATCTCCGACAGCGGGGAACCTCATCACCCGAAATAATCCTTAAGTCTCTGATTGGTCTCCCAATATGTGCGTGTAAGGCGCCACGAGGAAACAAGGATAAGGAAGAGAATTTCGCGCGCGGTTCGATTTTGGGGGAATTGCTCCGACGTTTGCTTGTTATCGATATACGAAACCTCGGGAAACCATTAAAGGAGCAGCCTGTCATTAGAATTCTCCTCCGCACAACGGTTGAATACGAGCTCGCCATCCAAAGGGTCAAACCCTAGCGCCTCCCGGCCAGAGCGCTGCGCCCGAAACAGTTGTTATTACTGAGCCATCTCGGCCGGTCTATTTTCTTGGTCTGGCCGTAATTGGATCAGCAGGCCGGTCCCGGTGGCCGAGAGGTGCGCGTGAACCACGGGAATGTGGCGGGGAGGCGGTTGAAGAAGCGACTACATCAACGGAGTACCAGCAAGAAACGCTGCTTGGCGAATCAAAATACCGCAGGGGCTCCGTGTTGGTATACCCGAGAGAGTATCCAAAACAGTGGCAAAGCAGAGTTTCCAGGTAGACTCAAAAATGTTCAAGAGAGCCACTCAAAACTATTGAAATGACAACAGAGCAAAACATTAAATTCAAATAATTCACTTTTAATGCTTAACTAATATGTTTACTCACATAAAGATATACAGCCAGTCCGGATGGTCGAGATCATTAAGACAGTAGTGTCGTAGCGATCCCGGACCAAAGAATCGCGAGTTCGTGTCCCGCCTCGGTGTCCCGCATGGTTGTATTTGGGTTCGTCCTATCATAATATCATGTCATGTTCAAAATTCCCCTACCGTTAAGTGCAATAGTGGCCACAAATGATCTAGAAGTTGATGCAATCTTAAATAACAAAAAATATAAAACAGAAATGTAGTTCCTTACTCTGATCTCTTCATGTAGATATCTTAAACTTTGAATAACATAAGATTTCTCAATCCCAAGAGATAATTGATTTTAAATGTGTTAATAATAATAATAAAAATAATAAGTTGACCCCGAGGCATAGACACTTGCAGCAGCCGTTGTCTGCGCCGAGGAGGCTGCAGGTTCCAGTCCTGCGTAGACATGGTCGTATTCGTGATTATCCCTTCACTCCTCATCAGCCTATCAACTCATAATTCGTACTTCAAGGCGTAAAAACAACCTTGTCGCACAACCTTACGTAGGACAATCGTGTAGCATAGTCAGTAGTAGTCTATACGACAATAATATTAATAATAATAATAATAATAATAATAATAATAATAATAATAATAATAATAATAATCAGCATTTCAAAATATTTTCGGAATCCGAAAATATTTTTAAATTCCGAAATTGTTTTCGAAAATACTACTGTACAGTTATGTAAAAATTATAGCGAAATCATAAAAAAAGAAAATACTGATGTTAGTTTACAGTTGTTTGATTTTCCTTTCGAGGTTTAGGAATGATTCGTTGTTAGAAAACATTGAGAGAACATTCGTAGTTTGATTTTAAATTTAGTTTTCCTTTATCTCTGATCGTGTTAAGAGAAGGTAAACACAGTAAAAATCGAACCAGTTCATTAGTTTTGTAAAAATTTTATACTATTCGTACAAAACGTATTAAAATGTTGTTAAAAGCATAAGAAAGCAAACCTCTTAAAAAACTCAAAATGCCCCTAAAATACTCCGTTTTTAAGAACCTTTAAAAAATATTTTCATTGAACGGCATGTCTTTCAAAGTTTTCAAAGTCAATGAATTTGGGAATAATTGACGGTCAAATTGATAACAATTGAAGTATTTAGATACAGAGTAACAGATTGTTATGAAAAGAAGTAGACGAATATTTGAACAAATACTTGTCCGTCACTTCCTGTGCGACCAAGGTTAATATACAATAAAATGAACATGTAAAATTTTCTTTTCTAAACAATTCCATGTAACTTTGACAACAGTTCAAAAGAAATGTTGCGTTCGTGTCTCATATGACGCATTCAGTGTGCGTTGATGCCTATTCTTCTTCGTATACTTAACGAACGAAAGTTTTACGAATTCATTTTAAGAACAGCTCAAATACGGCATTCAACGGAAAAGGGTATTTTGTGCTGGCTGAATGTAATTTTTGATCTAATAATACGTATAAAATAGATGTAAACCTGTTGATTTTGATTTTGCCAATTTCCATTTGAATCTTCTGCATCGATGCTTGTGAGAGCCAGGAGTCGCCCCTGGACACGTGTTTTGGTGACGGTAGGAGGGGCGNNAGAGTGGCAACGCCAGTTGGGGAGGGAGGACAAGCCGAGAGGGGCGAAAGGGGAGGGGAGGGGGTATGGAAATGGCCCGGCGCGCCGGAAGCTGTAGCGCCAACGACGCGGATTATGAATAATTAATACGAAATCCTCCTTAATCAAAGCAGAGCACATCATTTAATGGAAACTGTCACCTCGTAGACGGATAGTCCACCCCTCATTGCATTACTGCGATGGCTGCGCAACTTCCTGTCGCATCAACAAACAGTCACGGCCAACTTTATATTCAGCTCCATCGGCATAAGTGGGGACGATATCTAACGACTCCGTCACGAAAGGAAAATAAACGCAGTCAACTACTCTTCCATATACTTCAATGATAGAAAAGAAGGTCAAAAGTACATGACAAATAATTTAATATTAGTAATTTTATATGCCTAGAAGACATGGCATTAGACTCATTATAAGGAGATACAAGAAAAGTCCCCATTTAATAACATTAAGCCTGAAACGAATTTTGACTCTCTCGATTCGTTCCAAATTCACTGCCTTTTCCCCTATAAGTATCTTTGAGTCCAGTAGCCCGAGTGAAGTAAAGAGGATGCTTCATCAACTTGTACTTCTTGTATACACTTTTCTTTCATTCTGCGTAATTTTAGTCGGCATCTGTTGCATCGAAAGCGAGATATTGTTCCTCGTAATGTGGCTCAGTGAGTTACAGGTATCGCGGTTTTCGACTGTATCCAAAGAGGAACAGTGAAGTTAATTGCACGATTTGTACAGCATAGCTCCTACAGGAAAAGTCACTACTTCCAGTTGTGATGAATTTTGCCACAGTTTTTAATGCATTACTCGTCAGAATACCCGTTACGTGTGTTACATTTAATGTAGATTCTTAAAAAGAACTACTTATTGCGTTCTTTAAAAAATCTATTTTGATAGTCAAATTTTAAAACCACAGTTTCATCCTAAAAGCCAGTACACATCTAAATGTATTTTATTGAAAAAAATATAACGTACGAGAGATTTTTTCTCAGCGTTTTGTACAGAGATTTTATTTTACTATCAGTATTTTATGGGGATACTTCACCATGATTAACCGGCACCGTACGACCGTACCTCGTGAAGAATGTTTGTTCTCCCAAATCCTTTTTTCGTGTTCCCGACGCAACTTCCTTCCCGGTACCTCTCCTTGGCTCGGCTCGTCCCGTTCGCCAAACGCTGACGTAAAGAGGAACAAGTCTGTTTTATTTTCGCCTCGCCCCGCCGCGGCCGGTCCGTTTTCGTTGGCAGGCGCGCGCAGCGAGTGCCTTTTACGTAAACAGCCGCAACAGAATACGGCCCCGGCGCGAAGCGTGGCGAGGCGTGGCGTGGCGAGGCGAGGCGAGACGGGGCGGGCGGACGCAGGTGCGCGCGTCTGGAGCGCGGGCGCTTGTTTGGGCAAGGCGCGGGAAGCGGAGCATTTTAATGCCCGCGCCCCCGTCCGTCTTCCTGACCCCGTCAAGTCACCCGGGGCCCCGCGCCTGTACACGCTCGCGCACGACGTCACCACCCCAAAGCGTTTGCACGCCTCAGCCACCAGGTCGCCTGCACGGGCACAAGTTGCCGATATGCTTTAACGAAATGTACATTACAGTAAATATCACGAACGCACATTAAACTGAATGCGCACATGTACAGTGGGATGCAAGAGTCAAAGTGCTGGGGAATCGGCAGAACTTCCACATTAAATCTACGCTGATTTTAACATATGTATTACATTTAAAGAAGAAATATATTCTGCTCCTTATTTACGCGTGATTTATTCTGTGCGCCAGGGCAACAACTTGTCGCTGCAGGATCTCGCACCGCGAGTCCTAAGGTTCCCTCAAGACGATGGCGAATTTTCGACCAGCGCTACCTAGAGGGCGAGATCGCATTAGGTCACTAGCGCGTTTAAGCACTGCATAGAGTGCAGTAATCGACGGAAATGCACATCTTCTGCGCATGAGCAGATGTTCAATTTTTGGTTGATTGTTTTAGTGATTCCGGGCACGACACCCAACAGGGTCGTTAGTCCCGTTAGTGTAGTGCGTGTGTTTGCTCAAGTGGTGGTGGTGATCCTTGTTGTAGGGCGAGATCCGGTGCCATCGCTAGCGGGGTTTTCCCCAACCAGGTACCTCCCACCAGCTCGGCACCGCCCCGGCCGGGAGCGCTCCCGACCGGTCTCCCAGCATGTGTGGTAGTGTAGTGCGTGTTAGTGTAAGTGAAAGGACGGGGTGAAGATAGGAAAATGAAGAGGTAGGAAAGATCGCGCGCGGTCCGTGGCCTGTTTGGTAGGGTACTGTTCCGGCATTCGCCTGGCGTTGATCGGAGAAACCATGGAAAACTACCGATCACAGCAGCCGGCCGCTAGAATTCTCCTCCAGAAAGCGACTGAATCGACCGACGACAATCCTGTCACCGTCGAGACTCGAACCTAGGACCTTACAGAGAAGGACTGTAGTCACATCAGTTGATGCCCTGAACCTCCTCTCCCGGTAGATGCACTAAAGTGATGCAATGCTCAAAATACGCATATGCAAAAGATGTTGTACTTGTGCAACAACTGTACTCCTCGCTTAAACGCCATACTGTCTGAAAATAATTCTAGCGACTAGATGCTCTGATAGGTAGCTTTCCGCAGTGTCTCCCTCTCATTAGTTCCAGACGAATGCCGGAGAAATACCCCAACCACATGAGCAAATAACCGCTCACGGTTATTTCCTCATCCTACACTCTCCCCTATCACGCACCCAACTACTACACAAGTCGGGGACCGAGAGAGCTTCGCGCTCGTCCCGGTGGGGCTGCGTCACGCTCACGGAAGTACTTGAAGAAAACACAACCTAAGCAACTGACGTGTGGATCGATGCCAGATCTCACGTTCTAGCACTTCCAGGGTTATAGCTTGCACTACCCTTATGGGACAAGTAGCCATAGCAGTTGACGCGTCAAGAATCAAACAGATCCACATACACCCACATTCTTAGTCAAATATTTTGAATATCGTAAGAACGCTATCAAAGGAATAGAAAAATAGGTATACTTTATTTTAATATTGGTATTGACTTAAGGCCTTACTTTATTAACATAATATAATATGCTCGTAAATTGTTACTAAGAATAAATACAGTCACACACGAAGACCGACATAATAACGAAAAAAACTTCATTCACAGAGCGTTGAAGGACACGTACGTCTTCGTATTAAACCATTGACCTATTTAAGATATTCCTCTCCTAAAGGCTGATATTGTCCGGAGACTCTACCAGCAACACCCTACGGAATACATTAAGCAAATGATTTAAACGCTACTCCCAATTGGTCCTTCTTCAGATGAAAATATTATATTTGATACGCATTTAATAGAACCTACACCACACTAAAATCGCTAACACACTTCATTGGATATTTCGATTCCCGAATGAAAGTCTGTTGGGAAAGCAATCCACTCTAGTCAGCACACATTAAACTACTTGCTACGTGCAGACGGCTTTCTCTCTCGGCCACTACGAGTTCATAAATTTACGTCGGAAGTAGGTCTTGCCAATTTTTCTTTTCAAATTTACTCAAGCTTACTTCAGCAACTTTTTGAAAATTACCGAAACTTATCCCAAATTAATTAATGTTCTGACTGTTTTCTGAATTTCTGATTTCTATATTTCGTAACATTTAATAATGCGAGTTATTGAAGTTTTGCTTGCCAATTTCTAGCGCAAAAAATAATATATTTGCACGTAGAATGTTTAAAAGACCCTTAGGAATATTATTTGATACAAAGAAAAATATTGAAGGTATTTTTGATAATATTTTCTTCCACACACATTCGAAATCTAATACCTTTGATAAATAAAAACCAATTTTACAACACTCCAAGGGCCACAAATGATGAACTTTTAACAACTAGACATAATTATAGTGATGTATACAAACCATATATAAAAGTTATTCTCTAATTATTTTAAACCTTTCTCACTTTGAATTTGTTCTAATTAAAAGACTTAATAGGGTTATAATTTATGCATCCGCTTAATATATTCTGAATGAAAATGCAATTAGACGTTTAAGTACTGCAACTGTCAGAGATCAGCATCAATCTCCGCTGGCAGACCATAAACATTGGCATTGCCTTCCGGAGATGAAGAAGCATACAATATGACCAACATCAACATAGCAAGAAGTGAACTGAAGCACTTTCGCTTGCAGCGAGCAACGGGCACTTGAAATCCTATCGAGAGGCAACGGGATCACAGCATAAACACAATAAGCTCCCAACATCAATTAGCGGAGCCAATGGCCAAGACAATAGCAACAATGGCCGATAACGCCGTAACGCACAAGGCGTGACAACAAGCACACGGCGAAATGTAATCAAACGGCGTCCTAGACACAATGTACTACAGGGAAAATGTCGTAAACGTCACGAAGCATGATGATGAAAAAAGCCGTTTTCAAAGAACAATGGATACAAGAAGATAAACGACGAGTAATTTCAGAGAAATGGCAAACAGTTCAGAAGACACATACATTCACATTTAAACGTGAATTATAGAAGGAAAGGAAAAGCAAGGGTAAAAAAGATTATGACGAACGTCGCTGCAATGCACGGATTGGTGCAACAAATAGTATGCCACACGCTGGGTACGATTCGAGCAGCTCATGCTCAGTTCACAGAAAAATGCAATACTTCAACGCTGTTGAATATTTCATACGAAGTTTCACTTTCAACTGATAATAAGACATAAAAGCACGCTGAAAAAAAGATTAACAGATTTGCAATTTTCAACATTTATTTTCGTCAACCCTACATAATAGTTTTCAATTAGATAATTTTACATTTTTGGTGTCTATTTGAAATTTTACATAGCATTTTAATTTTCTTTTCTATGATATTTGTGTTTCTCAGAATTCTCCTTTCTTTAATTTTTTTCTATAATGCTTTTTACTCCTTGGATCCATATTACTGTTGCTTTTATTGTCTTATTTTCCTTATAGAAAACCATACGAATAATTTTAATGGAATTCTAATAACATCCAATCTTCGAAACTTAAACAATAAATTCTCAAAATTGACAAATCCCTTAAAAATACAAAATGTTGAGAGAAAAGCGCCCAGTCAAAGAGCCAGCAGTCAAATATAATTGAGAAGAACCAGACAAAAAGCACCAGAACATTTAATTGATAATGTATCTTCTCTGATCTTCGCTAAAAGATTAAGTTTCTAGTACAGTATCTTATGGCAAGTGTTCCCAGCCACCTTACACTTTCGCAGCTAATGCTTAAAACCCATAAAAATATGTCAAAAATTACAAAACCGGAAAATACAGTTGAAAAACATTAAGTGAACAAACATACTTGTAGAAATAGAACGCTTCTTAACTTAGCGCTATGGAATCAGAGCATGTGGCAACATGACTGTGGATGTTCTAACACCCGAAACTGCCGCTCCCAACAAAACCTAAATTAAATTTTCGGATAAAACAATATTTTTGTATAAATATAGGATGCGTTTGTTACACAATAGTCAAACAAATACAAGTGCGTCATTTCATGTGGTAAAAATACACCTCTATTAGATAAATGTTACCCCATATCATTTTGCTGAAAAACTCTTCGATGTTGCAAATCTCTAAGAATATTGAATCTCTAAGAATAAGTAGTGTTGAAAAATCTACTTCTACCGGATACAAACGACAAAAACGTAAACTTGTGTGTAGGCGGAATTGTGGTGCTTAATTTTCCGCCCTGCGATCCTCAGGCTGTCAATGCACTTTGCAACCGACCTCTCACGTCTACAAGAGCGTTTCAAATCATAGAAACGAGTATAATTGCGTCGATATACAGGCTGTGACCAAATTGGAAAATAACAACAACAAACAGAACCTTTCAACGGGAATGTATGCTTCTGATGTGTGTGAGTCTGTGCCTGTCAGAATGAAATGCCTCGGACTGTATGATTTTCTTGGTGGATTGTGTGAGGGATAATGTAGAATTGCGTTGTAGATCTTAAAAGCGGCAAAGCAAAGCCTACGTCCTGTTGTGGAGAGCGCACGGGAGACGCTGCGACGAAAGCGGCTCCGCGTTGTGCAAGCACCGTGAGAGGCGTTGCCCGCGGACTCCTTCCACTCAGCGCGTTGCAGCGACACTTCTATGAAGCTCACAGTGTTCATGTTTAACATATGTGTGTACTATATATACAGAATGTCACAGACAAGGGGGGAAGCTACAACGGCATCATAATATGCGCTTCAAACATTATCTATTTTTGCATTTTTTCAAAAAACCTTCACGATACGAAAGCACATGCAATTATTTCTTGGTATCACACCAATATCATTTTAATCGACTGTTCTCTTTTCTTTATTCTTAAATACATTGAACAATTTCCAATGTTGAGCTACTGCGTCGTGAGTTGCTGTCGTGAGGCGTAGCAAAGACTTCAGATACTTTTTCAGTGGCACTAAGGAATAAAACATTCACGAATGTTTAAACAATGAAGTGTCGCAAGCTCCCGTACTGATGTAAGCGCAGAAGCTTGACAAAGTGGCAGGTTGGAAAAGACATAAGAAGCACTGACGTATTACCCGTTTGCGTCACATTTCAATGTCTCGTTTTTTTTTAACCGCCTAACATTGCTCCGAGAAGAGATAGACGCAAGGCTACCGGAAAAGAGTGCAAAATATTATTTAATTAAGTTTGAATAAGACAGGCGCGTACACACACACACACACACACACACACACACACACACACACACCTTAACCTGCGAGATTGATTTAACACCCTTGGATATTTTCCTATGGTCTTAGTTAAACTAAGTCTTTTCATGTTGTCCGATGTGAAAATTAGAAGACGCACGCGAGTTCTTCGTTGTGAGATGTATCGATGAAGTTGGGCTACTAAGCCTGCAGAAAAGCATCGCCGCATTGGCGTGCAATTACATGAATGGAGGTCATACGAACATCTTAGAACATAATTTTTCCCATGAAAACGTGAAGGTAACTTGTGTTAAAAGGTCAGAGTACGGAAGATATCAATATTTTTTTTTTTGGGGGGGGGGTGTTGGCGAACCCTATGTCTCTTTTTCTATATCTTCCTCCTGGCTTCCTCCGACGGCAAACGCGCGGCGAAACAAAGCGAAACCACCATTTGACGAATGCGAGCGGAAGCACGCGGGAACACATTCTCTACGAAAGGCATGTGAAAAGGTTAAGATGCCAACTGTGATTTAAATTAACAAATTATAACGCGACGAAAGCAATGACCCAAATTGCAAACCGGGAACGCGAGGTGTTATGCTAATTGACTGACAAGACGCAAGACTCCCAACGAAACACTCCGGCCGAATTAGAACTTGGGCGCCCGACAACATAGAGGCATTGATGAAATGAACAACCCGCGAATAGACGGGAGAGTACGTGAGTATTAAGTGTTTCCCAGAGTATCAACCCTTTTAGTCAACTGTCCCGTGAGTGTAGTGCCTGCTACATTGCGGTGGTTGTACGCCGCCGCCGGACCGTAAGACCCAGCGCCGACCCACATGCCAGTTTTTCCGCTCCAGGCCTCTCGACCAGCGGAGCACCGTCGCACTCAGCTCCACGTTGCCGGCTACTCTCTCGACACGTGTGTACTGCGGAGCGTCTGAGTATAAGTGTACAAAGGGAGAAGGCAAAGATACACGAGCAAAGATCACGCGCGTTCCCTAGACCATTTATTATACCGTTTAGCTGCGAAATTCGCCTGGATTTGAGCGGAGGAACCCCGGAAAACTGTCGATCAGAGCGACCGGCCGCTAGAACCCTCCTCCAGGCAACCGCTGAATTGGACGTAGCCCCTGCGGAGGCCCCGCCCCCCAGGGCACTCCAACCGCAGGAAGTGCCGGTGAGAGCGGCAGCGGCAGCGGTCGTGCGCGGGGCGAGATGCATCGCGTGGTGCGGGAGCGGAGCGGGAGGGGCGGGGCCGCTTGCGCAACGGCGAACCAACGCGCCATGTGCGCTGGGGCTGGGGCTGGCGCGCGCGCGTAATGGCATCCGATTACGCCTCGGCCTCGGCGGCAGATGCCGCACGCGGCCGCACGCCTTCGTAATGAGGTGCGCCGAGTTGCCAACTTCTCGCGCCGCGGAGCGAGGACCGGAAAGCGTCCTCCATCCCTCTGCCTTCGGCAATCCCCAGCCCGTCGCCGGCGCCACACGCCCTTTGCACGGGGTGGGCGTCGCAGGCGTTCGGCAGGGGCCATTTCGTGGGGGAGGGAGCGAATGTCCTCTTCACACACTCTTATTTCCAATGCGATTCCTAAATACAATGTTTTATTTGCTGTAAGAAGGAAAATCAATATTTTTTAGTTCATATTTATCGGAATTTGTCACTGATCGAGTTTGTAAACTGCTCGCCCTTTTTAGTTGCGACGACTCAACATCGTTTACTGTTCGCGGAGAAATGCTCAGAGTTTCCTCCTCTCGCGTAGTAATGGCCCATATGGCACAACGCTACGACTGTTAAGAGGAGGGAACATTTTATAATACAGCTATACGACTTGAAGCGGCGAAGTTCGTCCTGTAGAAAGTCCTATTGCCAGCTATTGGAATTAAATGCACACTCGGCCGCCGCCTGCTGGGTGCCCACACGCGCGTGATGAAGACAGAGACATACAGAATCTTCTCACACCTGTGGCAGCACCGTGCGCTCACGGAAATCCAGGTGATGGGGCAAATCGAACATCAGGCAATGAAGGGGGCTTGCTTAGAGAAAGTGCATTCGTATTCCGGCTCCTTCACGTGATTATCGTGATAACAGTCAGCTGGGCTCTACTAATCTGAGCTTCTTTCCTAGATTTATTAGTTTTATTCAGTGATATCAAAAATTTAGGTAGTGGCATTCAGATGCGCGAAAAATCACGGGGACATATTGATTGTTCGTTAAACTTTACACTTTTTGGTAAAAACAAATACGGAATTGATCTAGCCTTAAGGGACTACTGGCGTAGTTGTTCTATCAGGAACGATGCGGTAACGAATTTCATTACATATGCATGTAATCTAATTTGATGTATGTTTCATTTAAAGTAATAGTATTGGCATGACTTCTTTCCTCGTCGTAAGAATCAGGCACAAGCTGCCACTGGCCAAAGTCGCCGCTCACTCGACAGAATCCGACACATCACCACACACTGTTTTTAAGACAATCACGAGAAAGGCCATTTTAGATCGAGCCAGCAAGCGCAAGCATTCAATCCATTCGACTAGAAATGTTAACGGGCAATGTTTCGTAACAAGACAATAGCTCCAATAGAAACAAGTTGCGCGTACTGCCTAGTAATTCGAGGAGATGAAAAGCAGAGCCCAAGTGGGGAGCCGAGGGGGCTGCCCTCGCACACCAACGGGCGTGCGCCTCGCACCTTGGCGACGGGCGCGGAGGTGTGTTCACGGCGCTCGTCTTCCTGGAAGGCTGTGAACCGGCTTGCGGATTGTGATGCAAAGTTAAATGTTCTTCAGTTATGTGAAGTGGAAATGCAGCAACTAACACGCTGCATTTGGTGACAATGCTTTTGCAATTGCTTTTTTTCTTTCCAGTACGAATTAGTACTGCATTGTTCATTATTGATTTATTTTTAAGAATGTTTGCCACTAGTCCACGGCACTGTTTGCAGAATCAATGCATCAATCTAGGGGAGTTTTGTAAAATGGATGAAGGATATAGGAACTTCATTTCAAAAATTCATTACAAAAATATCACTATGTCATTCGCACAAATTTCAGGAGAATGTAATCTTGATGTTCCAGATCTTTCAACTTTTTTCGATGTAGAGTTAAAAATATGAAACTTTTTTTTTCTTCTCAAAACCATTTTAATTTGCAAAGTTTTCTAAAAAATCTTACTTTGCTAATGTTAATCGTTTGTAACGCATGGTGTATTGTAAAAGAAAATTAATGTATTGCGATATTAAGAAACAGAATATGCTCTTTCAGTTGATGTATTGAATTTATTCATTTTTGTAAAATGCATTTTTGATTTATTTAATTTTCATTTTGTACAATTTAATTCCTTAACCTGTCAAGTTAAAGAATCGAAAAAATACTTTGTATTTTCTGAAGTGTTTTATACAAAAGGAAAGGGAAGAAGAACAAGAAAAAGCTTCATAAAAAATGTGTAGCCATTATTGGAAATATTGATGACGTATATTGATGAGGTAAAGTACACCAAAAAATCAAAATACTGTTTGCGAACTCGCAGAGCCCCGAGATAATTCAGATAGATCGGGGAATACTAATTTTGGAGAAAATCTTCTAAACAGTTTAGGCACTAGCGTTGACCACAGACAGACTTTTGCCGACAATCGATTTTTTAGTATCAAGGACTCACAAAACATGGATTCTGACTGCAAAACGTTTTAGATGGTGTAATTTACTACCTATAGGAACAAGATTTATGCAATTTTTTGTTACTATTGTCCGTAAATAAGAGTTTTCTGTGGAAAAATCGCCTATTTCGGGCACACGATTACAGTACTTTCTCTTCTTAGGAAATAAGGAGAAAAAGTGAAAAGACACGAAGTCTTAGACTTACGCAGTCGAAACCGAAAGAGAAGGGGCGAATATATTTCTAGCCACTTTCTTCTTACAAAGTTTTACTTACATACGAAACATTAAGAAGTAAATAAATGAAACGTATTACAAGAAGAATATTATAACTGATACTATTAATAATGATACTATTTATAAGATTTATAAATTCAATTTAGTGTATGCTGATTCATCTTCAGACTTTCCAGAGACTTTGAAAAGAGTCTTACCCCAGTATTGCATAATCATTCAACAAATTGTGAGCTTAAAAACGGGGAATCATATATTGTAAATACTAACGGAAATAAATAGTTTCCTAAGGCTACGCCGCCACTTTCAAAACTATTCCGCCCCTCCCTCCCCGCTATTTCCCTTCTGCGCCTACGAGAGAATCCGACGTGGGCGCAATATCGGAAATCGCGCAAGGGTAACAGCAAGCAAAATGACGATCCACAATCGGGGAGAGAGAGGCCATACTGAATTCCCGGGATGAGCTGGGTGCTAGGGCGCTAGGTGCCAAACCGGAGGCGCCGAGCCGCGAGGAAGGCCGACAGAGGATCGCACATGCAGCGTTCGCAAAGCGCGCCCCTCCCCCGCACCCGGCCCTAATTCCTTAGCGAAAGCCCCCTCGTGACGTCACAAGCGGAGCGCAGCGCGGGCATCGCACTTGCACGCGTCTCTCTCCCGCGCTCGCCCTCCGTCCGTGTGTGGCGCCGCGAGCCGTGCAGAATGCAGCGGCCCTCGCCCGCAGCTGGCGGCGCGACGGATGGGCAGGAGCAGAGGGAAGCGCGCTGCGCCGCTCGCACCGCGGTAGCCTGCAGCCTCGGCGGAGAAACTAACGTAGGGAAGCGGTTGCGATCGCGTATGCAGTGGCCACTCGGCCTTCGTTCGTTCATTAATTAGCGACACCTGCGACGCTCTTCTTACCCGTAGGAGTAGTGCGAGTTATATCCAGGGAGGGGGTAGTCATCCGCCCCCGCCGGAAAGTGAGATCCGGCGCCGACCCACTCGTCGACTTGCAAAGCATACCTTCTTCAAGTACCGCGCCCAGAGGTACGCCGTCCAGCCGGGACATGGTCTTGGCTCTCAACTGGTCACATCGCGAGTGTGGCTGTCGGGCATCTGCCTTCGTCAAACCCTGCAATTCAACGTACAGGTCGGCGCCATATCTCAGGTTCCAACGGCGGAGGAATTCCACTCCCTGCAGGCATATAACGCGCCGTATACTTCCGGGGCTCAGGATCATAGGCGTCGATGTCATCGTAAACAGGAAGTAATCAACCAATTATTCCAATGTTAGAGAGCAGCAGCGGTGGCTGGGTTTTCCCCGGCAGGAAGGGTGGGCGCATGAGCGCAGAAGCGTCGCTGCGCGCCCTGCGCTTTCAGCTCGTTCGTTATTTCACCGAATAGCGAGGCCGTGTTTGCTATCATCTGCCCGCCCCATACATGGCATTTCGTTTGTAAATAACCGGTTTACAGCCGTCATTTATACTTGCTTCCGCAAACATTATTCTTTTCTCCGCGATATTCGAGCGGCGAAAAAATATTGTTGTTTCCACGTCAATGATGGGTCGATTTAACACTCTCTGCCCGCGAACGGCCCAGGCGTTAATATCGGCGCGTGCGCTGCAACGGCAGCTCTGATACGACGACTGCGCTAACACATCGCTCGCGCACCCACAACAAAGAGGCTGCTTCTTGGCGAGCGCCTACGATAATAAATAATTTCGTGGTTCGGAGCAACAATTAATAATACTTCTGTTTATATTTTAGCCCACGTCGTGCAGGCGAAACGGGGATATTTATTGCACAATGTACTTCCCAACGTTCTCTGACTGAACATATATTGCACAGAAGTAGTGATGTTAGATTATAAAGTTATAGTCACACTGGAATTAAGAGAAGACATCTTTGCGTGTTCAAGGATCGTGGTTCTAAAAGTTCGTTGCCGTTTTTGTTTTTGAATTTTCGTTTGATACATCTTTACTAATGAAAATATATTGAAGCCAGTAAGGACAACTGGTAAATTCACAGAAACTGTGTGAATAAATACTTCATAAAGAATTATATAAAGGACACTACAATATTGAGCCAATTAATTGCTTGAGAGAAATGCAACACACAAAGAAATGCCTTAATTAACTTTGCTTCGGAAAATAAGATATGATACAAAAATAAAACACATTAAGTAGTATCAAAATCGATAAACGGAGAATATTCAACCAATCCTTTTGAAAAAGAAAGAAACGCTGACATTCTTTAATAGTCAGAAATCTAGACCTCAATGCTCCCATTTTTATGATTCTCTCATTGAGTAAAACAGCCCCAGAATGCCAGTCGTTGCCCAACAACCATCAAAACAATCTGATCGAAAGTTCCACGCCCCATCCCTGCCTGTGCGACCACACTAACACTCAACTGATGCAGTCCGCAGTTCGCAATTTCAGGGGCCGCGGAGACGAAGCGAGGGCGGAGCGTGGGGCGGAGCGGAAGGCGGCGGTCTTTAAAAAAATGCAGGCCGCTCGTCTGCGGAGGTCCTCCGCGCCCCATTTGGAGCCTCTCCCGACGACACAGAAGAGACACGCGAACCGCACAAATACTCGCCCGACCCATCGGCAGAACAATCGAACGCTCCTCCGGCGAAAGGAAAAGAAAACGACGCAAAGACAGGAAAAAACACGGCAGGGGGAAAAAAGAAGGCGGCGATAAGCGTCCTGCGTTTCTTCGTTCGGGGAACCTCTCGGCGAGACGGAAGGGCGGAGCGCGGGACCGGGAAGAGACCTTTCTTACGCACGAGCGCCCGAGCGCCGCGCAGACGCCGGGACGCCTGTCGCCGGCCGCTAGCGCTGGCCCAGGGATAGATATATTATATTTATTTATTTTGGCCACAATTGGCGTCTTTGCCAGGTGGTAGCCAATTAATTTCATTATACAAATGGTAAATTAAAGTATAATGTATTATTCTAGAACACTGCATACCCCAGCATAGCCAAAAAAGCCTCCATTTCACGCGTACACATGTGAAACTCAGACTCTCTGCACACACCCAACACGCACGCACCACGCACAAATACGTATATACTCACACGCCCACACACATACATACATACTATACACACACATATTCATATATACTCATATACACATATACATACGCATATGCATATACACACGTTCATGTGCGTAATACGCGTATATACACCACACACACACACCTACACATATACACACATACATATATACACTCCAAAAATGTACTTACAGCTAATTAATAACATCTAATGGCTGGGGGTGGCGAAAGGGCTACAGCTTCCAGCAAAAACGATAACGATAATAATAATAATAATAATAATAATAATAATAATAATAATAATAATAATAATAGTTTTAAAAAATCCCGGCCCCGTGGCACAGATGTTGGCGGCAGCCGTCATCTGCGCTGAGGAGGTTGCAGGCTCCAGTCCTGTGTAGGCATGGTTATATTAGCGATTGTCCCTTACCCGCTTCATCATCACCCTCTCACCTCTTTATTCATAATTCAAACGATACCTTGTCTCAGCAAGGGATACAGATGTAAAAAGCCGATCCACATAATTATAGGCGTTGATCTCTCCGGGGAGTCGGAAGATCACGTGTAGCGTGGTCATAAATGGCCGATACTTTCATATAATACTAAAAATAACAATAATAATGGCAGGGAATTGCAAGAGTTCCTTTGAAACACCTTAGCTTTGCCCGATCGAGATTGAGAGTTTTTTAATCGAGGCCGATATTTCCCAGCAAAAAAAGCGATAGAGACACTGCTAGAAACAAACATTTCATTAATGAAATATTAACAATATTTCACCTATGATCGTATGAAACCGCTTCTATTACGGATCTCTATTTGTTACCTCTCTACTCTTCAAGACGATTGAAATTATCTGTGTTGGCCGTCGTAAAAGTATTTTTTACACAGTGATGTGACTTCACTGTTCAAAGAGTTGTGTTTTTTTCTTTATTTTTTTCACGGTGACGTCACGTTTCAGATGTCTTACGAAAAGACTATGCGCACGCGTAGCGGTAGGTTATATCCTCCTTTACAAGAGCCGTGAAAAAAGCCCTTTTAGGACTAAAAGAGTGTGGAAAGCTGCTCCGCGCCCGCCTCCGACAGCGGACACCCAAGCGCGCAAGGAACAACGCGGGTCGCGAATACCTGCAGCCACAGAAGGGCGGGTTGCACGTACATCTTCCAGTAATTTACGGTGACAGGGATATTGACACCAAAATCGCCCACAAAGGAAATACACGTGAACGAAATGCGTGAGCCATACTTGACCGTAGATGAATCGATGAAGAATGCGAGAATGTAACAGCAAATCTGCAAACTATTTTCTTCCCAGACCAAACTTTTAAGTGTTTTTTTTTTATTAATTTGAAAGTGGGATTGGAAAAAGCAATATTTCTTCCAACACAACTAGACAATTTTTGATAAAATTTCGCATGTAGGTTATGAAAATGTTGATGATGAACACGCTCACATGCCTCCTTCAACACAATTTCCCCTGCAGCTCCAGGAGACGAGGGGCGGTCTCGGGAGAGGGTGGGCGTGCAAATGCGCAACGCCCCTAAGGGTTCGCGCGCGCGCGAAGGGGCGAGGGACTGCGCGCACCCCAGGGCCACTGGCCGTAGAGGGGCACACAGGGCCGCGTTCTCCACATGCATCCCAGAAGCCCCGTCTCCACAGCAGCCCTCCAAATCCAACTCATTGTCAGCTCGCCTGATACCGAACACTCCTTTATTACAATCAATTCCCCCAACAAATGTTGCGGCGTAAACTGTAGCTGTGTTCAGCAGTGTTCATTTCGAAATTTTCAAAACGCACGGTGTTTGCCCCGAGATACCGCTTATTTAATAATAAATTTGAGAATAAAAGAAATCTGCATCACCAGCGTCAACTAGTTATACGTTCATGTCAAAAGAGAAATAGATTGGGAATTTTGGAGGAAGGGCGGCCGCCGGCCTGAAATAAAAGGGCCAGGGCCATATGGTCGCTCGACAAACAACGAATGCAGCGGGAACGCATAAATCACGCAGAGCCACGGGAGACCCGCCGTCGGACAGGGTACGTCCGCGCGGCGCCCACTTACGGGGCGGAGGGGCGGGGCGGGGCGGGGTGCGAACATATGTTAGCCCCCCACAGGTCCTCGCGGCTCCAAGTGGCGACACGCGCCTCCTTCCCCCATACAATTCATTACGCACCAACCACCTATCCCCTCTTCTATCCCACAGCGCTGGCGGCTACGTGCGAATCACGTGGATTCGTCTGATTGCTTCAAAGGACAATCCAAACCACGGAGCTCGCCTTCTCGATATTTAAGCGACGTGGATGTGACGTTCATAACGAATTCTACACAAAGAGCAAGTGACAGGGTTAGTTACTCACATGCCTATCATTTTCTACAAGGTCTATAGATTGCCCCCCTACCCACAATATGAATATTCAGAATCATCAACAACAGTGCCTCAGAGTTCGGATACACCTGGAAGGAACAAACACCACAGTATCGTAACCAAACAGAACTCTCAACCACCAGACTCTATCGTCACTCTTTAACACAATATCAAATCGTGACTCCGGAAAAGCAAACAGATGGAGATAAATAGAATTAATGTTAACAATATTGAACGTAATAAAATTCATGATCTTCTTTTACTTCCAGGAGGGTCACATATTTTATATCCAACCGTTTATGTTGGTTTAGTTTCTTTATCACTAATCGCTTGCCCTTACGAATTAAAGTAGCAATTATAAATGAAATGATTTGATAGTGTTACATCGAGACAACCGTAATAAAAATAGCTGAACTATAACGACGCAGGGTTTAGAAGAAGACACAAACTAATCCATGTTATATCACACCCTTGACAATTACATAATCGACAATGCAATATTATGGGAGATTTCTTTCATCTCAGGAAGATTAAACCGGCAGTAATGTGCTTTTAAAGAGCAACTTGTACACGACGCATGGTTCAAAGTAGCCAATAATTACGCAAACAATAGACGATTGTAAGGCAAGCCCGTCGAAGGCAGCGCGAGGTATGATGTAGAACTAACAGCATCACTAACACAACACACATGCCGCTGCATTTACTAAAACAAGTACATATAATTGTCATCATTCCGACACATTGTTGGTTACGCTCGGAAAATATGTTCTGCAGTCGTAATAAATACCCAAATTGTGACCATGTTACTGAATAACAATGCATGTTAATAATTACTGTTCGAAGCATTGGTTGTGTCGATAGCTTAATGATTACAGCAGCTGGGCGTACACCACAAGACCTGGGTACGAATCGCGGTCGGAGCAAGCGATTCTTTGAGCAAATTTAATTAAAACAAGTACGTGAAGAAATGTATGACTACCTCGAGTAGGCAGGGAGAAAGTATTATATGGCTTGCTGCAACTTGCCTCAATCTCACAATATGCTCTCTACTCGTACGTGAACCTTTCGACCACCACCACTAGGCAGAGGCGCGAAATGTGAGACGCCCGCTGCGTCAACCAAAACAATAGTGCACGCGCACGGCCGAACAACGCCAGGGGCGTGAGGGAGGCGCATGTGCGCGGCGCGTGGCTCACCTTGCGAGCGGCGCGCCCGGCGGGGGCGGCCTGCGGGGGCGGCGGCGGCGGCTGCGGGGGAGGCGCGGCCACGAAGGCCCGCGCAGGGCGGCGGACGGGGTGCGGCGGGGCGGCGCGGGGGGCCGCGCGCGCGGCGGGACGGGTGCGGCAGCAAGCACACGGTGCGGCGTGCGGTTGCGGGTGGCGGCGCGGGCCAGCGGCGGCGCCGGTACGGCACCCGCCACGTACCATTGTGACACAACGGCAGCGCGGGCCAGGGCAGACACGGTTGTGCCGGCTCGCTGCCCATCACCGGCGACGGCCACTGGGAGGCAGCTGGCGGCCGGCGGCGGGGGCGAACGAAGGGGCGGGGCCGTTTGTTGGTGACCGGGGCGCGCGGTGTGCGGTGTGCGCGGAGGCAGCTGGCGAAGACGGCGGCGCGCGCTCCGCTTGCTCTCTGCCCGCACGTTCGCGCCTCACTGGCCGGCCGCGCAGTGCTCGCCGCCGCTGGCGCCCCCACCGCCGCGGCGCGCGCAGCCCGCCAGGGGTGGCCAGCCCGCACGCGCAGGTCGATAGCGCCAAGCGGCGCGCGCGCTCCCTCGCTCGCACGCGGACGCATGGCCCCAGGGGGTGGGGCCTGGCAGGCAGGGAAGCGGAAGGGGAACGCGCGAGGGAGGGGAGGGGAGAGGAGGCCCCTCGCGACGTCGCTAAAGCACACGCGCTACCACTCTTCTTTTTGCAATTGCTACTGCTATCCCCAACTCAATAACGGTTGCCCAAACTTCCTTTGGTCGCACTAACACCCATTCACCCCTCACAATAATGTCCTTTACGTTTTCAAAAAATAAAATTTTATGTTAGTCCACATTAATTATTTCTCTATTTAATAAAGTATTTAGTTTTCATTAGTGATTACTAAATCATTGAAAATTAAAAATGTTGTATGCCACTTGGCATTTTTTTTTATTTTCAACAATTCATGTTGAAATCTGCAGTAAGGAAAATTAAATACGTAGGAAATACAATGCATTTTATTGTTCAGCTTTGCTCAAATTCTATGTATCCTATCGCGTAATATTTTTTAACAAAAAATAACATAATATACTCATTTCGTAACATTTTTAATACACGAAAATCATTTCGGGGCCAAAAATTTCTTTTTCTGTCTCTTCTTTCTCTTTTAAGCAAGAAATGTAAAAAGAGTCAAGTTATGCCGATTTCTCAGAACGAGCAGAATTGTAGGTGGCCAATTAGAAATTCAGAATTAGCACTCAAAATACATGCAGAATGAAAGAGAAATAAAACTTCTACATCCTCACCCAAAAAACGTACTATTTCACAGAATTATCAACTATTAATGGATTTTACTCCACCAAAATAGAGATAACTTGCATATTTTTTAATCATGAAGGCACTATTTTAATTGAAAATCGCCCAACGAAGATACATCTTAATTTCTGTTAATTGGCAAATACGTACCTACTGCTAAAAAACCTGAATTATCACCTTAGAGTGATCTGCTTCAATGTTTATCCATAAACAGCCATACGAACGTATTCACGGATGAATAACATTAAGCATCGTTCCGGGAAAAAAGCATAGGATTGCTCTGACAGACATTCCTGGAAGTCACGTATTTACATTCAAATTAATATAACAAAAACTGTAACTGTGTGTGTGTTTTATATTCAAATAATAGTTATTTCCACTTTGCATACAAAAGAGAGGCACTGCTCAAAAAAAAAAAAGTTGAATTTTACTAGAAAATGATACGCCAATTATCCATATCTACTTATGAAATTGTGATGATTATGTGTCCACTGTCCAGGCAAGTTTATAGAAAGCACGATATCTCAGGCACATCTTCGTCAATCCAAACAACAAGAAAGGATTTATAAAGAAAAACTTCCGGTCGATGGAAGCTTGAAAACCTTGTGCTGGTTATATTTACACCTGCGCTATTTTCGACCCATTTGGTCAGCCCTCAGAATCTATTCAACGGAGCGGACAATTATCTAAAAATGAGATTAGTAAATGGATAATAAATGTAATTTTCGTTTTTATAATTGTTTAATTATAATTTTATAATTATTCACAGGATCCTTAAAGATGTATAGGCACTCCATGTATGCATTTTTTCTTTTACATATCTGTGATTATTAGAAATAGTTAACAGGCAAGGAAAGTTTTGTTTGCGCATACATATGGCCGTGAAGAATAAGTGCAGCATAGACTACGAAAGAATACATTTTATGTCATAGAGAAAGTTTGCCAGGCTTTATGAAAGCAGTTAGTATCCGCGCGCAGCGGAAGCGCAGACGCAGCGCCCGGCGGCGGGGGATGGGAGGTCGCGGGCGGATCGCATTCAGGCGCCGCAACTTCGCTTCGTGTGTCAACAGCGGCGAATGTCGGGCGCATGTCCGAATAGAATTCCGGCGGTTCTCCTGGGCTCCTTATTACTTCCAGGCGAATGCCACAGCATGCATGGAGCGCACACACTCTGCCCTTCCCATCAATCTAACCAATACGAACAAAGACGCCGTTGCGAGTACTTCCAATACTTTCCCCTACATAACAGGCAAGCACTGTCAGCAATGTTCCATAAGGAAATGAATAAGACTGGATTTATTACATAAAAGTGATATTATGTACGTTACACTACAGAAACAATGGAGTCACTGCTCGCTGCAGTTGCGATCCAAGGACACTCCCACAATGTTTACACCCAATGTATCTGAACGTCATAGTTGTCAGGTGTAGTGAGGCATAGGTCGAGCTAGACACGAAGCAAGGGGCGTAACCGGCAGGCACAAAAATGGTAAAAGAAGTTGATGAAGCTGTTGGAGAAAAAAGGAGTGGACGAAGTACAAGGAGCGAGAGAAGCGGGCGTAGCAGAATACACGGGGGGAGGAGGCGGAGCGTGATGAAGGGAAGAAAGAGAGAAAAGGGTTAGAAGGGCGGAGAGGTAAATGGGAGCACAGGGCGTGCAGCGGACACGAGCCGAAGGTGCAGGGCTGGGAGGCCGCTTATTAGTGAACTTTTAATATTCAAATATACCTGCAACAACGGGTTGGCACTAGTAATAACATAAAACTGAAAATGTCTCATGCTACTACACTTTTTGAATCATTTTGCCCGTACGAAATATTTATAAATATGCATTTTTTCAACAACGTCGTGAACATTTGTGAATCAAAAGAAGCGCGCGAAATTCAAACTTTAATTTTCTAAAGTCGCATGTGCAGCAAAAGGTATGTATACTTCTGAAATAATGTAGGAGACCATAGCGAAAGTTATGTAATACTGCGAAAAATGGATTTCGATATTTCGACGGAAATACACGTTTTGGGGTCCCCTGATACCGAAAAATTGTCGCATGTTTTAATGAAAGATAAAATTTGGAGCCGTGTTTGAGAAATGTTTGAAAATGTCCGCGGAATTCCCATAATTTTAAACATTTTTTTCAAAATCTCAAAGCTTTGACTCGAGCCAGATGGACAGGGGTTTCTTCAATTTGGAAAAATTCTACGTATGTTTTGGGTGCTAGTGGTGTTCACAGACGGATGGACATTTTGAAAAAAACACTTTTTCGGTATCAGGGGACCCCAAAACGTGTATTTCCATCGAAATCTCGAAATCCATTTTTCGCAGTATTACATAACTTTCGCTATGGTCTCCTACATTATTTCAGAAGTATACATACCTTTTGCTGCACTTACACCCAACCTATTTTTATAAAAGAGGTCTCTAAAGAAAGAGAATTTCACGGAGACGTGACAAATTGCACTTTGACTTTAAAAATATGAAGAATTTGTTTTAAAAAAGCAGCTAAACATTAATGTCAAATTCAACCCGCAGCACTCAGTTGTATCGTTAAACAACTCCTAAACAAAGGTTCTAGAGCCTTAAAAACTAAACTTAGAGGCCAAATGCCTCAAAGAAACGTACCGCACTTCTTAATCTACAGAATGAGATATTCTTGGATATTCTATTGAATTTTGATGGCCATTTTTGAGACGTCTTGCTTAGAAGGGATAGATTCCTCTATTTTATACAATTTACGCACTCTGTGTACACTGTCGTTTGCGCAGACTGGCGAGGTTTATTTGCGTAATTATTAATGCAAGATTCGCTCTCGCCTCAACAACTAGAAGTAGTATTAATAGTTGCTTGAAAACGATGAAGATTGTTTCTTATGCGTGTAGTGAAAACATTCAATTAACGTGTTGCCGAGGTCTACAAGTGCCGTGTAGTAATTGTGGGGGGATCTACAAGAGAAAAAACGTATTGGTAGGTTAGGTCGGTTCGTGTTTTACCTGTATTGGTATTTTAGTTATCAATAGTGATTCCAAGAAACTTTCCAGTCGAAGTGTTCAAATTGAATAATTACTACAAATGTTGTTTTAAGGAAGTGTGAATTGTTCCAAGAACATACCTCTATAATATTCAATAAAGCTTTACTGAAAATTTGTTTCCAACATCATTTCCATTTGTTTTATTTTTCTTTGAAATTCTGTAAGTACGAAGTTACATTTATACATTTCTTAACAAATACACATGTTTCATTGACAAATTTCCTTCTTAACGGAAAGGATAAGGAGACTGATAGGGAAAGAGTGGAGATTAACATGCGAGGGTTCTCGCACGGGTATGCTAGTACTCCGTATATACGTACGCCTACGGGAAAGTAAAAATAGTTCACCAGAGCGAAGGCCTAAGGGAACTGCACGTGAGAGCGAAGTGCCCGGAAAGGAAGAAGTTTTGGGCCGCTCTCCAACGAGATTCTTTCTCAGGCCAATTTCGTGACTACAATAACCATCCTGCGTCGGAATCTAGGGCGAAAATTCAGACACAAAACTCCTCTGCCTCTTGCATTGCTCGCGAAAATCAGCCATCGAACCCGGAACTAAATTCACGAACCCTCGCGCCCTGTCATACGAGCAAGCGAATCTTCCCATTATAAGACGGATCATCATATACATTATTATTGTAAAATTGATACTGCCCTTTCTTCCTGGGACAATACGGTACCAAATTCAACAATCTTGGTGTCACGTGAAAGATCATTGGAGTTATTGTAACATGGAATCGCCTAATTCATCGTCGCTTTCAAACTAGGTGATATCGAGATATGATACAAATTATTATATTGGTACTCTTATTTTCAACCAACGCTACCAGTGTGCGTAAATTCTGTGACAACACGTACTTGTTTTCCACTGCATGTAATTTGTTACATGTACACTATCGCACATGTCGGGAGTTCAAAATACAGTCGGGAGCTTTGTATTACAGAGAGTCTGCGTTGGGGCGGTATCCCGCTGGTGGGAGACACCTGGTTGGGGAAAACCTCGCGAGCAGAAGGGTAGTTCGGCGGTGGATCTCGTCATCCAGCGGGTGAAAATCCCCTCCACCTCCCGCGAACTAATTAACAGTGTACAGTGTACTTACAGGAATAATGACCTTAGCAGTTGACGCACCCGGAATGGTCAATCAATCGACGCCCGTGACCAGACGAAGAGGAGAACTATCAGACAAATGTGCAAAGATGTGTGGCACTCACAAATCCGATGCATAATAACCGAAAAAACTACAGAAAAAGAAGTGTGGAACCTAACGTCCAAATGTAAACATTTTATTCTAAACAAACACCAATTTCAAAAGTTCCGTCATAAGAGACAAAACAAATCATTGATCTCGAGAAAGAAGCACGACTGTCAGACGGCTGCAATATGTCATTATGCTTATTACTTTTGAAGCAGCATTTCCCAGAGAGTTCTTCAAAAGTTTGTCGTGTCTAAATCTACATCTTCCATTAACATTTTTCTGATTAGCGAAATCGTATTCTTGGAAATAAACGTTAGCTGCATTTCACAGGACTCATTATAGACCATGGGAATATTGCACGCAACACTCCTCACGCTTCGAAACTGGCGAAATCCAAGCTTGGGGCAACAGCATGTCAGTGAAAGTAAACGTGCACGACACAGAGGTTAGGAACATAATTTCCATTTTATACGTGTGAGCTATTTGCAATACGATTTATCTCATTCTTTCAACATTTACGATTACTTCATTATTGTTTTAAGAAGATATACTCTATTTAGTCATATGACAGAATACTTTCACACTCATTCATATGAATCCTAATTGGCGGGCGCGGTCTGAGTAATACATGGAAAAGAGTTCAATTCATTTCACCAACGCAGACTAACTCGTGCTGGAGCTGAGATTCTCACTACTCTTTTTGTCATTCCACCGAATCAAAAATGTTCGCATGACATTAAGTATTTATGTAGCACAAAACGTGTCATTTAAAAAAAATTATTAGCAGGCATAATTATTTGATTAAAATTGACTGTTTCATTAAAAGTGTGATTACGTAAGTATTCGGTATTCACGACCTTTCGGTTTACATCCGTTTGATGACGTACTCCACACGCATACACGTTCTTATGTGCTTTTCGACACTACTTGTATCAATTCTTACAAATTTGTTTTTAGCAGCGGTATGTGAACAAATAAATTAATCGTGAAAACTGTCCCTAACCTCCAATTGCCCAGAACTGCCCTACACTAACCCTTCGAAGGCATTATCAACTGACGGTCCGACCCTTACGGCTGGCGAAAGAATACATTGCGCAGAGTGATGCGCAACTGCATTAGAATGAGCCAAAAAAAATCGTTCACTGCCCGGAACAGAGACTACAGGTTCCGTAAAAAGAAAGCACACATCAATCACAGGAAGCGCGATCTGACGCATCAGGCACTGCACTACCTTAAAATTGCAAACCAATGATGTCGTCGGCCCGCACCGCGCACTGATCCGGTTAGTCGCGTGGCAGCGCCCGCCGCGCCGTCACAGAAAATCATGTCCGGCTCTCGCCGTCTCCGGGGCGCAGAATAACCGCTCCGCCGAGCTTTGCAATGCGCAGCTTAATGAGACACCTTTGACACAAAAAGGCAACTTACATTTGCGTTGATTGAGAGCGCGTTCAAATGAGGTGCCTGTTGAAATAGTTCTGGGCAATAACTCTGCCACTGCAGCATCATTGAGCGTGAGGTTGGGGTCCAGACGCAGGCGGATTTGTGACTCTATAGACATAGGTAGCAATTCAGCCGCCGAGCATTCTCTAGCGACCGGCTGCTCTAATCGGTATGTTTCCGTGGATTGTACGGTCAATACCACGCGAATGTCGGCGCAGTACCCTAACAAATGGACCACGGACCTCGCGTTATCTTTTCACTTTATTCGCGTCCCATCCTTTCCCCTCACATTCAAATATACACACACACACACACACACACACACACACACACACACATGCACTACGAGTACATTACCACACATGTCGAGGGACGAGACGGAAAACTTCATGTTCCGGAAGGGGCGGAACTCCGCTGTGGAAGTTACATGAAAAGGGGAAAATTCCGGAAGTGAAAGTCTAGTTCAGCATCAAATCTCAATCGACATCGAAAATAACACGCTCTCCACCTGCGGGTTCAAAGACTTTAACATTTAAGGTGCACGAACTAAACACAAAATTACCAATCAATCAAAAAAGCATCCTTGAGGACGCCAACATTTACATTTTCATCGACGCGGATGTCCCTCTTGCTGCCAGCTGCAATATCCATTGGCTGATAAACCTCTGACCTCAATATCCAGTGGCGAAAATCTGGAGCCTTTGCAACGGCGAGATTCTCTCCGCTTACTCCGAAGCAGGAGGGGGTGGGGCAACGCGGGGGAGTAACTTCCCTCTTCCGAAACTCCAACAAAGTACTGCTCCTTGTGACTGCGTATCGTGAAACTAATACGTCTAACTTCTCAATGTTACGGAGAAATAGCGGGAAAGTCCGAGAGCGGCAAAACGCCCCAATCCGCAATAATTCTCAGGCCAACGCTGCGAAACCGTGAGCTCCACGCCACCTGAGATGGCGCAAGGCAACAACTGTCGGCGCTGCACCGTCTCCAACGGGGAGGTATTCGGGTTCGAGTCCCGACACGGTCGGATTTTCCACACTAGCTATCACTAGATCGGATTCAACCGCTGTCTGAAGGAAGATTCTAAAGGCCGTCGCTCTGTGTGGTTCCTTCTATCAATACTAGCAAGCGCCGGAAGAGTACCCTATCAAACGGATCGCGGACCTCGCGCATGCTAACGCCTTTCTCCCCTCCTCTCTTGTAGCACACCCGCTATAAGGTGCATTACGCTCACGGGACTAATTATCGCAGCAGTGGACTCGCCCGGAATCAATCAATTCGATTGCGCTTCATTCCGATGATTCGGGAAATGTAGACGAATTCAGGGTGTTTTCTTAACATCTGCGAGATTACAGCATTACCGCAATCGCGGCACGATCTTGAAGAGAACATCCGAAAAAGAGCACTTTTCAGCATTTCATTGGTCCCAGCAGCACAAGTATGACATGTCCGCAGTTTAATTTCTACTAGACATATCGCAATAGTGTTTCCCTTTGTGAGGGCTGATCTAATGCGAGAATTAGGATCATATTGACAGCGATGGCCCGCGTGCCAATCACTCTGAGCCGATCGCGCCCAAGCGTCCCCCATCATCGCCCAACCTCCCCGACGAAGTGTCTCAATAAGTACCAAGTCATTCCGACTCCTTCAGATACGTTTGGGCCATGACCCGCCTCGTGGACCGGCCACTGGTGACAGTGTTCCCTCGCGTATATTGTTTAATATTGGCGAACAAAACATAGGGAACGACAAACAACGCATCGAACACAAAATTTGTTCCCGCAGAGTACAAGGGGAGCGCGGATGGAGTCTCCAGAGAAATTGCTATACGCGAGCGCGAGTACATCCAGAAAGCCAATCCAAAAGCTTAATTATTTGCCATGTCCATGGCTAGGAACATAAATTATGTGTTGGAAAAGACAAATTGCAGGCAACTCTGTGTAGAGAGAATTTCAGAAGAAAAACATTGACAGTCCCCTTTATCAGAGGCTCTCTGTATCTGATATGACAATAAAACAGTTTCGCTTCGCGGATTCATTTTGCTAGTACGGGGGTTTAGTAAAATATTAAAACCTCAGAGAATCAATTTCAATAGTATATTCGTTTGTCCTTAAAAATAATGATTGTTGGTTTGGCGAGTACAGCTTTTTTTATTAACACGTTTTACAGATCCTTCTCTAGAGTCTCGACTCTTGATTTTACTGTGTCTACAAACAAAATACATTCACGTATAGAATCGATATCTTGAATGAGGCTAGCCCTTATGCAACACTTTTATCAAACTAAGTTCATCGCCCGTCATCACTCACGGTTTCTACTCCGGACAACCCTTTCACAGCAATCGCGATTTCCTAGCCAGATGAGATTTCACTGGATATAACGCAGTTCGCCTTGATGAAGTCCTACACTCGACAGGATTGCCACAGCTGACTTCGCCTTCAATGCTACCAAAATAACTTGGGAGACTCTCCTCCATTAAACTGTCTCGAAATTCGCTGTTCCGAGACAAAGTATAATTTTTACTGGACGTAGTAATTCCTGAGTTCAGAGTAGGCAATGTGGAAAGTTCTCTATTATTGAGTAATCTACTGGCAATGTTTGTCCACTCCAAACATTGACTACATCCGAGTTCTCTATAATCACAATCGATTGTATTTCGTTGTAAATATATGGTATGTTACTTAATAGTTCAAATAAAATGAGTTTAATGAAAAAGTATTAAACAGGCAGTATTAAATTAGCATCAGTTTTTATTTGCCATCCTCTAAAGATCTCCTGTCCCACTTCAGCTCAATTTGCCACCAACAGAGAAGCCAAAATAACATTTCAAAAACTGTGACACCAAAAAATTTCAAAATGAAATGTATGGTCATGTGAAACCCCAGAAAAGAGAGGCCTGTGCTTTCCACGCACGCCCTCTGCGCTGCGTCACCGGCAACGCAAGAAGAGGGCGGAAGAGGGATCCGCCGTGTGACGCGGCCTTTGATGTTAATGCTCCTGCGGAAGCCCCGACGAGGCCACTCGCACGCGGCGACGAGGGCGCGGACGTTAGCGATGGCGACGTCAGTGGAAGCGGTGGCGGGGGCGAAGGCACGGGCGGAACGGGGGCGGGGGTTATGGCGGCGGAAGTGGTAATGACGGTGGCGGTGATGGAGGGCGTTGGACGGACGGCGCAGGGCGGGGGTGCGCAGTGATAGCGCGCGCGGGTTGGACGGGGGACGTGGTGGCGGGTTGGTGGTGGCCCGGTCGGTGGCGGTGGGGTGGGCGGTGGCGGTTGGCGGTGGCGGTGCGGACTAGTAAACGCGGGGCACGCCCTGGCCGCTCAAAGCTGTTTTCTTGACTCGCCACACGACGCGAGCGCTTGCCGTGTCATAAAGCCTCCTCTTAAACGGATCACCGCCACCCTCTCATCCCAGCAACGCAGGCGCTGGAGGAGGACAGAACTTAAAGCGAAACACAAGTGCAACAAAAAAGTAGTGTTCGAAGTGGACTTTCGAAAACACTGCCAGATAATGAAATTCCGCCACTAGAACACACCAATCTCTAACATTAGGTTCTTTCTTCAGCGAAACATTATTTACTGCCACGTATACTTCTCTATATGAATAAAAAATGAGTATTGTAATGCTCAACATTTTCTAAATTTTCTCAAAAATGATTCCGAATTTTTAAATTAGACTTTGTCTTTGGATAGCGTAAAGAACGCTCAACACAACAGCTCAATTAAGATAATGAAATAAATTGAAAAACTGTTGTTTTTTGGAGATTCGCTCAGCAAATTAATATTGAAATAAATCTCCACATACAACAATGGATTTAAAAGAAAGATTGGTCATCTTTCAGGGATATCTCTAGATTTTCTAAGAAACTGAAGCAATCTAAATTGTTGCTTGGTAGTTGCAATTTCATTAGTGAATGAGAACTTTCTACGCGTGTGTATTGCATAGTCTTGTTAGCGAAACGTGGCGTTTGCTAAGTTCAGTAAGTAAAATTGATTTTTATTTCCACATCGAACACAATAGGTGACAGGTACGTCATGTTTCAAATATTCGCAGGGACAATTTTTCAGAAGTGGCGAGAAGAAAAGTGTTTTTTTTTTTTTTTTTTTTTTTTTTTTTTTTTGTAAGCAATAGCGGTAAAACATCCGACAACGACTCTGCGGCACGTAGAAGAAATGATGGCTGAATTGACGGGATCAGTGCCAGAAGTGTTGGTAAAATGCGTAGTGAATTACGAATTACTGGAAAACGTAACTACTTTATGTAAGAAGAGAAGTAGGCCATAACCGGTGCAGGGCGGTCATACTTCTGTCGTAGGGACAAACCTTTCATCGCTACCGAGGGCACATCGAAAATGTATATATTTAGATAATTAATCAAACTATTTGCATGTTGCGGCTGGTACTTTGAGCGCATTTAAGAAGTAAAAGTGAGAATAGTTCGTACGACCGTACCTTGCTTTGATATGTGCTGGCCTTTCAGAATGATTGTGGCGCGATAGACACAGTCAATCACAAAAGGGACGGAGGGATTCAAGTTATTTTAGTTGGTGAGTAAAGTTAGATCGAACGGGCCTTAGCCTTAGCAGTTTGAATCCAGTGAAAGGATTTTGTAGAGCAGAATGATAACAAGTGACATAATTTTTCATAAATAAGGAAAGAACTTTCATAAGGCGAGATGCATTGAAGGATATTAAGACTGCTCCAAGCCAGCCTGGTGGACAACGTAAAATATAATAAAGAGGACGCAAACATACTACAGTTTTGAATTCGCGACAATTGGATATTTCTGAAATAATAAAACCAACCATAGCTGATAAAAGTACTACATTTGGGATTATCGGTTATAGCGACGTGCGATAGATAAAAAAAATAATCCATAGAGGTTCATTATAAAAGAAGTCTACTATTTGTACACTTCGGTATTAACAGTCGTAGAAAACATAAAGAGATTATAAAATAAAAATTGATTGATACAGAACAGGCCGAAATGTGATAAATTGAGCTGCGTTTCCATTAAAATTACTTCTAAAGAAGTAGTCTCTAATACATCCCACAAACGGAACCCAGCGGTCTTGGATTTCCGCTTAATCCGCCCTCAAAAGCTTTGTCCTAATTCCCTTTAAAGCATTAGGTCCATTAAAAAATCGAGCGAGTACCTCGCAGTAAAATACGACTCTCTCATATGAATCTACACACACGTTTCCCTCAAGAGCCCATTTATCGTCGTAATATTTCGCGTTCCCGGTTCGTTTCTCCTTCCTCTATAAATATATTCGAAAGCTCTTCGCGAGAAGCTATAACACGCCTTCCCCATAAATACACAAATCACTTAACGATTCGTTTTCGACCTCTCGCCCTCGGAACGAGCCGGCTCGCGGGCGCAGCGGAAGAGGCCGGGACCGCCCGCCCCCCGGCCCCATCGGGCGACACGGCAGCGCACAGCACGCACGCATCTTAGGGTACGTTTATGTTGGAGCTGCGATAAACGATGAAAGCAGCGCTGCGAGCCAAGCAACGAGAACGTCGCCCATGTTAATCAAATGGGGAGGTGGTTCATTGTCGGGCAGCGCGCTGCTTCGGATAGCGCGGCGACGCAGCGATAAGAGCGGCGAAACCCTTTTGGTGGTTTTTCGCTGCTAGTATCGGCTGGTCCGCCGCGGCTCTTCACAGCTGACCACACTTCAGGTGTTGTAAGTTGTCGAATAAAATGAATTGCTGAGGAATTTGATTTTGTGTTGTTTGTTTAGGAAGTCATAATGTGGGACGAAAGGGGCCAATAAATCACCGGCCAATATGCTTTCGTTTTAAGACAGAATTGTGGGCCGCCTAAATTAGTACAACACGTAAGTTTTAGAGGTTAATGTTACCATTCGTTTTTTCAATGAAGCAACAAAAATG
>BOPP01000074.1:5844268-5867437 GCA_017312745.1 Gryllus bimaculatus
GGGGAGAATTCGAGAAATCTCCCCCAGCCGGAACAATCATTATGCTCCCGCCTAGTCTCCCGACATGTGTAGATGTAGTCCCGATTGTAGTGGATGTGTCTAAGGGGGAGAAGATACGAAAACAAAGGGGAAGGCAAGATCGCGTGCAGTTCAGGGCCCGATTGTTAGGTACTGCTCCGGCATTCACTTGCTGTTGATCGGAGAAACTACCAATCAGAGCAGCCGGGCGCTAGAATGCTCCTCCAGACAGCGGCTGAATTCAACCTCGAACCCAAGGACCTCCCTGTCAGACTGGCTGCGGAGGCAGAGGCAATGCTGTCTCTGAGCGAAATCAGCCGTCGGAGCGGCATTCTCGCGTGAAAGAGCGGGCCCCGCAGCTGTCATTAGACGCGCTCCCAGTATCGTATTTCCAGAGACTCCCTCCCCTCCTTGCTGTTTCCACGTCTTAAAGCGCAGCTTCATTAAATTTTGGTTCGCAATACTTTCAATCAATATTTCGATCGCCTGGAAGTTGGAATCGGTTCAGTAGAGATGCCGGAAGTGGGATGTCTTAGAATTATTTAGTTCAAATAATTCCACTGATATTTGAATTATTAAAGGGCACTTTAAAAGAAATTTGCTTGAAAAGAAATGTAGTCAAAGTAGTGTAGTAGGTCATTCAAACAGTATATTTCTTTTTTCTATTTAGTTTGGCAAAGTGTCTTAAAATTAAAATTGTAAAAAATACTAATATAAAAAAATCATGATTAAGAAACATTCAATATCTTCATAAGACACTGGCATGTCTCAGCACACAGAAACATTTATGCAGGGATGTCAAGATTTCGCATGCCATTTCTATCAGAAGTCCAGTCACCAAAATAGTTCGCCTTTGGAGCGACACATTTCTATTATGACGAAACCAAGGAACTCTCGATTTCATGGAGGCTATTAGCGGCCTTTGGAAAGTCGCGGAAAATAACCGAGGGAGCACCTCGTTCGGGCGCGGTGGGGCGCGGCGGGGCGCGGCGGGGCGCGGCGGCGCGCGCGGCGCGGCGTGGCGGGGGCGTTGCGGGGCGGGCGGGGCGGGGCGGTTGCGGGGCGGGGCCGGGGCGGGGGGGGCGGGGCGGGGCGGGGCCGGGCTGGCGCTGTCACGCGCAGAAAAGAAGCGCCTGGCGAGGAGCTGCCATCGAGCAATCACGCGGCGGACGCGCCGGGCAACAGGGCATCGCGCGTCCCGTTTAGTCGTCATTACTCCGGCGCCCGATGCTGTAGTGAGCGCAACGCGCTTCTCCTGTACTCCCCCACCGCGTCAATTTCGGCCACTGTCTCCCAACCGGGGGGGCGGCGCAGTGGTGATTGCGCACGCGGCGTGCCGGGCGTCCATCACGGGCGGGGCTTGGCTTCCACGCCACGCGCTGCACGGCCAGCGTTAACAGCGTTCGCTTCACACTTTTCGCAAATAAAGTCATTTTTACGACCCCTATATCGACGCGATTTTGTATCTGCCTCCTCTATCGACCTCTACACGGGAGGCATGCTGTATTATTATATCTAAATTATTAGCTTTTAAGTCTTGACAACATGGTTTGTAAATTAGTGTTTGTCCTATATTTAATTGCGTAAAATAGATGCACGCTTTGGAATAGAGAGTAGAAACCTTTTGTCACTTTCGAGACTTCAGAAAGTCGAACACGCACCATTTTAATAAGCGTACTTCAGTTTTTTGAACAAAAACATATAAATAAAAAATTAGTGCATTTAAATAATGTTAAAAAACTTAAGTGGCCGAGGGGCTCTCCGTAAAGAAGCCCCAAAAGTTCAAATCAGAATGGCGTCAACATCAGCCAGATCGAGAACAGAATATAAATTTTGGTGTAAATCGTATTTATGGTTTATGCACAACTGTTGTTCACAGATGAGAGAAAGAGAGAGGGGGTGAGAGAGAGGAAAGAGAGGTAGAGAGAGAGGGAAAAGGAGAGAGAAAGTCAGACCTTTTAATTAAAACCATATTTTTGGTATCAAGAACCCACAAAACGTACATTTCCATTAAAGTACATGTACGAAACGTCGTGGTGACTCAGTGGTTGGGCGCTGGCTTTCTTACCTAATGCACCCTGGATCGTAGGTTGAAGTTCTTATGTGGTGATTGCTATTCAGAGCGGTTCTGAATAGTCTCAGCCTCCTTTCAAAGTATCAGGATATCTCCTGGGGGTAAAGGCAGTCGGGGCGTTGTGCTCGCCACACATCCTCCTCCTTGTGGAGAAGGCGACGAATAGGTGGAGCTCTATCGCTACCTCCCCTTTCGCCCACATCGGCCAGAGTGCAATTGAACAGGATTATTTTTATCTTTACATTTACATTTCGAAGGGAGTAATTTGCTAGGTGTATGAGAAAAAAATCAACTTGTAACACGTATGGGTCCATAATACCAAAGTAACGTATTTCCTCAGCGTTTCCTAACTTACCCTTATTGCATAAAGAACATATATAACAGATACTTAGACGTCTTAAAATGGCATGTGGATTTTAACTCTGGAGGACGCGAGCTCAAGAGCAACGCACAGTTCCAGGATTGCGGTGTTGGCCTGTAACGCAAGAGGTAACGCACGGCGAGTTCGTTCCGTAAATTTGTTTTATTTTAATTAATTTATTTAACCTGAATACAGTAGAACCACGCTAATCCGAAATTTTGGATAGTCCGAACAAAATGCGGGATGGAGGTAAAACAAATAAAATAAATAAAATGCTTATTTCTAGTGTAAAGAAAGGATTTTAGAATTACTGTAGGTCTGAGCAACTAATTATAGAACTAAAAGTTGTCGAAATGGAGCGTTTATTGCACTGATAACTACGGTGTACATCAGATGTTTATGTAGCAGTAATTTGCAGTTAAAGGAACTTGGAAAATTGATTATCTTCTTTTGCCGTAAGGAACTGAAATTGCTTGATGATGCGATGTTGCCATAGCTATACACGATATTTTCCCACATAGCACGCTACGTTGCATTGTCTGGTAACCCTAAAGATGCAGTTGTATATGTACGGTACATTTTTTTGGATAATTCGAACATTTCCAAATGCTAACAGACGACAGCAATCCCAATTAGTTCGGAATAGAGAGGTTCCACTGAATATACAATGAATACATAGTGTTTCTTGTCTAATTCTGTCAGTGCACGAGGAAGCTGCGCGCTCGGCCACCTGCTTCAGCAGCGTGGAGCAGGGAGGGGCAGGCGGCGAGGACGGGGGCGGGGGCAGGGGCGGGGGCGGAGACAACGGCGCGTGGGAAGGCGGACAAGGCAGATGACGTGTTTATAAACGAAAACGAGCGCTCAACGCTGCAATGGAACAGTCGCTCGTGGATGCCACTGCGCCGCCGCTGTGCGGGGATAACAAGGCAGCCCAGCGCCGAGACACGCCCGGCGCCAACAGCACGCTGTCAATGCTGCGGGACGTGGGAAGCGACTGCCATTGATCCTTCTTTCAGCCCTCGGCCAGGAATTGCGTAAGGCATGATATGGGCGGATACGGAAGATTTAGGAAATAATAATGTTAATGGGTTGTGGAATTGGAGCGGTTTTATTACACAATGAATGGACTTAAAAACGACTGAAAGTTAACTCTCGATGATTATGCAAATTGTATTTTAGAAAAGGAACAGAATAAAAGTATCGTTCGGCAGAACGAAGTAAACACCACCCCCAAACGATTGAAAAAAAAAAACAAAACAACAACAACAGAATAAGGCTAGTAGAAACCTTGTATACACTACGATGTAACAGAAGGGTGAAGACATTCGACTTTCAAAGACCTGTTCCTCTCGGCGTAATGCACTGAGAGTTTACAAATGCATATTTCACACACGGAGAACTCGGAACAACTGTATTTTTTTGTCCCGGAGAAGCAGCGGTTTTGGACAAATCATTAGCACATAATTAAGTACCTCTTTTTCCTTCCAGTGTATTGGTGTCATTAAAAGCACTTTCATTATTTTACAAAATTAAATAATCATTACCCCCTGTCAAATAACATATATTGTAACATAACTTCATCAAAAATCACGCACTTGTGATTTTCATTTTCGAATCTGTCTCCTCTCTCGGATCACCAATGGATCTGCTCATGAATACTCCTCCAAAAATCGTATCACCAATGGATCGCAGCATGTGCACGCACACATATATAAACAAATATATTTACGACAGCACCAACGTCATCTTAACCTGCTCCGCGGCCACCTATCAACTAAAGCACAACCTCTCTTCCACAAGAACTCGAGAAACTGCGCACGAGCCGGCACGCTGGCAGCCTCCCCCCCCTCTCCAACACTAAGCTGACAGAAGGATTGATTGATCAGTGAATCCGGGCGCGTCAACAATTAAAATCATTAGTCTCTATCGTGTAGTGCATTTTTATCAAGGGAGGTGGCGGTGAGATCCGGAGCAGACCTGCACGACCGCACGCGGGATTATTCCCATGCAGGTATCTCTCCCCAGCGAGGCTCCGCCCCAGCCGGGACAAGCTCTACGTTCCCGACCGCTATCCCGGCCCGTGTGGTAGTGTAGCGCACGAGTGCGGAAGAGGCGAAGATATAAGACGGAAGAGGGAGGAAAGGTCGCGTACGATCCGTACCCCGTGTGTTCGGGTACTTCTCCTGTTTTTGCCTGCTGTTGATCGGAGAAATCACAAAATAACTACCGATCTGAACAGCCGGCCTCTAAAATTCTCCTCCAGACAGCAATTCAATTCGACTTATCTACGTAACTGGTGTCGAAAATTCTGTCGCCGTCGGAACTCTATCCTTTGAGTCAGAGGCACAACAGTGATATCAGTTGATACTCCGACCCATCTAATCCGGTGCACACAATAAGGCGAAGTGAAAAGACATTCGAGATGTTCAACATTCTCCTATACTACACACGTAGGTTTTTGTATTCTATCAACTAATCAATGCAAAATATGCAATACACAGAAAGAAATGCACAAAATAATTAGAGTAATTGGTGATCTGCAGCAGGAGAATTTCTGTTGCCAAGTGTGTGGAAATGGTGTTCAAGGTCGGTAGGCTGTTTTGAAACAGCGCAAGTGAATAGTGAAACTTCATTTCTCCTCGTGGCTCGATGTCAGGTGTGTTGTAAGCAATGACGCGCCGATTATGACAATGTAGTGCAAAAGCCAAGTATGAGAAATAGCGGATTAATATCAAGTATTTGCATTTACGAGTCAATATCGAAAATGTTTAATTGTTTTCTTTATAGGAATCTTTCGAAACCATTCTCATAATTTACAATGTCAGTAACTGCTAATTGTTTTTTAACAATTTGTTCTTTAATTCGAAATGAGGGGCACACATGATCAACACATTAATAGTAATTTATTTTTCAATTTGATAAAAATTGTAATATTTCATTTGATTCCAATTTGAGCAAAATACAAAACACAAAATGTGTTAAGAGTATATCAAGAGAAATAATTTCCAGTGCTGCCGCCACGTGCGCCACTAACTGGAGCTCCCAAAAGAATATATCAATTAGTTGTGCTCTAATAGCATATTCTTTCTCACATTATTTGTAAAAATTCACAAGTAGTACATCAAAAATAAAACCTGCCCCATTTTTATAAGAGCACTTTTCTCTATGACAAAAAAATAATTAAAAATTAGTCTCTCTATGACAAAAAAATAATTAAAAAAATTTTGAGAAAATATATAAGTGCCTTACTTCAGGTAAAAAATCTCAAAAAATACTCTTTTTCAAAACATATAATACGATCACGTTTAAAAATTATTATTATTTTAGAACAAAATTCATAGGGGAAAAAGTATTTCATTAAGAAAAAAATCTCTAATTAATATTGTAGTTAATTTTTTTTGCAATATACGAAAATTTAAAATTAATAGAAAATGGAGTCTGTGCAAGTTTTATTAGCATACTTTGCTATTCAAGAAAAAATTAACCAATAAATTTTGACCAATAAACAAAAAATGAATTGCTTATTTTTCACACACAAAAATGAAACACTATTCATCTTTTCAGAAAATGTAGCATGACTTTAATCAAAGAACGGACTTAAAACATATTTAATTGAGAAGAAAAAATATCTATCTTAATTTTTTTCGTTCTAGGAAGCCGCCGCAAAAAAAACTTCTGAAGAGAGATCAGTGAAAATTAGACATGTGTGTCACTCTTTAAACGTTATTTGCTCTAGCCGTGGGTGGGGATTAATCCAAAATTTCAAGGCATTTTTTTGAAACTTTTAGAAAATGTTTCATGTTAAAAAACTCAGAAACTAAAATATTCTTTACAAATTTTAGGGCTTCCAGTTTGGTGAGAACGATCGCAAAATATCACTTTGGAGAAAAGCATCTGAACGATTTAGGCGCTAGTTTTTCCACATTTGGACGGACAGATACACAAACAAACGATCACAAATGCGCATGCCGTCAATTTTGCGATATCGCCGACAATAGGGCTCACAATACGAGTATTCGAGTATTTGAACTACCCAAATGTTAGATGAAGTAATTTACTCGTACTAGATATAGGAATAAAATGTATGCACTTTTTCGATTTCAGGTACGTATTTCAAGACAGGTTTTTCTCACGAAAAATCGCCACTCTCCGCTGCAGCATTACAATACTTTCATCTTCATATGTATGTTATTAGTAAGCGCGAAAGTAAAAATGTGTTGCACACATTGGCGATAAAAGGGTATTGTGGAAGCATTGCTGGTTAAAAAAGTATTTAACCTTATAAATAAAATAAACACATCCTTATTTGCCGTATGCATATGTAGGAAACTATTCATCGTCGCGAATCAAAATCTTGACTCGGCTTCCGGCTGACAGTGACGCACGAGAGCCCATCTGCATATTCGTTCGCATGCGCGGTTGATCGACGCGCTCGCGCATGCAACACCGAAGAGAAACGACCCGCCGTCTGTTGGGCCAAAAATACCTCTTCGAGCCCCTCACAAGAGCACGACTCCTTAACACTAGAACATCAACTGCATTCAAGTGGATTTTAATGCAAACCAAATATAGCAACAGTCTACAATTTGGCTCCAACCGTGTACGACCTAAGTACTAATTTAGGAAAGCTACAATAAATACGGCGATGAAAGGAAAATATTTCGTTTGAAATTGGAACCTTGAAGAGAAGTTTTCACCCACACCGGAGGTAGCAGCGCTCGTCATAGGAAGCGTGGCCGGCGGCTTGGGTGACGGCGCGGCGCGAGGGAACAGGGCGGAGACGGGCGGGTGGCCGGAGGCCGATCCGGGAAGGCTCGGGGCACGTCAACGTGGATCAGGACGGGGCAGGGTGAGGGTGACACAGAAATACATTACACGGACGTAGAATCCATTCCTTTTCCCGTGTAATAAATGATTGTAATGTACATTCAGGCAGCTCGAAGCACTCCAACAAGTAATCAATATTTCACTATTTCTTTTGCAGAAGTGCTCCAAATTTTATTGCTTCTCTCCATTTTAGTTACCTCAAGCTACAGCACGCAATATAAGCTACAAAAAAATTGAATTTCGTTAGTTTTAAATACAACGCTCCAGAAGAGTCGAGAGATTTTTTGAATGAAGTTTTAAGGTCGGTGCACTCACATGAAAGAGCAGCAGCGCATCAGACAACTTTTAACGCTGCCGAACGTTGGTGGTAATATCGGTCACATGAGAAACATCTCCCTTATGTTCACTCGCGTTCTTACGATGTCGAAGGAAAAGGACGGAACTTATTTTTTTTCTCCTACAATGAAGATATACGTGCAATTCTAGTGTAAGCACGCGTTTATATACACATTTGTAATCTCGCGTGAAAAGTATAAAGAAAACAACATTACGGTTTAATCGGTCTCATATGCTAATGAGTAACGAAAGAATTTTATGGGGCGGCCTCTTTTCAAAAATACAGCTGTTTTCTTGCACATAGTTTAATACATGTATTTGGGGTGATGAAATGAAGCGAAACAAACACAATTTGTTGCACATTTGCGTGAAATAACTATATTACGCCACCTTTTCCCTCTTTCCTTTATGCTACAGCGCCTTTTTCTCGACCCTTTTCTGCCTTTTTGAAAGATTGGACAAGAACATGTATTATTTTCTCTTCTTGAACAGCTTTTTAAATTATGATTTAATCAGAAGTGAACAATATTAAGTAAATAATAATTTTTTATTTACGTAAACTACCAGAGTGTGTAGATGTCGAGCAGAGTTTCTCTAATTCCAAGGATTTCCTGAGTTCAAAGTGCCAGCGACGTACGGTCAAAAACAATGAAATGCTGTGCGTGATTCAATACAATAATAATAAATTGACCCAGAAAATGGTTACTTTTTATATTTACTTCAGTGTTGAATAAAACACCACTTACGGACTCTATAGAGAAGAAAAATTTGGGACACACTGATACGTATATTCCAGAATCTGAATTTATGAAACTGGTTTAAACCTTAATACACTTGTTTCAGCAGAACCTGTTCCCCCTTCCACGACCATAATTTGCACCTTAAAGTCCTTTCCCTACTAATGTGCTTTGCAACTCTCGGTTGGCGCATGTGGTTCGGGGCTGTAATTCAGTACCTCGTGGTGGCATAGCAAGGAAAACTGCGTTAAACACTACTTGTATTGCGTTAGCTATCGACTCTTAGATCCGCAACCATTCTGGCGCAAGTTCTTTTCGTGCAGCGCGTATAAGCGTGTTTGATACTTTTCTCTGTGCATGCATTAAGCGCAAGGTATCGTACAAAATCTCTTTTATGGATAATTAATTTATTCATTGCATGGCTTCAACATAGCAGTTTTCCCGAGACAAATATAAAATCTGATGCCAGGACATTACATTGTCCAGGGTGAATTTCTTAAGACAATTATTCTTTCTTACTTGAAGATGTAATTCAGAGAGTGCACTGTATTAATATCCAAATTACCATGCATATTTTTGTGCTCTACGGTAGATCAGAAAAAAACAAATAATTTACACATCGAACAATAATTTTTCCGAATGCCTGAAACGGGGACGTATACAATTGACACTTTTCAGTCTCAACTCATAACACTTCTCAAATAAGTAAAAATAAGAAAGTGGTAAGATATATGGAATGACTCTTGCGTCAAGCTCTCATTATTTGTGTGCTCCGGTTGAAACTCAGCATTTGCTACTTTTAATGGGGTGATACTGAAATCAATCCCTTTTATAGTCTTGTGCAGTGTTGATATTTCTGACCTATCATGGAAGTAAGTACTTTCTCATAAGACAAATTTGGTTGGCATTACTACCAACAGTATAATATAATATAACAACAGTATAATTTTAAGTCTCGACTGACTTGTTGCCCGGGACAGATTATACTCTCAACGGCAGATATAGAATGATAACGATATTGAGTCATATGGTTCTCTCCATTGGTGCAGTGCTGTGAATGCTTACGGGACGAAGTTCTACATTATTTTGTGAATTACCTTGTCGGTCAATGTAAGGTTAATGAATGCGAAGGTATTCTTCGTCTGAGTTCCTATTTATAATTGCAAAATTAATAATAAATTTAACCTAAACAGAAAATTATTGGGATGAACTTCAATCTTCCCGTGTTGTAACTCGTGCAAAGGACGAAATTTTCTTAATGAACCACTTTCATGCACTCTATCAAGAATCACTTCCCCGCACTGAAATTATACACGGAACAATGCCTGGCTGGCGTCTCCCGGGGGAGAAATGAAGTGCGGAAACGGGAATTTGGGCGCAACGGAAAGGATCTGGAGTGCGCGGTGCCTTGCGGAGCCAAGTAAATTGCGCCCTCAAGCGGCGGGCGGCGTCCACGCGTTTGTCGACGACCCCGCCCACTTCCGCCCACCACGCCGCGCCCCGCCCACTTCCGTCCGGCCCCGACCTGACCGCCCCGCGCCACCCCTTTACGCGCCGCCCTGCGCCCACGGCTTGAATTCCACGGCAGGCTCGGGAATTTCGAGGGTTCGTTTCATAAATGCTGACAGTCGAGGACCCCAACGAAGGGGGAGACCTAACTTGAACGGGAGCTAAAACTTAATTGAAAGCGTGGAGCAGGAACAATTTAGCGGAATCTCGGTCGCCCCCTGCCCCGCCGCAGATTTGGGCTGCGACCGAGGCGGTGCCGGGCAGAGCGAAACCCGCGCCACCCTCTCCCCTCGCGCACAGCAATCAGCGCTCCCAATTTTACCTTACAACTACATACTTATGATTTTAAGAAACTACACACTGGGGTCTCATGAACAAAAAGATTTTGAATAAGTTACAAAGGATTTAGTAAAATACTATGCCTCAGGGGTGTGTTTTTCTACTTTGTTTTCATTGAGGAATGCAGGAGAACACAAAATTTTAAAAAAATGTAATTTAGAAAGTCAAAATAATCACTAATCTTTAAGGTATACTCTTTTTACAATCTGGCCCCACATCGTTAGAGAAAGTATTGAAATCGTGAGCCAGAACATTGCGAATTTTCGACAGAGAAACTCTTATTGCCGGGCCCTGGTAACGCAAAAGAAGATAAATCTTGTTGCTAACAAACCAGATGAATAAATTAGAAGCGTGGATAAGTGATTTTTGAATTAGCAGGTTTTAAACACGTTTCCAATTTGTTAATTCTATTACTAAAACGAATGTCACGTCAAATGAATTGTTATCCGTCTGTACAATCCGATTTAACTCAAAACCCTTCCAAATCAATCAAAGTGAAATTTACAGTTTAGATACTACCTATGAGACCAAGTTAGTTAATGTTTTACCTTGATTTTCTAAACGGTTCCGAAGACATTCTTTTGTTCATTCCCCCGCTCCGTCTTACCCCATGCAATAACAATAGTGGAAGCAATAATATTGATAATAACAATACACCACCACCACTAATAATAATAATAATAATAATAATAATAATAATAAGTAATAGATAATCAATACAGATAAATAAATCTGTCACATTTTTTAAATTTTATATTTTAAAAACTACTTTTTCAACTTGCTTATTCGATATCGAATGCAGCAATCAATGGCTTAATCGTAATTGAGCTATCGTTGTGATGACCAAAAACTGGAGGTGAAGAAAGGCCTTGAGGAAGTTTAAAATAAAAGTAATAGGAGTAATAATAAAGAAAATGAAGATAAAATCAAATTGAATTTTAAAGACTTCTGGAAGAATAAAAAAAAATATATTGGAACGATAGAAGAATAAAGAATTAGGAGAGGGTCAATTTGAAAGACACTGGCTATTTTAAGGAAGGAGAGAAGAAAAAAAATAGAAATAGAATGTTATAAATGGTTTACGAAAAGACCTGAATGAAATAATAACATGAAAGAGATGGAGACTGGAGTGAGTTTAGAGAGATAAAAGAAATAAGAATTGCTGTCAAAGGATGAAAGAAAAAGTAGGAGGCTGTGACATGATTTCGATGAGTTTTATATATCTTCCAAGGAAGAATGCATAATACGAACTGAAAGCCTAATCAATAACCAAATTCAGCATAGTTATTGCAGTAGAAAAGAAAGGTGTAATTTATTCCAGTTTAGAAGAGAGAGAGAAGAAACAATGCAAAAAATTACAGAGAAATAACGCCCATGACATCATTGAACAAAGTATGGATGAAGATAGTCAGGTACAGACAGGAGATAGAACATGGAACTAATACCACGCAGTCCAACAGGATTTTGAAGTGGTGTGAGAGTATGGCATCACGATTCAGAACTGGTACGACTTCTTTTGGCGCAAAGCCAATACACGAGGTTTTCTTACACCATCTTATAAAATCCAGGGCAGGGCGTATCAACTTATACGTTCATTACTTCCTGTCGAAAAGGCCATTTTTACTAATATATTTTAATGGTGATGTTTATTAATGATCAAAAAAGGATACAAGCAATCATTTTTCCGAACTTAAATACTACCACCACAGTTGGCGATTTACAATGTTAAACGAATACAATCTCTTCAATAAAGATTTTAAAATATATATGCAAACAATTCCTTCGATTTGTTTTCATAACTATAAAATAGTTATTAATGCAGGTAAAAGGCCAAAATCAGAATACAGTCATTAATGTATCCGTTTTCTTAGTAAATAAACAACGTGATGAAAGAGATGTACTAAAAAGAAAAGACAATACCTTACAATGAATAACTGAAAATTATAATTCATACATAATGTCGCATTACAAAATTCTCGTAAGGCCTGCAAAATGAAAAATCTCGCAACTTAACAAATAAATACTAAAATTGGTGGTGATACAAGAGCTAGTGGCACTACAACAGCAATGGTACTACACTTTCTCAAATTATTTTTAAATTTGCAAGATAGTTGAACAATAGAAATGTGCCATTCTTTTAACCAACCGTAGTGTTTTCCGTGGAAATAATGTAAAGAAAAAACTGCACCAGTTTTTGAGAGAATATATTATTTAAAATTTCAAGCACAAATTGCGCGAAAAATCCGTACTTTTTAAAAACCTTGTACATGATCTTTTGTAAAGAACCTATTTTTTGGAACAGATTTCGTTTAAGGCAAAAATCTCTACAACTTTAGAGTGTTGAAATGATAACTTTTTGCAATTTTCGAGAAATTTTCGGGCCGTTTTTTGAGAAAATAATTGTTTCAAAAGAAATGACCACATTATCCACACAAAATTATGCGAAAGCAATTCCTTTCTTCGAAAAAATGTTCAAGATTTTATTTCAAGATCTATCTTTAAAAAACAGATTTCATTGAGAAAAGTATCTTCAATATTGCAGTCGTAGGAAGACACCAAAAAATTAACTTTTGAAATTACCAAAAAAATCACTAGTTTCAACGAAAATTAGACCTGCACGATTTTCTTATGCGTCCTTTACGCTATCCGAGGTCAAAGTTTAATCAATTGGGAGTCATTCTTCCTCCATGTATCCCCACCAGCCTGGCGGCCCTCCTTTTTCAGCTCACGATTGGACGTTCGATATGCGCTGTTGCGCAGTGCAGTACGTGTGTGTGTGTGTGTGTGTGTGTGTGTGTGTGTGTGATGAGAGGGGAGGGCTAGAACGAGGAAGGAAAGGTCGCATCCGCATCATAGTCCGTTTGTGAGGGTACTGATCCCGCATTCCTCAAAAATTTTTCGGAGAAACCACGGACAAGTATCGATCAGAGCTTCCGACCGCTCGCTTTCTCCAGACATCGGTTGAATTCGAAGACGCTACTTAGCTAGGGTGAAAAGTTGGGAGCTGTCGGAAAACCCCGATTTGAGACGCGCGCTGCAGCGGGAAGGGCTGCAGTCCCTGCGCCCCCTTAGCCTCTCGTAGAGAATGCAAAATTTAAACAGTGGAAACGGCCCCAGGGCTGACGAAGTCCCGGGAGGCCGCGCGAGGCCGTGGGGTCGTCGCCGGGTGGCGCCCCCGACCGCCGCCGCCGCCGTCGCCGCTTCCGCCGGGCGCTATCGCTGAGTAACGGGCGCGGCGGCCGGGTTCGCGCCCCGATAACGCCTGCGCCGCCGCCGCAGCCGCCGCGGGCGAGTTAAGTTTAGCGACGCCAATCGCCACCCTCGCCCTCCCTCCCACTTCGCCTACCCCTCCACCAATATAACCCACCACCCGGAGCAACTGCGCAAATCCCCCCATCGACCGCTTATCTTCAATCGTTTCTTCCCGTTAAAAGGAAAACTACTTGCCATGTACTTCAAGTTTAATGTAAGCCTCTCCTTTCAATGCGCCGTGCTGACCCCAATTGTGAGACGATTTTCTAAAAAAAATTGCGTGATTAATATAGCGTGCAGATATTGATAAAAAAAGTTTAGTTCGCATTGAAGAAATATGCCACAATATCATCACAGAAGTCGATGTGTTGCGTTAGGGCAGCGGCGGGAGGGAGGGCGTCCGGAGACCCGTGGCGTGGGCTCCTCCGAGGGCAGGGAGCTGCAGAGGCTGCAGAGAGCGCAGGGCCCTGCGGCGCCCCCTGGCCGCAGCCGGGCGGCCAGCAGTCACACGGCACGTGCGCACGGCAGGGAAAATGTCTCACACAAATGGAAAAAAGCGTGCGCAGGCACCCCTTCATTTCAGCACGCTTATTAGCATATGGAGATTTTTTACCAGTAAATGCGAGGATTAAATCTTTGAATTTTAGGGAAATAAATATGTACAACTGATTTTATGTGAAACCATTTTCGAGATTGGAAAATTGCTGGGAGAGCTTCCCTCAAACGGATATTTTTTCCAAAGTGTGAAGTGAAAAAAACGGTACTCATAAAATGGAAACATTTAAAGAAATAGAATATATTACGTACGGCTACAGCACTTACTTCAAGATGTTCGCGTTGGGGGTGGGTGGGGGGGGTGGATCCCTATGATTACGTATGGCAATATAAGTGAAACAAAAAATCACATACATTGGCACTGCAAAGAAAGCCATTGCAAACGTCCCAACTTCTTAATGCACTAATTTAGTAAATCTTCAGGAAATACGGTTCAATAATGATTACATGACATAAATGTCATATTATAAATATGACAAATGGAGTTTCGTCATAATTTTAAAAAAGAAACTAAGCGAGTAGTATTGAATATTAACTTATTGGACTTTTGTATGTTAAGTATTTTGCGTGATTTTGATGAATTTGTTTCTGTATTGAGAAATTGCTAGTTACCATAAATGCAAATGTATACATACGAGTACAGCGAAAACTTTCTACAAGAGGCACTTCACTTGTCTTTCGTACTATCATATACAAATCTGTATTGCAATTAAACGTTAACCGTAATGAGTATGAAATACTTAAAATAACAAGTAAGAAGTATTAGAAAATATCAGAGATAACTATTACCTAATGTCTAGACTATTTAAAAACTCAAAAACTTTCCAGACGGGGAAATATTGCCCTGCTGAAGTATTCCCAGGCAGAAACGTATATTGATGTTAAAGTGGCTTTAAAGCATACATTCCAACTTAAACAATGGAGACTATTTTGAAAGTGTGTTTTTTGCGATACCTCTTTTATTCACTCAAACAAAAGAAAATCATTATTAAAATATTGCATTCCAGAACAGCATTATATTTTATATATTTTTTCTCAATCAGAGGTAAGAAATTCTACAGACACATTACCCTTCCAATAAATCAGATGACACAGCTCCATAGACCACAGTACACACTAATACCTAATAATAGAGGAGTACGGGATTACGGGATGTGCTTTAAGACCAAAACTGTTTAGGAAACAAAAAATTTCCAGAGATCAAACGACAAAAATATGTTTCGAAGCTAATTAAATCATGTTTTAAAATATGGTGCTTCAACAACTTTTATGTTTTCATATTTGCTTAGGGGCATTATTCACCAGATACACATTTTATAAAACCAGAAGGGATTCCATCTAGTGAATACATTCAGCGAATAATCATCTCGACTGCTCCGGGCTCCTGCGAATTTGCCTGAAAGAGAACTGCGCTGGCTCTTTGCTATTGGGCGATTGTTGTCTGTCCGTTCACTTTGGTCGTGCGTGGCCTCCCTTTGAATCTCTCTTTCATGCAATGCGCAACGATACTCTCGCGGGCTTTCTGACATTATTTGTATCAATTATTGCAATATTCTATTTAGTGGCAATATGGGAACAACTACATCTCTCGTGAAAAATATCCCTAAACTCCAACTGCACCGCCTGGAGTAGGGATGGGAAACTTCCTCCATTCGGGAGGACATTCCTTTTTGACGCCAATTATCCTCTCATCATCCTTTGTATTTTAAATGTCCTCCTTTTAGTAAATTGTTATGATTTGTTGCCTACTATTTGATCGCATGAGCAACACCTGCTATGTTGTATCGTTAATTGTTTAATTCAGAATAGAAAACATGAATATCCTTTTCCTGAACGCTGGCACGCGCATGTATCATACTATCTCAGTCTTAGGGACTAAAAGGGACGCAAAAATACTCGTGCGCGCATTTGGCAAAACAAGAAGAAATGTGTTGATGTTTTGTAGTTGTTACTTTTTTCTTATCGAGAGTTCTCCCTTTTGCATGAACATAGTTGGCCCGAGGTGTTCCAGCTGGCTCTCCAGTCCCCCGCCCGGCGGAAGAAACCTTCCCGCAGAGCGACGCCCCGCGGGCCGAGGAGCGGCGCGAAGGAAGTTGGCGGAGGAGTCCAGGGCGGGGCGGCCGCCTGCACCTTTCCTTCCTCGCATCGACCACTCGGCGGCGCCGTCGCGGCGCGGCGCGGCGCGGCGCGGCGCGGCGCCCAGCCCCCTCCCCTCCCTTCCTCCCTCACCCAACGCGCACACGAGCATCCCTTATACCAACACTATTTGAAAATACCTGTACGTACAAGTTTTACGTCTTATATTTAGATGTTACAAGTAAACTTTTCATTGTATGTTTATGCATCGTAAGGGCTACATCTCAATATTAACAAATATAACTGTCTTTCCTAAATTTTCTGTTCGCATAAAGCGTCTTTGTACAACATCAGTTTTTTAAAAGCGATTTTTTTGTAGTAGATCAGACTGGCATAGAAACTAGCGCCCGAGTACATACACATTTATTTAAACAATAAACACATATTCGAACATCCCTTAACCCCACACTTTATTTGTAATTTAACTCAATTTATTCACGATAACCACAATACATTGATTCAAATAAGAAATACATTTTTTTAAATATAGTAGATTTTAAAACATTCATTTGATCAAAAATATGAATGGGGGTCCAATTATTAGGTAATCTCTTCATTTCTTGCTAGGAGAGTTCAGTGGGTAGTGATACCACGGACAGCACTCCTGCCTTCTCGGAACAGGCTTACTCTACTAGTGTCGGCCTACCGAGAGGCCGGGGAACAACCCCACGCCTCCTCTGATTCACTGGAAAGAGCGATTGCGACTAACCGGGCGCCAGGCCCGAGTCTTGCATGCACAAACAAAAAGAAAAAAAGGAAAGCAAGAAGCCAATCGACCGACAACGGATCCCCAGAAGTGGAAGTGCAGCGCGATGAAGCACCACCCACTGGTTTTGCATTATAGCAGATATAATGGTCCAGTAACCGGGTTTGGAAAGGCAGTAAATTAAAGAAATTGGTATTCAGTGTGATCGAACTTATTCGAGTAATGTCAGCAGCCCGGAATGGGGAATGCGTAATGCAATAATCGTTCCCGAACGAGACTCGAGAATCTTGGAACCTGGTCTCTGACTGTGCGAGTGTCCCTCTCCCTCTCTCTCCATCTGTTTTGTTTGACTACAGCAAGGTCTTTGATTTGGTGGACCATGCCTTGTTGCAAAAGCTGTCCGATCTTCATATTTAAGTCCTATGATGGTTTGGAAATATCTTAAAGGACATAGACAAACGGTCAGAAATGGCACTGATAGTTTGTCTCTGAGCCCGAGGGAAGAGTGGGTGGTGTTCCGCAAGGATCTGTTTCGGGTCCGCTGTTATTTTCAATTATCATAAATGATTTATCACATGAGCTGAATGCGCTCAAGAGCAGAATATTTGAGTATCTGCGAGGGTGTGCGAAATTAAGTGGAGAAGTTCGGTAATTACTGCAGTTAATGTGATGATCTGATCATAATTTTGAGTCTCTTTTTTGTTACTACGAATTGTATTTAGAACAAAGTGTGTATGAGTTCGCTTATCATTCCGCCGTAAATGAAACGTACTTTGATATGATTAAATCTAGATAGAATGAAAAAAAAATGCAGTAGTTTTTGAGGAAAAAATCGTTTTTAATTGTGCTCATATGTCTCTCAAAATTACGCGAAAACTAACATTTCAAAAAATGTACATGAGATTAATTCAAGAACTAAGTGCGAATAAATTGGAAAAAAAATCCAAGGAATAGTTTAGATAGTACTGATGTTCATCGCCGAACAGACAGATATTTTTGAAGAGGAAAAATTAGAAAAAAATAATAAATCAGGGGACAGGTATTAGGGAATCCCAAAACGTGAATTCCCCTTGAAATTCCAAGTCGATTTTTTGTGGCCTTCCTGGTAAGTAATATTTCGTATACTATGTAGATTACTCCTCATATATGTATGTATACGAGAACTTTATATTGGTAATTTCTGAATAATTAAACAACACATCAACGTGGCTTTCGTCTCACGTTATTCGGTGCTTATAGAACTATCCGCACAAATTGTTTTAAGAAAAAAGAAACATTTTTTTGAGAAAATTTTGAAAATGCCCCAGAGGTTTCATGTAAACACCCCAAACACAAAGAGTATTATTTTCAAAATCGCAAGGCCTAGTGTTGGGCACCATCAATTAGGGGATATACGAAGAAAGTAAAAATATCTTTATGATGAAGTGAAGGGGAAGGTCCGAAACATATTGAACTCTGAAAATTTCTATGATTTTAATGTTAATCAAACCTACATCATTTTTAAAAGCGTACTTTTCTCTATTGGAATAAATGTTTTAAAGAACAAAATATGTCATTTATTTGTCAAATTTCAAAAATGTCCTAGTCGTTGGAAAGAATGTATAATTATCTAATTAAAAGGCCCTTTCCAAATTTGCATTCTAGGGCGATATGTATTGGGAATATCTCTCGGGAAAATCCTTTAAGCAGTTTCGTGCTAGTGCTGTCTACAGAAAGAGAAATGGAGGGATAAACGTTTTAGAAAAATAAACACACTTTCGGTATCCAAAACTCAATATGAATGTGAGAAATAAAATTATATGAGAAAGTATTTTCACTAAATGAGAAATGTTCACTATACATATCACAAGTGCAATATATCATGAGTATGCTCTTCTAGCAGCTCTAGAAGCTAAAGAGCGGAGGGAAGGAGTACATTACACATACTTATTCACACAAATTTTGCTAGTACGCAAGTAAATAAATAAAGAAAACATACTAGAGGGAGAATAAAATCATAATTTTAATGATAAGATTAATCAAAATATATGACTATGTTGAATCGTTTACAGGGTTGCAAGATTGCTTGAAAATTCCGTTTCCCAAACGCCTTATTACAAGATATTAAGATAGGCACTCCTTTTCTGTTTCCAGAATCACGGCCACATTTCCCATGTCCGCAATAACCTGTACGTAAGGAGAGATGTTCACCCCATTGTCCATTACGCTGAACTCACACTGAGGGACGAGCCTATGTTGCACGGATCCAAGGGACGTGTAATGGCAACATGCAGCCTCCTGCACCGTCCACTCTCCCGTCGTCCCGCCTCACATGCGCCGTCCTTGCGACCGCCTGCCAGAGGTCACGCGCGCTCGTAATCCAGCCATTCGGTCGGCGGGCACGCTCCGCTAACAGCCCAGCTGCCCATTACTTCGTCTTCACTGATGTACGACCCTTTCCTCCTATTCACACGGGGCGCGTCACTCTGGGCTCGTTTGACTGCGTGCCTGACGCCATAATGGGGCTAAACTTGCCTTCTGTGCGAGGTCAAACTAAAGATGGATTATTTCGCTTCGTTTACAGAACCAATACCCACGACGGCTTTGAAGGGCAACCTATTATAATGTAGTTGTCGTTCTCCTCACAAATGACCGAAATAATTTTTTCATCTGGATTACATTGAGGCCTTCTTGAAACTATTGAGAACTGTCTTAAAATTAATGCTGCTAAAACAGCATATACTTGTATTATTTGCAATGATCATGCAATATTATAACACTAGTTAAATTTGCAAAGGTGTTTACAACCAGCAAATATATATGTCCCGGTCCGGCTGGGATTCGAACTCGGTCGCATAGACCGCAATTAATCTTGCCTCGCCCATTACACCGCCAGCGCTGGTAAAAGACACCCCAGCTTTCTACGTATAGTAGAACATAAAAAAATAGGACCTGTGCCATTACTAACCCTGGCATTAACGGTGGAGGGGGGCTCAGAGGATCACCGATGACTGATTGTTATTTCTCAATTTCAATTTTATGAAGCTGAAAATCTTTCATATAGTTTACTAGCGGAACCGAGCACACGTTGTCCTGACCCTCCATCTCTCTCCTGTCTCCCTCTCCCCCTCAAACCTCCCTCCCCCCCTCCGCCGGAGCTTTTCCTTCGAATGCGGGTTTTCTGCATACACCACATTCAAGTAGCCCTGAAGTAAAAGTAACAAGGGGTCAGATCAGGTGATCTAGAAGACCATAACCCACGACCAATTATTCGATCGACACTACAAATTGCATTTAAAAATGTATGGATCGAACAGCATTGAGAGCAGTTGTCGAATCCTATTGAAATTAACAATAGTCTCTCTTGTACTGTCAGTTGATTGAATAATAAGGTAATATATGATTTATGTAAACATCAACAGTAAAGGTGGTATTGAAAAAAAAAATAGATTCTATAATTCTGGAAGAACTTAACGCACATCACTCTTCGTGAAGCAGGTGACGGTTTTCTGCACTCCAATAGCGGTTGTTTTGTCTGTTGTATCCACTGAGATGAAACGACGCTTAATCAGTAAAGAGAATCAGTTCCTTAGGTGCCAAAAATGCATTCGAGCCGAAGGACACCACTTTCAGCATCTTCTTTGAGATAAGTTAGGCGCAAAGGTAGTTGTCCGTGTGTTAGCAAGGGAGCTGAGTCAGCGCATCGCAGGGCGAGCCAGCCCTCGCGTCCCAGGGCGAGGCGGCCTGAGTCTTCGACGAACGATAAAATGAACACCCGGTATTATTTATTTTTTCAAATAGAGTAAGATATTGATTATGTTTTGTTTGTGTTTTAATAAATGCAAATATACATTATTTACGTCAATCGAAATCATCAATAAAATCAAGATTTAAGTGGTGGGATCCGGTGACCTCCCTTGGTAAAGTATAGGACCATTCATAACCAGGTATTGCTAGCGTTGAGCTAAAATTACTCCATTTGAACAACAAAGTAATTGAAACTAGATGAGCAACAACAGCACATACTTCTTCGCATTATTGGGAACAGTTATGTAATAATACAATATTGCAATTTCTGTCCTCACTTTAGGTATTAGAAACAATCAAATATACTAAAACTTTACCATTAAATATTCAATTTAATGTGAAATATAGGTGGTTAAAATTTTCATTTGTGACCACTTGCGACTCAGTTGTGACCACGTCATCAGGCAGAAACTAGGAAAACAAAATTACGACCGACAGAAGCTTAAATAATAAAACTGAACACGAATTAAAGACATTACATTGTGTTCAAATATGGACATGAAATTGTTCCAGTAACTTTATTACCTTCGCAATAAATTAAAACGGCACAGATGAGTTAATCGATACTAAATAACATAATAACTAAATAACATTTAGAGATAACAATCCAAGTCATCAACTCGACTTTCACAACTAACTAACAAAGATCTAACAAGTAAATTTTTAATGATCAATTAATACCAATGACGTATGTGTATGTGTATTAGTATATTTCATCACAAGATTCATAGAATATATACTCTTTGGATGTGGTAACAGCTTACCTAAAGCCACTTCAATGAATAAATCTCCCACGAATTCACAACCAAACATCAGTAAAAACCATATACAAAAAAAATTAAAATTGGCCAGATAGCCAAAGCAACGAAGCACGAATTGACTGAGGTGAACACAATACAAAATACATGTACCGAACATAAAAACAAACTAAATACAAATGAAGTACATCAACTTCAAGCAGATATTACGCTAAATCTCATCATTTAAAAAAAAAATATGACCAGTTTTAATAGATGGGTGCACAACGGGACAGACTTTCTCATATTAGTTACTTTTCAAATTTCTTTGTCTGGACTAGCTTTTCGGTTTGCCACACCCATCTGCCCCGGCCCAAAATACATTTTCTCAATTTTTCGGGCCCTTAATGGCAGAACTCAAATATGACTGAGAAATTATTGAGTGAAATCTCGTCCTGTACGGAAATTTTCGTTGAAACATTTTGTGTCAGTTTATGGAAATTGTTATGCGAGCCTGTAAATGAGAAATTTTAAAGCTCTTTTTCGCAGAAAACTTTTTAAACTAGAGTTTTCTAGAAAATTCATTAGAAATAATTTGCAGCGCAGCTACTTAAAAATACAATAATGTACACAAATCTCTGTCAGTATAAATATTAACAGCGTGAGAGATATTTAAAAAATATATTGATGTATTTTTTAAAATAATATATACATCAAATTGGTATTTGTGTCATGTTATTCAGTGCATTTAGCACTAATCTTTCAAAAACGTTAAAGAAAAACTTGGTGTCGTTAAATGGCGTTTCAGCGTTTCTCAAACTGCTTTGAAATGCTTTAAAAAAAAGTAAATTTCGGGCTCATTTACACAAAAAACTTTTGGGTTTTCGAGAAACCTCATACATCATTTGAAGCACATGTACTCCTAAATGCAATAATGCATATAAATTGCCGGTAGTATAAATGATACGTACGTGAGAGATATAAGAGAATGACAAAACATGTTATACGTACGCCATTTTTCAAAAAATTCAAGTTTTACGGACCTGAGCCATCTTCGTAAGCTATACTTGGCAAAAATTATTTTAATTTGTTTAATTAATTTAATCCACAAAAAACTTAAAAAACATTTTTGAGAAAACTTAGGTATTGTCCTAGGGGATTCACGTACTGTATATACGGTAAAGATCCGTTTCATATTCAAGGGGCCGCGACATTAGTTCCACTGCGGGGAAAATTGTGGTGAAAATTCTGTGAATGTGAAAAAGTAGAAAGGCAATGTGAAGTTCATTTTCTCTTAGAGCAATATATTAATGTTATTCAGTCTATATATCCTGATGCGAGTAGTTAATAACACAATTAACTTCATCTACAACGCAATCCATTGCTAAAAGTTCATGCACATATGACAGTATTCAAACTTAATAAGTCAGTTTTCCTGAAATTCAAGCAAGAACGGTGACAGCTATCGTGCAAAAACAATTCTTTGTCATTCTGAAAACCAATTATCTGGACGCAATCTCCATGTCCATATGTCCATAAAGCAACATACTATGGTTTATCTTGCCAATGATTCTATGCTTCTATCGACCGTGCGGCCGCGATCCACTCTCATTACACGCACGCCAGTTCCTAAAAACTCCAAACATTGGTGGGACGTGTAGCATGCGCTTTGGCACTTGTGTAACGGACGCGAACACGTGGTGTGCGCGAGGCGGCGCCAGGAGGCAGGAGGTGGAGCACGGCCGGGGCGGGGGCGGGGGCGGCCCCGGCGCCGCCGCCAGACACCGCCGCCGACA
>BOPP01000074.1:5867456-5886777 GCA_017312745.1 Gryllus bimaculatus
TGCGACAGAGGGAGGGCGAGGGAGGGGACAGAGCACACGAAGATCGGGCACCGCGCGGGCGAGGAGCAAAGCAGCGCGGCAGAGCGGGCAAGGGTGGGGAAGGTTGGGGCGAAATAGGGAAGGAGGGGTGGGGAAGGGACGGGGCGGCGCGAGACCGAAGGGTCGCAGAGCATACATTTGTGCAGGTGCAGAGGTGACAGTAAACCCTCTACGGTGTCCAAGCACTTCTACCATCAATCGCGTTCGCTAACTCCGACTCGACGTCACGAAGGGACGGGACAATGACCGATGGTTGGCGACATCGCCAATGATGAATGATTGTAGAAGTAGAGCACTTGCCAGGCGAGAATAACTTGGCACGAAGCCCTTTGTCCTTCGCTCTTAGCATATGGATATTCAACGTACGCGTATTACATCCAGCTTGGCTTCTTCGGGTTGCTCTTCTACATTCTGCCGCGATCAAAAACCTCCGTGCTCGTCTAAGCCAAACCCGAACTTTACCCTGCTAGTAAGCTCTGTTGGCAATAAATGCGGCAGTCAAGGTGTAATCTACGAGGAAATAGCGTCGAAGACTCTGGTAACTGTGCGGCGACGTGTACGATAGCGAACAGACCTCTTTTTGAGAGCACTGAGAAAATGCTGGCAAACATCGCCTGCAGAGGGAGGATAATGCCCTCGGCGTTGTTGTCAAGTTGATGCCCAAATCGCCGAGCAAGAGGGCACGAGAAAAGGCGCAATATCATCTCAGAACTATCGCAAGAGAATGTGAATATTCCTCCTACAAATAGGATGCAATGATTTTCACAATAGTGTCGCAAGGTACTTTTTTTTTTAGGAGAGCCATTCGCACAACAACCGACTACCAGAGCGAATAGGAAAAGTTGTTACAACGTTGAAGTGAGCATGATGATCGTCAGTCAACCGGCATCAATGGACTGCCGTGGCCTCTGGTGCCGCCTACTGGCACCCGTCCCCGCAAGCAACAGAGCGGCAGGCTACAAGCGACAGGCGAACGACAGGGGCGATTGAGGGCCAAACGTCTAGCAGCACCAACAGCACGCGGGAAGGACTCGTTCATCATTTCGTGTTTCCATGCGCTTCGCTTACGAGTCTCGTACGTGTAGTTCATGTTCTTTCTTCCGGGACGTGGCGACGGTCCTCTCCCGCTGGAACGAGGGATCCAGTACCGACTTACCCGTGACTTGCCTGCTTTCCAACTTCCCGCAACGGCGCAGCACCCCAAGAGCAACACGCTCTAAACTGTTGGCGGCCCGTTCACCGAGGAACAGTTCCGGCATGCCCCTGGTATTAACTGAAGAATGTAACTGCGCTCAGAGCAACCAGTCGCTACACAACGGCTGACTTAGACCTCGCTATCTCGCTAATGTCGAAAACCCGCCGTCACCTCCCAGGACCTCCCGCTAAGCGACGCTACACAGGCGACAGTTGCTGCCCTGAGCTAGCTGCCTAAGCCGGTAAAACAAAAAAAATTACAAAATACGCATCGCTCCCCGCAGTTGCCGGTAGAGAAAGAAATAAAGCCTCTCGGAGGACACAAAAATAAAAGGAGCGCAGGCCGAAAATACCATCGCCAGCCATACATCACCGACCGCCGCGTGGCGCGGCGCGGCGCGGCGCGGCGGCCGCGAGAAGAAGGTAAAAGGAGACACCGCCTCCCACCCGCCCGCACGGGCGAAATTAAGTCAGATACTGGAAGTCAAAGAACCAGCTGAGCCACTCCCCCCACAGATAAAAATAAACCCACATACATCTTGCGGTCTTGTGTCTCCATGACAAGCGAGCAGTAACTCACTAAATCCGGGGCAGGCCTTTGTACGGAATCCGGGAGACGTGTACGATTAGCGTCCTAAATAACACAACTTTAAAGAACTACTGCTGGATAAAAGGCGCACTAGATCAAAAATGCCGTTGGAAAAGAAATGAAACGGGGAATAATGTCAGCGGCAACATTAATAATTAAGAAAAAGAATGTTACTTGCAAATACATTAATTGCTTATAAAATTTAATAAATAATTGTGAACTTTCATTTATTAACAATGTATTATCAAAATGTTTACTTTCTAGCTTACTGCATACATAGTATAGAGAAAATTATGTAATACTCCAGCGAAATCGGCGACTTTTGAGCAGAAAAAAATGTATTGTAAATCTCTGATAACGAAAAAATACGATAATTTCTGTTTCTTTATTTTCTCTAACACGCTTTATAGCCAGAATCCGTGTTTTGTCTTTCCTTGATACCGAAAAATTGGTTTACGAGAAAACGTCCATCTGTCTGTCGGTTCTGCGAACAGCGCTCAGTGAGGAAGATTTTCATCAGAGGTGAGCGATCTGACTGATACCGCGGCCCCTTGAACTTGAAAGCTATGTTTTAATTTTTTGAGGTACTTTACATGAAGCCACAACAATTTTTTTGCCTCAGTTTTTTTCTTAAATCTTGTCCTCTGATAGTGTACGCTTAAAAAGCGGAGCAAATCACACTTCCATTAACATGGCTGAATTTTCGAAAATTGCACAAGTTCAAAATTTGTTAGGTGACTTCTTACAAATAGAATATTGAAAACTGATATTTGTTCTCTGAATAGAATATATTCTTCAAAATTAGATCTTTAAATGAGAAAGTATAGGCCAATACTAAAACATCGAGAAAACAAGATTTTTTCAACAACGGTTTCAATTTGTTTCTTTAAAAGGATAGTTCTGCATACGCTGAATGACATGGCATTAACGTAATTTTTATGTAGTATTATATTAATTAGATTTTTCAGAAAATAGACAAATGTAATTTTCTTTATACATCACTCACGTTGTTAATATTTACTTTACGGAAGTTTTATTTATTCATTAATGAAATAAAAGTGCTCCAAATGTGTTTTCTACAGTCGATCTGCCAATGACCGGGAGGTCCTAGGGTTCAAGCCCCGTCGCGGGCTGAGTTTCGCTCTAGCTACATAGCCAGGTCTACATTCGCCCCTGTCTGTTCTAGCGGTCGGCTGTTGTTCGGTAGTTTCCCCGATCAACACCAGGTGAATGCTGAGGGCAGTACCATAACAAACGGGTCACTAACAGCGCGAGATCTTTCCTTCCTCTTACTTGTCCTTTCCTCAACCATTACACACACTAACACTTAAATGCACTGCACCACCAAACATGTTGGGACTCTAGTCGGGATCTTGGAACTGGTCTCGGCTGGGCGGTGCATCGCGCTGGTAGGAGAGAGAGTTAAGGAAAATCCTAGAAAGCGACGTACATTGGCGCCGGATCTCGACATCCAGTGGGGCAAGACCACCGCCACCTACCGCGTTAAAAGGATACACTACACTTACGGGAATAAATACCTTAGTACTCAACGCGCTCAATCGCTTATCAATTAATCAATCAAATTGTTTCTAATTCAATTTCTCGAAAATTGAATACATCTCCCCCTTTGTGAATTTTGAGGAGAAGTGAGAGTGGAGCCGGGAAGTTGTCCCCTGGTCGTAGTAGGGCTTGCCTGGTCTACTTCATGCTTAAGGCTCGTTGGAGCTGCTCTAAGGTAACGTTGGAGCAAGTGTAGTGAATGTAGTAGGGTGGGTGATAGCTGTGCTCCTTTGCCGCTGGAACGGGGGATCAGCGACACTGTAGACGTCACTTGCAGATGTTTTCCTCATAAAGTATCTCCCCAAGCGGGGCACCGCCCCCCCCCCCCGGGCCAAGATATAGGCTTCCAACTGTGCGGTAGTGTGGCGCAAGTAAGTGTAAGCGTGTGAATAAGCAAGGGGTGGGGGTAAGGTTAGAAGAGAAAGAGAGGCAAGAACTGATCAGAGTAGTAGCCTGCCTGATGTACTTCGCCCAAGTATGTGTGTAGTGTGAAATCCCCTCCGCCCACAAAACGCGTGCCCTAAGACGCCCGAGTAAGCGACGCCGGTGCGTCAAAGGTTGTCACTGGGATATCCCAGCCGGCTGCGTCGTCGCGAGGGCTCGGCAGCGCGGGGGCGGTGCGTCACCGGGAAACACGCGTGTCCGGCGCGGCCGCCTGCCGCCCCTCACACGCACGCCACCTTCACTCGCAAAGGTTACACACGAACAAGCTATTATTAACACATATTACATTTGTGCAGGTTTCGGCCATTCTTTCCCTACGTTCTTTCTGTACTTACTCAGTAAAGAGAAAGTATTGTACAACTGCAGGGAAAGTGCGGAAGTTTCTGTCCTAAAATATATTTCGTAAATGAAAAGTCAGATTTCAATGCGAGTTCTAGTTAGAGTGTGATTACTAGAGCCCAGGAATTCAGGGGTTTATTTTCCCTAAAATAAGTAGATATAAATGCATTTATTTTCCTTAAAAAATGTGGTGGAAACAAAATTGGAGCCATTTTTTAATAAATTATTTTTTATTATATTAAAAATATCACAATTTGAGAAAACTATGTTGTAAACAGTGGAACTTGGAATCTGATCACATGTCATCTTTTCATTGGAGCATTGTAGACGTAGCTAACTTGTAAATAAATGCTTATCGTGACCTGTAGTGGATAGAAATAAATAGTTATTGCATCATTTTTTGCCATTTTTTAATTAAAAAAACAACTAAGTCATTCAAAGCATTTTTTTTTCCTTTTCATGTTCTTTTGTTAGTCAACTCATGAATTAACAATATATCTCTAAAACAAAGTTTTTATTGTATCATCAGTTCGTGACGAAAATCACTACTGCAATGGACTCTTGGGTTTTCGAACTCTCAAAATGTCACGGATCTTCTGTGACTTCCTCGACCTTTCAAAACCGACGGTTGGAATATCGGAGCTAAGGATTACTTTTCTTCCAAAATGAAGACTTTATAATAAACATAACTTTATATAAAAGAATTTTATTTAAAATTGTAAAATTCGTAGAATAAGTAAACATTTTCACACAAATCTTTGAGGATTTGAAAAAAAGAGACCATTCTCCCGTAATTTTTAGGTCATTCTATGGGTTATTTTCCTCTTATTTTTAATTATATTATAGGTACTTTTCATTGAATTTTTAGATCAGAATCGAAGTCCTGGTTATGAAAATTGTCTATATTTCACAGGAATCTTGAAAAAATAGTATATCCTTTATTTGTTGTCAGATCATATTAATGTCTGAAATCCAGTACGCGAACCCCAGATTAGCGGGAATGTTTTCCTGGATCGAACGAGTTTGTTCCAGTTCGATCCAGGTAGAATCTCCGCGATGTTGCTAAGTTATTTTTCTATTTTTGTAATAGCATGGGGGAGTGAGGGGGAGCTCCGTCATTTTTAGAATTAATTTTTTTCATTTTGCAGTCGTTTTATGGCGGAGTTACATTTCCGCCATATATTTAAAGACAATGTTCATTCATAGTTCCAGCAGTTAAATCATAGTTTACTAAAAATTGTATAAATTTCAATAATCTACTTCTTACTTGTACTTACTATTCAAATAGTAATATAACTTCGTAACTTTATTTTAAATTGCATAGTCAATACAGTCAGTGGTGCTGAGCGTGAATCAGATTCCTTTCACAAGTTTTACATTTTTTAAGAATGTTTTATTATTCAAGCTTTCACTAATTTTTCTAACTACATTTAATCAAAATGGTGAAAGGGTATCGAATTCTAATTCGTAATGGATGTTGTATTTAAAATAATTTAATTTCACGGTATTTGTTACCACGTAATGTAAAGATTATAACTCAAGTCATGGATGAATTAGTTTCAGCCAAGTTAAGTTTCAGATTTCCTTTGCATCAAATGAATGGATGTCTATTTGCTATTCGTAATATATTTGAATTAATTATCAACTTGTAAGTGTAAGTTATTGTGCAAGCACCTTGCTATCACTTTAATTCAATTTATTTATTCTCCATTCGAGGTATTATGGATGTGTAATTGAGATAAATATATTTTGCTTCATTGCTGTCGGTTGGCAAGACTATCTAATAATATAATTTCATATAATTCGTAGATTCTTATCAGATTCAAATTTAATTTAATGATTCATTGAATTGTGATCTTCATTTTAATACCTTGTAATTATTTGCTACTTGAAAATAAAAAAAACAATTTGATCTGCAGTAATTGATGTGTGTTTCTGCAATACTGCATTTAAATAATTACTTTTCTTCGTCCTTACTTGTCAAATCTGTAAATGAGTAATTAGTTGCAAAGGGTCTGGAGCTAGCAACATACAGACCACACATAACTAAATGTAATTCTATTTTGTTTCGTTTGGTTTCCACGCTGAGTCGGTCTCTTTCTTTAGGAATGCAAAAAAGCATTTATTCTAGCTAACGTACAAACATGTAAACAATAAAAAATGTCTTGTTTTACTCGCGACGCTGTTTTTCGAAGTGCTATTGTGGACTCCCTTTTGAATCTTAAAAGGGCATCTGTGAAAACAAAAATGTATTTTTGCTGCATTTGCAACACTGAGAATCATATACAGAGAGATGTCCTCAAATGGGATCGGAAGCCATACTCAAAAGAAGGCTATGATTCCCTGTGAACAAACAAAGCCTGTCGGCATCAATGAAAAAATTATTGTTTGGTGTCATCTTCCTTTTTCATTTAGATTTTTAATACAACCTCTACTTTCACAGAAAGACAAAACACGGTCGTGTCCAGGCTTGCAGGTATGTATTCCGCTTGATTGCGATCAGTGCCTGGAGTGAAAAAAGCACAATAATGAGGAAAAAGGAAAATAGAAGACAAATGGCAAAAACAGGTATCAGAAGCTCAAATAGGTAAAACGTGCAAAATGAAAATCTAAAAGAACACCAGAAGTACAATAAGTGATTCCTGACGTTAAAAGTCAGAAAAAAGGAACAAAAACAAAAAGGCATTTTGCCAAAGTTCCATGCTCTAGTAATTTCTAATACAGAATGTCTCAGATTTTACATCCGTATAGGACATTCAGAGGAATCGACGATGATCTCTTTTTGCCAATAAGCATCTACTGAAAAATTACACCGACTGAAGTTACACGCACAGAATTTGCCTTGCACTGGTCGTTGGGAAGGGCACGTTCTGACGCATTTACATTTCTTGCACCTGAACTCGTTTTGCTTGGCGATTCGCCCAACAATTAGATGCAAATGTCACATGTGTAACATCGTAATATCGCACAACTCAAAGAATACGAATTTTGAGTTAATCCTCTCTCCAGAGTTGCAGATTGGTCTACCTTACAACAGCATATCTTACAGTACAATATTCCACCAACAAATGGCAGAAGCGTAAATGCAAAACTGATGCATTTCATTACAAGGTGAAAACCTCAAACTCATTTATCTCAACGCCAGATTTTCGAGTTGTCCCAATATTGCAGCCCACAAACGATATTGCCCACATTGGCAAAAAGGGAACTTCACCTGTCTGTTTGTTAGTAACATTTATTCCAAAATAATCAGTATAATAAACGTCGATGTAACCATCAAAAGTTCCACCTGGATGCTGAAGAGGACGACAAATGCGGCAAGCCGCGATTCAGTGCTTCTCTGTGCCAATGGTATGGCCTGCTGTTGGGTCCGTTGAGCCTGCCCGAGGAATGACGGGAGGGAGACGGGAGCATGGGCCCGATCGGTTTAATCTAGTGAGCAGGTACCCGTACGCGATATGGTACGAATTCTTGTATTTGAGCAGCCCTGTTATGTGCATACATGTTTATAAGTCTATTATTCAAATCTACTCATATTCAATTACAATGGCGCTTTGAGAATGATACCGACGTTTCCGAACAATCTCATTTCACTCACTTTTCCCAGATAGTACCTCCCCGCGTGCATTGGAAATTCGACGGGTTGTAATGATCCCCTCTCGGGCAAAGCGAAGCGTTGTGGGCGGGCGAGGGCGGCGCGGAACCCGAGGCCAAGGCTGCGTGCTGGCCGAGAGCGAGTGCAGGCCGGGCCGCCACGAAACCCGACCCAGTCAATGAACGTACAGCAAATTGGAGCCCTTTGCGACGGGCGGCGCCGTAATGGAGCAGCGCGAGGGCGGCGGAGCCCATTTTCTATATCGACGTAAATCACGCTTGGCGCCGCTTGATTGAGGCGCCACTGGAAAAGGGAAGGGCCGGGCGTGAGGAGGCGGCGAGGGAAGAGCAGAGTGAGGGAGAGGGGAAGAGCGTGAGGGAGGAGGTCGGGCGGTGCGAGAGGGACGAGGTGTGAGGAAGGAGGGCGCGACGGAGGGGACGGGGCGTGAGGGAGGAGAGCTGGTGAGGGAGGGGAGCGGGGCGTGTGGTGAGGGGAGGGGGCGAGGCTGCTGCGAGAAACGGCTGCAGAAACACCGCCGCGCGCGACATGTCGCGTCGCTGCCATATTGCGCATAGCTGGCTTCGCAGCCAGCCAAAGCGAGCCTCTGCGAGGGAGCGTCCAATACGGCTCCCATAGGTTGATTTTATGAGCTAATTTCCACGCTCCCCGCCCTCGTCCCCGCCGCCGTCGCTCCTCTTTCCCACCTTTGCGCCCCAGCAAAGCTACCAGTGCTTTGGAAATTCTCCTCATAACGATCCTCGTGTAAGTTCATGAGTGAATTTATCTGGGAATTTCAAAAGAGGGAGTAGAATTTGTTAAAAATTGGACACGAAAGAAAAGGGTTAATTAATTAAAAATATAATATACTCAAATTACCATAATATTTCAATAAATGATGCATATGAACCTGTAATATTGAAAACCTGCAAAGTCGACTTGGCACAAATAGACTTCACAAAACATGCTTTTTATAAATGCTTTTTTGGACCTTCCCGTCTTACTACATAAGTAGTAAAGACAAAATATTGTAATCAGCCGGGGGAAATCGGCGATTTTTCGACAAAAAACTAATCATAACTGGTAAATAAAATGTGGATACATATGTTCCCATAAATAGAACATTACTTCCTCTAACTCGTTCTGTAGTCAGAATACATGTTTTCACATCCTACAACAATACAAAACAGAGAGATTATTTCGTTAATTAAATCTGTTGAGAGCGTAGGCTTCCGCGGCCGAAGCCAGTATTTACTAGGCTGTCCGGGTGACGCCGCGTCCATGGCGAAGGTGCCGACGTTTCGGTCGCCATTGTGCGATCTTCCTCAGGGCGTAATGCATGGACGCGGTGTCACCCGGACAGCCTAGTAAATAATTAAATATGTTGTTTACAGAGAGATCTTGGAATAAAGTTCTGAAGAATTTTTCGAAAATTGAATAGTATTCGCATTTTTTGTGCAAAATATAGAAAATGTTTAAACAATTATTTTCTAAAAAAGGCTTCATATTTTACTTTAAATATTCCCATCATATGTATCGAAGGACGGCCAAAAAAAATCGGTGCTGGTCCCATTTCCGGCATACACATGCATTTTCAATCACTGCAAAAAAATTAACATTACACAAGTACAAATTAGAAAATAGATTTTTTCTTAAATATATTTTTTGTAAAAAATCGGATCCTTAAAACATATCATGTACAATTTGAAAACGGATTTGCTTCATTTCCCTCCCCGTGGATCCGCCTGGTAAATTGGATGTCATTATTACATAATGTTTAAAAAAATGCCTGTAGTTCACGAGCTGCAAGCTGATTGCTTCAGATCCACCTAGCAAGTGGTGATTCCGCCAGGCCAAGTTCTCTGCAAATCCTTGCACTCAGCTTGGAGCGCACATTTTTGGTTTTCACTCCAACAGAACACTTCGTGCTAAATGCGCCTGTGTGGAGCGTTCGCTGGGTGCCACGCGAAAAACCACCGAAAGTACCGTTCAGAGCTGTAGGCCGCTAGAAACCTTTACCAGTCAGTGGTAGTATTCGACCAAACTATTTAGCCAGCGTGGAAAATCCGCCGGCGTCCGGACTACGAAATAGAATAGAAAATTGCAGTGACCTGTAGCGGCAAGGCATGATGCCGCTGAGCCATCGCAGTTTGAAGTCCTAGGATCCAACGGTGGTGGATTTCCATCACAACTTGCATGACCTGCACGAATTCAATCACTGATAGATAATTCTAGTGGCCGGTTGGTATGAACGGCATTTTTCTGTAGTTTCTCCGCTCAATACCAGGCGAGTGCCGGAACAGTACCAACAAAATGGGGAAAGAACTACACTCTATCTTCTTTCCCTTACCCTCGTTCCATTTCTGCCACTGCACATACACACACTTACGTGTACTACGCTACCATACATGCCAGGAATTTAGAAATTGTCCCGCGCTGTAGCAAAATCCCGCAAACCGCGATGTGTTGATTGGCGCAGGATTTCCCTTTCTAGCCGGGTTAGAACATTTAGTATACTAATGGGACTAACAACCACAGCAGTCGACACGCCATGAAACACAAATTAACAAATCAACGCGCTAGGCTCCATTTATTTAGAACCTGTCAAAAAAGCGGCGTCTGGCCGGGTTTTGCGGAAGGCTTTGGGAAGTGCCCAGGTGGGAAGCCAGCGTCCGCACGGCTTGTGCAGCCGCACGCGAGGGCGCCCACTGGCCGCGTGCACGTGTGTGCGGGGCAGGGGCAGGGGGAAGGGGCGCCTGCTCGACCGCACCAAGACCCGGCGTGGCGTCGCGCCGCCCCATTAGAGCGCGCTTTGATCGGTGATGTTTCCGCCAGTTAGTCGGCCGGGCGGGCGGCCGGCCTGCAGGCGGGCGGGCAGCGCGGCGTCGCCGCTCGGCTGACCCCGCCCCGCCCCTTCCCTCCGCGCCCTCTCTTCGCTCAATTCTGCATGAAACGAGTTTTAGGTGCGGCCGCTGGCGCGGAAAAAAGCACGAGCAGAAACAAAGCGAACGGCGCCGCGGAACCGCCAGCAGCGCCCTAATCGAATGCGCCGGCTCCAATTTTATATTCACTTAGGCTCGGGGCGGATCGATGCAGCTCGCAGCGCCTGTGCCGAAGCCAATAATGCGATGCCAACGGAAGACAAAATAAAGTACGCTATATGAAATTATAAACTCTACTTAAGAAATAACCGGTTCAGGCCTCATCCAGTAAGTATAAATGTGTACTTCTGTCCCTTACATTACATTTAAGGCTACATGCACCGAAAAATACTTGTAGGAAAATTCAATACATCGCAGCACTATCACAGGGGAATTTACTTTACTGATAACGTCTGAACCAATGTTCCGATTTTCGATCTGTAAACGGCATTTGACGCCTTTTTAAAATAGAATTTACGCTACGGTGACCTTCTTCCAAAAATCTAGCAAAACGCGAATTTGAAATTAGTTCTCAAACTTCCGAGAACAAATTTAAAAATGTGGCCTTATAGCGCGATGGTGACATGCTTCCTGAATCTAACGACGTGACAATCATGCAAATCGGACGAATAGGAGCGTCGTAATGTGAAATTTACGAAAACACCTCGCCCCCCCCCTTCTGCGCCGTTGCGTCACCCACCCGCCCGTTGTGGGCCCTCTGTCAGCGGGGCGGCACGGCCAGGCCCGGCGTCGTGCGGCCAGCCCCGACGGAGGAGGCGGAATTGCGGGACACGCAAGCCACACACTCGGTTTATGCGTTCGTCACTTTGCATCTCAATATATTTTTCCACGGATATCAAATTAGAGATGCTATACTACTATTTCAGACCGAGGTAAACGGTCTCTAATAGTAGTACATAACTATTTTTTTCACATATTCCCGTCTTCCTTCGAATACCATTTCAAAATTTTTTGATGCATTACTCAAAATATTGATTCCGATTTTTAACTTTTTTTAAAAAAAGGAACGAATTGTGTAAATATTATTATTCCATCTCCTCACATCTTATTTTAGATATATTTTACTTCTAAGGTCTTCTGTTATCACTCCACCTTGGTCTAAGATCTTCCGTTGTCAAATACCGTAAAAAATGAGCGGAGACTACGCACGAGCTCTTTTATCCTACAACTCGATTTTTGATCTCAAAACGACGTTTATCTGCTTTAAAGAGTTCATCTGGTGAATCTCTTTTCCCAAGTAAAATAGCCGAAGCTAAATTTAAAAATGTTTTCTTACTTTCGGACAAATTTCAAAAAATGCATTATCTTGGCTGTCGGGGTGACGTCGCGTCGAAGGCAGTTTTGCCGACGTTTCGACCATTTTGTCGTGGTCTTTCTCAGGGCTGGTATGCCCATACATCTGATGGTATGGACATGGTAAGACCACGACAAGATGGTCGAAACGTCGGCAACAATCATCGACGTGGTGTCACCCGGACAGCTTAGATCATGCACATGACTCTGGCCTACGACTTCAAATTTTAAAAAAGTGGTAAAATAGCGGTCTGGCGAGCCGTATCCTGACTCCAACGTCGCAACAAGCATCAAAATTAGATAGTATAAATCATGACTTATGCCAGCTTACATGGTAAGTTATTTTGATATAAAATCAATTTGTTATATTTGTATAATTTTGAAGGGAATAAATAATTCCTGGTGAGTCATTTCATACAGATTACGTAAATGAATAAAGGGTAATGATGCAATTGATTGAACTCTTAGGTGTTTGCTTGTGTTTGGAGCGTGATTTCCCTTCCATTTTCTTTGTTTTATAAAAAGTGGATTTTCTAAAATACATTATCGTGATATATCGGACACAATCATATAAATAATATGGAACATTCAAACGAGTATAATACGAAGAAAACCTTTTTCTGTATGATATTAGGATATGCTTTACTCCAACGCATACGCGACGTAATGCAATCTACACCACATTCCAGAGTAGAAAAAAATGAGGTTTCTCTCAATGTAAATAGTTTTTGAAAATCTTAAAGTATATGATTACAGTAACATTGGTATTGTGGGGGTAGAGTAATAAGTGGGGGATCGACCCAGCAAATCGATCATGTTGAGGATCGACTTAGCAAACCTATTATGTGAGGGATCGACCTAGCAAGTCGATGAAGTGGGCAATCGACCTAGCAAGTCGATGAAGTGGGCGATCGACCCAGCAAGTCGATCAAGTGGGCGACCGACCCAGCAAGTCGTTCAAGTGAGGGATCGACCCAGCAAGTCGATCAAGTGGGCGATCGACCGAGCAAGTCGATCTAGTGGGGTATCGGCCCAGAAAGTCGAACAAGTGGGGGATCGACCCAGCAAGTCGATGAAGTGGGGGATCGACCCAGCAAGTCGATGAAGTGGGGTATCGACCCAGCATGTCGAGCACGTCGGCGATCGACCCAGCAAGTCGATCAAGAGGGCGATCAAGTGAGGGAACGACCCAGCAAGTCGATCAAGTGAGGGATAGATCCAGCAAGTCGATCAAGTAAGGGATCGATCCAGCAAGTCGATCAAATGAGGTATCGACCCAGCAAGTCGATCACGTGGGCGATCGACCCAGCAAGTCGATCAAGTGGGCGATCGACCAAGCAAGTCGATCAAGTGGCCGATCGACCAAGCAAGTCGATCAAGTGGCCGATCGACCCAGCCAGTCGATCAAGTTGGTGATCGACCAAGCAAGTCGATCAAGTGGGCGACCGACCCAGCAAGTCGATCAAGTGGGCGATCGACCCAGCGAGTCGATCTATTGGGGTTTCGACCCAGCAAGTCGATCAACTGGGCGATCGACCCAGCAAGTCGAGCACGTCAGCGATCGACCCAGCAAGTCGATCAAGTGAGGGATCGACCCAGCAAGTCGACCGAGTAAGGGATCGATCCAGCAAGTCGATCAAGTGAGGGATCGACCCAACAAGACGATCAAGTGAGCTATCGACCCAGCAAGTCGATCCAGTAGGGGATCGACCCAGCTAGTCGATCAAGTGGGGGATCGACCCAGCAAGTCGATCAAGGGGGGATCGACCCAGCAAGTCGATCAAGGGGGGATCAACCCAGCAAGTCGATCAAGAGGGATCGACCCAGCAAGTCGATCAAGTGGGCGATCGACCCAGCAAGTCGATCAAGTGGGCGATCGACCCAGCAAGTCGATCAAGTAGGGGATCGACCCAGCAAGGCGATCAATAGGGGATCAACACAGCAAGTCGATTAGTGGGCGATCGACCCAGCAAGTCGATCAAGTGGGCGATCGATCCAGCAAGTCGATCAAGTTGGGGATCGACCAAGCAAGTTGATCAAGTAGGGCATCGACCCAGCAAGTCGATCAAGTGGGGCATCGACACAGCAAGTCGATCAAGTGGGGGATCGACACAGCAAGTCGATCAAGTGGGCGATCGACCCAGCTAGTCGATCAAGTGGGCGATCGACCCAGCAAGTCGATCAAGTGGGGGATCCACCTAGCAAAGTCGATCAAGTGGGGGATCCACCCAGCAAATGCGAACAAGTGGGGGATCCACCCAGCAAAGTCGAACAAGTGGGGGATCCACCCAGCAAAGTCGAACAAGTGGGGGATCCACCCAGCAAAGTCGATCAACTGACGGATCCGTCCAACAAGTCGATCTGACTATCCTGAGTATTATAACTTTAATTATTTAAACATTTCAAATACAAAGACCAATGTGATGGCATTTACGGGAAAACATTATATGCATGTCTTGAAAAGTATGACATGTGGCCAGTTGGTCATTTTAAATATTTTTAAAGTATTATAACCTGTTTAACTGTGGTAGATCTAGTTGAAAAAAATCCGAAGTTTCAGAAAATATACCTCTTGCTCGAGCACAAGGGAGAAGGGATAATCACGCTGATACCAGGATTGCTGTGTCATCGGTATATTGTAGAGTTCCATGGTTTATCTTCCTACAATCTTGATATTTCTCATTGTACGATTTGATCTCGCAAAGTAATGAATGAAATTACGTCACATATTTCGTAAATAATTTTTACAGTTTTCATTTTTGATCTATTACAGGCAAATGACACACGCACACTGTCTCTCTCACAAACACAAATTGAGATTTTCATAGAGAAACAAAATATTCCTATATTTTATGTTCAATTATAATTGAATAATTATATAGTGACACGGTCTGTACACAGAACAAACGGTTTGAAAGATCGGGCCAAGTGCAGGTGTTGCGGTTCAAGTGCCCGAGTGCGGGCGTTAATCTGGGTGCAGCTCTCGGAATGCACCTAGCCAGCGGAATTCGTTGTACATGGCCAAAACAAATTAACGAATGTTTGCCGACTGGCCATTCTCCAGCGCTGGAGGCACTGTCACGTGAAGTAGCGGTATATAAGTTAGCGGCGAAAATCGCTTGGGGGGATTCGATAACGAATGAAATCTTCGTGCTGATGCTCATTTGTCCACCAATGCGGTTGTGCTCGCAAGCCTCGACTATGCGAGTTGTCTCTCTTTTGCCATAGGACTACAAGCCAGAAGCGCGACACGAAATAAGATGAAAATTAATTGTTCAAGCAATCAATGGCAAAATACTATCTTTCTGACTTCAGTGAATGGAGGAATGACTTCGATACATGGGACAGACACGCATTCTAAAGTAAGCGTTTATGTGTAGAGCGCCAGGTAGAAGACACAGAGGCAGATCGTTATAGAAATGAAATTGGTAGAAGCCAGAACAGGTCTTGAACCCATCTTTGGAGTAGAGGGGAAGGAGATCATCATAAGGGTGTCAACTCTGTTATTTGTTAATACGAGCATAACTGTGTCATCGCAGGCCAGTACCCATAAAGCTGAAAAAGGATACTGTTATTTTTTAATTGCTGAATTATTTGCAGAGCTAAAAATTAAATTTAGACGTAGTACTGCTTTAACTGCCGGGCCTGGCCTGGCCGTGCCACCGCGCTGACAGAGGGCCCACAACGTGCGGGTGGGTGACGCAACGGCGCAGAAGTGGGGGGGGGGGCGAGGTGTTTTCGTAAATTTCACTTTACGGCGCTCCTATTCGTCCGATTTACATGATTGCCACGGCGTTGGATTCAGGAAGCATGTCGCCATTGCGCTATAAGGCCACATTTTTAAATTTGTTCTCGGAAGTTTCAGAACTAATTTCACATTCGCGTTTTTGTAACATTTTTGAAAAAAGGTCATCGTTGCGTAAATTCTATTTTAAAAGGCGTCAAATGCCGTTTACAGATCGAAAATTGGACCATTGGTTCAGACGTTATCGGTAAAGTAAATTTTACTTATTTTGGTGCTGCCACGTGGTGGCTACAAATTGTACTAGTGTCGGGACATTAAGCCTTAATGTGAGTTAAGGAAATGAGAGAGTTTAAAGACTTGACAGGAATTAAACATATTAACCCGTCCCAACCAGTATTTGAACATTTTAAAGTGCTTTTGAATTTATTATTTATTATTATTATTATTATTATTATTATTATTATTATTAATTAATCAGTTTCGATAAAATTCAAGAAATAAAAGTAAAACATTTTAAGAAACTTTCCCAATTTCATTGAATTGGATAAGAATCGTTTCGAAAAATTTTGAGCACACAATGAATTTGTGTAGGCAGGAATTGTTAGAGAACTATTCTCTAAATTAAATTTTTTTCGGTATTTTTGTGAAAAAACACCATTGCAAACATCATTAATTTGCAATACGGTTAAAATATTTCAACTCTTAAGACGAACGTAATGGTGTGAGGTGAGTCCACGAGAAGAGCGGCCTCGAGAAGCTCTTCGGCCGTGCACCACCACCTCCTTCTGTCTGATTTAATTATAGTGACTCCCCAAGGTGGGGCACTGGAAGGAGAGGGGAGACCTAGTCATCCACGCGGAAGATTCAATACCAAAAAATTTAAGTCAAAACGAAGCTTCCGATTAGATAACCGCGCCAGAGCTGATTTCCGCCGAAAGTATATTTAAATTGGTCAATAACTTGCAACATCGCTTGACGAAGGGAGTCGCGGAGTCAAGGGGAGCACGTGAAGACGAAGCATCGCGAAAGGGGGAAGGGGTCACTGCGCCCGCGAAATGCACGGAAACCCCTCTCCCCCCCCCCCCGCGCCGCACCCACCGCATGAAAAACGGCCTTTGTTCCGCTGCCTTCGCGGAAAGCCGCTCGTCGGCGGGCGGTCTCCGCGGAAGAGATTTAATCAGGGCTAATGAAGGCGGTGGGGCGAGGGCGGGGCGGAGCGGGGCCAGTCGCCCAGAGCACGGCCAACGCCGCACGGCTCGAGCCACGAACAATCGCTTTCTTCGGGCACTGGGACACTTGGCTTCACAAACACATCGATATTCAAAATTAAACCATACATGTTAGTAGGGAAGTTTCGTTTAGCATAACTATCAGCAATCGACTGCAGTCTCGATCTTTTGCGTGATCATCACACGTGATGTGAAACTCCAACAGCGCGAGCATAGAAGATCGATAGAGCTGTCGATTGTTGTATTGCTTCGCCGTGCAAAAGCTCCCAAATAAAACATCGACCCAAAACTATCGATGCTTTTAAAACAGGATTAGTAACCATTGAAGTTCATGCGAGGGTGGGGGTATTTGAATGTAGTTTCGTTTATTAATTTTTAATTGAGACTTAACTGTTAAAACAAACTCAAAAAAGGACAATTAACAAAACTTGGCTAATCTTATTCGAGAAATCAAAATAATATAGACTTCTATAAACTAGATTTTACTCGTTTTTATTTTTCATTCTTAGTCCACTGAGGAATATTCACTTAATGGATATCTGAAAATTATTATATAATTTTGTTATGATTGACGTTTTTCACTTAAAACCATCGGCTTCAAAAAATATATGTTAAATATATTGATGATTTTATTTTAAAAAACGACGTTGATGTCACAACCTGCTGAGAGACTACGTGCATCTCATCAGGCCGAGATGTCCCAGCACCATTTCTTGCCGCTGCAGCGTCTCTCATCGCGACGTTAATGTGATCGAGGGGACACTCAGCTTATGTCGTGGCAATAAAAATTGAAAAGCATCCAGAAATGAGGCACCAAAGAAAACAAGAGCTGGATACCTTTGGAGACACGCGTTTTTAATATTGCTTAAAGAAGAAACTGAAGTCACTAATACTGTCAATGAAGAAACCCGAGGCTACTTATCCTCACGCGATCGATGAGTTTTAACAGGTTCAATGTGCATGCATATTTTAGAAATTTAGATAGCATTCTAAAAAGGAAACATTTTCGGGCTCTAAATATTTGTAACTTCGATGAGGCAAGTATGACAATATCCACAAAACTCCAAATGCGTTCCAAAAATTAAAACAAAAGGCCATGTTACCTCAGGAGAAATTTGACAACTGGTAAACTTTTGTAAAGGAATAAATGCTTTAGGGAACTCTATCCCACTGTTTGTTTTTATTTTTCCAAGAGTAAGACCAATCCAGCAGTTTTGATTTGGGACCTCGGAGGATCAGCAGCATTTGTGCACATTTCGTGAACGACTACCGAAAACACATTTTTAGATTGCTTGAAACATTTTGACGAATTCATATGCTATCCGCGTAATAAAACCTTGTTACACATGGAAAATAGGGAATCTTCATGTACATCTAGGAGCAACTGTCAACGCTATGTCTAAGGGCACTATTCTCCCAACTTTTCTTATTTATTGTTTCCACATATTACAGTATTTGAATGGGCCGGATGTGCTTAGTAATAAGGATACTCGACCCATTAGCAAGGATGATGTTAAATTTAATTTATTACCAATCAAGTATATTCGAATTTGATTCACTTATTACCGAAATGTTTGTGAATGTTTCTAAACTAGCTGGTTTATAGGGTTTTATAGATAATAAGTAAAACCACAAACATAGAAACATCTGAAATTTAGGTTACGTATCCTGAGCCCCCTACACATAGTAATGGCTATCAGATGGCGGTCGGTAGACATTTTATGTAATCATTCCTAAATGTGTGATAACGAAATTATTTGTGCCATAAACGGTCAATACGCCACAATAAGTGCCATAAAATATAATTTTATGAGCTCTTTCTTGCAAACGGTAAAGGAAGTGTACAATGAAGGAATACAGAAAACGAAATTACTGTATTTTTCAATCCGGCATGAAGTAACCGAACTTGACTAAACGTAAACAGTATAAACACACGAGTCCAGTACCATGTGTGTACCATGTGTGCAGCACTGTGGCGAAACTGCAGACATCGGCGACTGCTTCCATAACAGCAATCAACATCGGAGCGCCCCCAGGCGGGGGAGCCACTGCCGCGAGTCCCACGGAACGACGTGCGTGCGGCCAGCCTCGCGCTAACAGCGACAAGGAAAGCAGTGCGCGCGCTGCACCTCTTGAAACGCAATTCGCAAGCAGGCCAGTGGCTGCAGGGCGCGGCCAGGCGGGGCAAAGGGCTGCATTTTGCGGCCGTGCTGCGACGCCTACGGCGGCGGCGGCGGCGGGGGCGGGGAGAACCCAAGGCGGGGACGGGGGTAGGTTTCGAACGGCTGCTTCCGCGGGGTCACCGGCTGGGGCAAAACGAGAGCAGGGGGTGCGGGCGGAGAGGAGCGAGGTGGG
>BOPP01000074.1:5886802-5979302 GCA_017312745.1 Gryllus bimaculatus
GGGAGGTGTGGTGAGGGGAGGGGGCGAGGCTGCTGGCGGAGAAACGGCTGCAGAAACACCCGCCGCGCGCGGACATGTCGCGTCGCTGCCAATACTTGGCTAGTGGCTTCGCAGCCCAGCAAACGCGGCAGCCTCTGCGAGGGAGCGTCGCAATAGCGGTTGCCATAGGTTGATTTTTATGACGACTAATTTTCAACGCTCCCGCTCGTCCGCCCGGCGTCGCTCCTTTTTTCGCCCTTTGCGCCCAGCAAAGCTAACAGTGCTCTTGGAAATTCTCCTGCTAACGCTCCTCGTGGCGTAAGTTTCATGAGTGAATTTATCTGGGAATTTTCAAAAGCAGGGAGTAGAATTTGTTAAAATTGGAACGACAAGAAAAGGGTTATCTAATTAAATATAATATACTCAACTTACCATAATATTTCAATAAATGATGCATATGAAACGCTGTAATATTGAAAACTCTGCAAAGTCGACTTGGCAACAATAGACTCTCACTAACATTACTTTTTATAAATGCTTTTTTTGGACTTCCGTCTTACTACATAAGTAGTAAAGACAAAATTATTGTAATCAGCGGGGGAAATGGCCGATTTTTCGACCAAAAAACTAATCATCAAACTTGGTAAAATTAAATATGTGGATAACTATGTTTCCATAAATGAACATTACTTCCTCTAACTGTTACTGTAGTCAGAATACATGTTTTCACATGCTACAACAATACAAAACAGAGAGATTATTTCGTTAATTAAATCTGTTGAGAGGTAGCTTACGCGGCGAAGCAGTATTTACTAAGGGCTGTTCCGGGTGACGCGCGTCATGGGGAAGGTGCGACGAGTTTCGGTCGCCATTGTGCGATCTTCTCAGGGCGTAATGCATGGACGGGTGTCACCGGACAGCCTAGGTAATAATTTAAATATGTTTGTTTACCAGAGAGATCTTGGAATAAAAGTTCTGAAGAATTTTTCGAAAATTGAAATAGTATTCGCATTTTTTATGTGGCAAAATAATAGAAAATGTTTCCAACAATGTATTTTCTAAAACAAGGGGACTTAATATATTTACTGTAAATCATTCCGCATCATATGTATCAAGAAGGACGGCCAAAAAAATCGGTGCTGGTCCCATTGTTCGGCATACACATGCATTTTCAATCACTGCAAAAAACAATTTTTTATTTTTTTAAACATTACACAAGTCCAAATTAAGAAAATAGCTTTTTTCTTTAAATATATTTTTTGTAAAAATCGGATCTAAAACATATCATGTACATTTGAAAACGGATTTGCTTCATTTCCCTCCCCGTGGATCCGCCTGGTAAATTGGATGTATTATTACATAATGTTTTAAAAAAAAATGCTGTAGTTTACGAGCTGCAAGCTGATTGCTTCAGCTCCTACCTAGCAAGTGGTGATTCGCCAGGCCAAGTTCTCTGCATCCTTGCAACTCAGGCTTAGAGGCCATTTTTTGTTTTCACTCCAACAGAAAAATTTCGTGCTAATGCGCCTGTGTGGAGCGTTTCGCTGGGTGCACCGAAAAACACCGACAAGTACGTTAGGCAGGCTGTAGGCGCTAGAAAACCTTTCACAGTCAGTGGTAGTATCGACAAAACTATTTAGCCAGCGTGGGAATCCCCGCGCGGTCCGGACTACGAAATAGGAATAGAAAAATTGCAGTGAACTGTAGCGGAAGGCATGATGCGCTGAGCATCGCAGTTTGAAGTCGCTAGGATCCAACGGTGGTGGATTGTCATCACAACTTGCATGACCTGCACGAATTCAATCCGACTGATAGATAATTCTAGTGGCGGTTGGTAACTGGACGGCATTTTTTTCTGTAATTTTCTGCCGCTTCAATACCAGGGCGAGTGCGGAACAGTACCAAACAAAATGGGGAAAGAACTACACTATATTCTTTCCCTTACCCTGTTCATTTTCTGCACTGCACATACACACATTTACGGTGTACTACGCGTACCATCATGCAGGAATTTAGAAATTGTCCCGCGTGTAGCAAATCCAGCAAACCGCGATGTGTTGATTGGCGGCAGGATTCCTTTCTTAGCCGGGGTAGAACATTTGTAATACTAATGGGACTAAAACCACAGCGTCGCACGCCATGAAACACAAAATTAACATCAAACGCGCTAGCTCCATTTATTTAGAACCTGTCAAAAAGAGGCGTCTGCGGGGGTTTTTGCGGAAGGCTTGGGCAGTGGCCGCAGGTGGGAAGCAGCGCCGCAGGCTTGTGAAGACGCCGCGAGGCGCGCCACTGGCCGGGTGCAGTGTGTGCGGGCAGGGGGCAGGGGGAAAGGGGCCCTGCTCGACCGCAACCAAGACCCGGCGTGGCGTCGGCGCCGCCAATTAGAGCGCGCTTTGATCGGTGATGTTTCGCAGTTAGTCGGCCGGGCGGGCGGCCGGCCTGCGGGGGCGGGCAGCGCGGCGGTCGCGCTCGGCTGACCCGCCCCGCCCTTCGCTCGCGTCTCTCTCGCTGCAATTCTGCATGAAACGGAGTTTTAGGTGCGGCCGCGGCGCGGAAAAAAAGCCAACGAGCAGAACAAAGCGAACGGCGCGCGCGAACCGCAGCAGCGCTAATCGAATGCGCGCGCTCCAATTTTATATTCATTAGCTCGGGGCGGATCGGAGTGCGAGGCTCGCAGCGCCTGGTGACGAAGCCAATAATGCGATGCCAACGGAAGACAAAATAAAGTACGCTATATGAAATTATAAACTCTACTTTAAGAAATAACGGTTTCAGGGCTATCCAGTAAGTATAGTGTGTACTTCTGGTCCTTACATTCTTTAAGGCTACATGCAACGAAAAATACTTGTAGGAAAATGTCAATACATCGCAGGCACTATCAGGGGAAAATTTTACTATTACTGATACGTCTGAAGCCAATGTTCGATTTTCGATCTGTAAGCGGCATTTGACGCGTTTTCTAAAGATAGAATTTACGCTAGACGGTGACTCTTCAAAAATCTAGCGAAAACGCGAATTTTGAAATTAGGTTCTCAAACTTCGGAGGAACAATTTAAAATGTGGCGCTTATAGCGGATGGGTGAATGCTTCCTGAATCTACGACGTGAAAATCATGCAAATGACGAATAGGAGGTCGTAATGTGAAATTTACGAAATACACCTCGCCCCCCCTTTGGCCGTTGCGGTCAACGCACTCGCCGTTGTGGGCCCTGTCGCGGGCGGCACGGCCAGGCCCGGCGTCGTTGCGGGCCAGCCGCGACGGAGGAGGCGGAATTGCGGGGAACACGCAAGCACACCTCGGTTTATGCGTTCGTCCACTTTGCATTCAATATATTTTTCCACGGATTCAAATTAGAGATGCTATAGGATGATAGTTTAGAGCTCCGAAGGTAAACGGTCTCTAATAGTAGTACATAACTATTTTTTTTCACATATTTCCCGTCTTCTTCGAATACGCATTTTCAAAATTTTTTGATGCATTACTCAAAATATTGATTCCGATTTTTAACTTTTTTTAAAAAAAGGAGAATTGTGTAAATATTATTAATTAGACATCTCTCACATCTTATTTTAGATATATTTTACTGTTCTAGAGCGTCTTCTGTTATCATCCACCTTGTCTACAGTCTTCCGTTGTCAAATAGCGTAAAAAATGAAGGGCGAGACTACGGCACGAGATGACTTGCCTGCACTCGATTTTTGATCTGCAAACGACGTTTATCTGCTTAAAGAGTTCATTGGTGAATCTCTTTTCGCATAAGTAGAAATAGCCGGAAGTAAATTTAGAAATAATGTTTTTCTTCTTTTGGACAACTTCAAAAAATGCATATTAATCTGGCTGTGGGTGACGTCGGCGTCAGAAGGGAGTTTTGCCGAGGTTTCGACGAATTTTGTCGTGGTTCGTTTCTCGGGCTGGTATGCCATGACATTATGGTAATGGACATGGTAAGCCCACGAAAGATGGTCGAAACGTCGGCAAGCACTCATCGACGTGGTGTCACGCGGACAGGCTTAGATCATGCGCATGGACTTGGCTAAACGACTTAATTTTAAAAAAAGTTTTTGGGGGGGGTAAAAGATAGCGGTCTGGCGAGGCCGTATCCTGGACTCCAACGTCGCAATCAAGCATCCAAAATTAGATAGTATACAATCATGGATTATGCAGCTTACATGGTAAGTTAGTTTTGATATAAATCAATTTTGTTATATTTGTAATTATTTTGAAGGGAATAAATAATTCTGTGAGTCATTTCATACAGATTACGTAAATGAATAAAGGTAATGATGCATTGATTGAACTCTTAGGTGGTTTGCCTTGTGTTTGGAGCGTGATTTCCTCCATTTTTTGCTGTTTCTTTGTTTTATAAAAAGTGGATTTCTAAAATACATTATCGTGATATATCGGACAAATCATATAAATAATATGGAAGCATTCAAACGAGTATAATACGCGAAAACCTTTTTCTGTAATGATTAAGGATAATTTGCTTTACTCAACGCTACGCGACGTAATGGAATCTACACACATTCAGAGTAGCAAATGAATGAGGTTTCTCTCAATGTTAAATAGTTGTTTGAAAAAGTTTAAAGTAATGTTACAGTACATTTGGTATTGCGTGGGGGTAGAGTAATTAAGTGGGGATGACCAGCAAATCGATCATGGTTGAGGATCGACTTGCAAACACCTATTTATGTGAGGGATCGACTGCTAGCAAGTCGATGAAGTGGGCAATCGACGTAGGCAAGCTCGATGAAGTGGGGATCGACCAGCAGAGTCGATAAGTGGGGCGACCGACCCAGCAGTCGTTCAGTGAGGGATCGACCCAGCAAGTAGATCAAGTGGGCGATCGACGAGCAAGTGATTAGTGGGGTTATCGGCCCAGAAAGTCGAACAAGTGGGGGATCGACGCAGCCAAGTGATTGAATGTGGGGGATCGACCCAGCAAGTCGATGAAGTGGGGTTTCGACCCAGATGTCGAGGCAGTCGGCGATCGAGCCCAGCAAGTCGATCAGAGAGGAGCGATGCAAGTTGTAGGGAAACGATCCAGAAGTCCGATAGTGAGGGATAGATCCAGCAAGTCGATCAAGTAAGGGATGAGTCCAGCAAGTCGATCAACATGAGGTATCGACCCAGCAAAGTCCGGATCACGTGGGCGATGCGACCCAGCAAGTCGATCAGGTGGGGCGATCGCCCAAGCAAGTCGATGCAAGTGGCCGATCGACAAAGTCGAATCAAGTGGCGATCGACCCAAGCCAGTCGATCACGGTTGGTGAGCGACCAAGCAAGTCGATGCAAGTGGGGACGCGACCCAGCAAGTCGATTCAAGTGGGCGATCGACAGCGAGTCGATCTATTGGGGTTTTCGACCCAGCAAGTCGATCAACTGGGCGATGACCCAGCAAGTCGAGCACGTCAGCGATCGGACCACAAGTCGATCAGTGAGGGATGACCCAGCAAGTCGACCGAAGTAAGGGATCGATCCAGCAAGTCTGATCAAGTGAGGGATCGACCAACAAGACGATGCAAGTGAGCTATTCGACCAGCCAAGTCGATCAGTAGGGGATGACCCAGCTAGTCGATCAAGTGGGGATGCGACGCCAGCAAGTCGATCAAGGGGGATGACCCGGCAGTCGATGCAAGGGGGCTCAACCGAGCAAGTCGATCAAGAGGGGATCCGACGCTAAGTTCGATCAAGTGGGCGTATGACCCCAGAAGTCGATCAAGTGGGCGATCGACCCGCAAGTCGATTCAAAAGTAGGGGATCGACCAGAGGCGATCAATCAGGGAATGAACAAGCAGTCGATTTAGTGGGCGGATCGACAGCAAGTGATAAGTGGGGCGATCGATCCAGCAAGTCGATCAAGTTGGGGATGACAAGCAGTTGAATCAGGTGGGGCATCGACCAGCAAAGTCGATCAGTGGGCATCGACACAAGCAGTGATCAAGTGGGGGATCGACACAGCAAGTCGATTAAGTGGGCGATCGATATCGCAGCTAGTCGATAAGTGGGCGATCGACCAGCAAGTCGATCAAGTGGGGGATCACCTAGCAAAGTCGATAAGTGTGGGGATCCACCGCGCAGCAAATGCGAAAGTGGGGGATCACCAGCAAAGTCGACAAGTGGGGGAATGCCACCAGCAAAGTCGACAAGTGGGGGATCCACAGCAAAGTCGTCAACTGACGGATCGTCCCACGAAGTCGAATCTGACTATCCTGAGTATGTTATAAACTTAATTATTTAAGACATTTTCAAATACAAAGACCAATGTGATGGCATTTACGGGAAAACATTATATGCATGTCCTTGAAGTATGACAATGTGGGCCAGGTTTGGTCATTTTAAAATAATTTTTAAAGTTTATAACTGTTTACTAATGTGGTAGAATCTAGTTGAAAAAAATCGAAGTTTCAGAAAATATACCTCTTGCTCGAGCACAGAGGGAGAAGGGATAATCACGGCTGATACCGAAGGATTCTGTGTCATCGGTATATTGTAGAGTTCCGGATGGTTTATCTTCTACAATCTTGATATTTCTCATTGTCGATTTGAATTCGCAAAGTAATGAATGGAAATTAGTCACATTGTTCGTAAAATAATTTTTACAGGTTTTTCATTTTTGATCTATTACAAGGCAAATGACACAGTGATCGCACACTGTCTTGCTCACAACACAAATTGAGATTTCATAGAGAAAACAAAATTTCCTATATTTTATGTTGCAATTAATAATTGAATAATTATATAGTGGAACGGTCTGTTAACAGAAAAACCGGTTTGAAAGATCGGGCGCAAGGTGCAGGTGTTGCGGTTCAAGTTGCCGAGTGCGGGCGTTTAATCTGGGTGCAGCTCTGAATGCACTAGGAGCGGAATTGCGTTGTACAGGCAAAAAAATACGAATGTTTGCCGACTGGCCATGTTCACAGCGTGGAGGACTGTCAGTGAAGTAGCGGTATATAAGTTAGCGGGCGAAAATCGCTTGGGGGATCGTATAAGAATGAATCTTCGTGCTGATGCTCATTTGTCACAATGCGGGTTGTGCTCGCAAGCTTGCGACTATGCGAGTTGTCTCTCTTGTTTGGCGCCATAGACTAAAGCAGGAAGCGCGACACGAAATAGATGAAAAAGTAAATTGTTCAAGGCAATCAATGGCAAAAACTATCTTTCTGACTCAGTGGGAATGGGAGGAATGTGTCGATACATGGGGAGCAGAACCGGCATGTCTAAGAGTAAGCGTTTATGTGTAGAGCGCAGGTAGAGAAGACCAGAGGCAGAATTCGTTATAAGACACATTGAAATTGGTAGGAAGCATGAACAGGTTTGTGAACGCCATCTTTGGAGTAGAGGGGAAGGAGATTCATCATAAGGGGTGTCACTGCTGTTTATTTGTGTTAATACGAGCATAATGTGTATCGGCAGGCCAGTACCCATAAAGCTGAAAAGGATACTGTTATTTTTAATTGCTGAATTATTTGCAGAGTAAATTAATTTGACGTAGTACTGCTTTAACTGGCCGGCCTGGCTGGCCGTGCACCGGCTGACAGAGGGCACAACGTTCGGGTGGGTGACGCAACGGCGCAGAAGTGGGGGGGGGGCGAGGTGTTTTCGAAATTTCACTTTATAGGGCGCTCACTATTCGTGCGCCGATTTCCATGGATTGCCGACGGGTTGGATTCAGGAAGCATGTGCCATTGCGGGCTAGTAAAGGCACATTTTTAAGAATTTGTTCTCGGAAGTTTCAGAATAATTTCACATTCCGCGTTTTTGTAACATTTTTTGAAAAAGGTCATCGTTGGCGTAAATTCTATTTAAAAGGCGTCAAATGCCGTTTAGCAATTGAATTGGACATTGGTTCAGACGTTTATCGTAAAGTAATTTTACTTATTTTGGTGCTGCCGACGTGGTGGCTACAAATTGTCTAGGTCCGGACAATTAAGCTTAATGTGAGTTTAAGGAAACTGAGAGGTTTAAAGTTGAAGGAATTAACATATTAACCGTCCAACATATTTGAACTTTTAAGTGCTTTTGAATTTATTATTTATTATTATTATTTTATTAATTAATTATTATTATATTAAGTTCATCAGTTTGTCGATAAAATTCAAGAAATAAAAGTAAAACATTTTAAGAAACTTTCCCAACTTTTCATTGAATTGGATAAGAATCGTTTCGAAAATTTTGAGCACACAATGAATTTGTGTAGGCAAGGAATTGTTTAGAGAATATTCTCTAAATTAAATTTTTTTCGGTATTTTTGGTGAAAACACCTTGCAACATCCATTAATTTGCAATAACGGTTAAATATTTCAAATTTAAGACGAACGTAATGGTGTGGAGGTGAGTCACGAGAGAGCGGCCTCGAGAAGATCTTCGGGCCGTGCACCACCACCTCTTCTGGTTGATTTAAATTATAGTGATCGCAAGGTGGGGCACTGGAAGGAGAGGGGAAGACTAGTCATCCAGCGGAGATTCATACCAAAAAATTTTAAGTCAAACGAAGCTTCGATTAGATTAGACGCGCCAAGAAGCTGATTTCCGCCGAAAGTATATTTAAATTGGTCAATAAATTGGCACATCGCTGACGAAGGGAGTCGGCGGAGTCAAGGGGAGCGTGAAGACGAAGCATCGGAAATGGGGAAGGGGTCACTGCGCCGGCGAAATGCACGAAACCCTCTCCCGCCCCGCGCGCGCAACCACCGCATGAAAAAGGCCTTTGTTCCGTGCGTTCGCGGAAGCGTCGTCGGCGGGCGGTTGCGCGGAAAGAGAATTTTTATCAGGGCTAATGAGGGGTGGGGAGGAGGGCGGGGGCGGAGCGGGCAGTCGCCCAGAGAGGCCAACGCCGCACGGCTCGAGCGCACGAACAATCGCTTTCTTCGGGCACTGGACACTTGGCTACAAACACATCGATATTCAAAATTAAACATACATGTTAGTAGGGAGGTTTCGTTTTAGCATAAATATCAGCACATCGACTGCAGTCTCGATCCTTTTGCGTGATCAATCACACGTGATGTGAACTGCCAAAGCGCGAGCATAGCAGATGGTATAGAGCTGTCGATTTGTTGTATGCTTCGCGTGGCAAAAGCTCCAAATAAAACATCGACCAAAACTATCGATGCTTTTAAAACAGGTTGAGTAACATTGAAGTTCATGCGAGGGTGGGGGTATGTTGAATGTAAGTGTTCGTTTTATTAATTTTTAATTGAGACTTAACTGGTTAAAAAACAACTCAAAAAAGGACAATTAAGCAAAATTGGCTAATTTATTCGAGATCAAATAATATGAACATTCTATTAATACTAGATTTTACTCGTTTTTATTTTTCATTCTAGTCCACTGAGGAATATTCACTTAATGGATATTGAAAATTATTAATATATTTTGTTATGATTGACGTTTTTCAACTTAACACCATCGGCTTCAAAAAATATATGTTAAATATATTGATGATTTTATTTTAAAACGACGTGATGTCACACCCTGCTGAGAGACTACGTGATTATCAGGCAAGATGTCCCAGCACATTTCTGCGCTGCAGCGTCTTCATCGCGACGTTAATGTGATCGAGGGGACACTCAGCTTATGTGTGGCTCATAAAAATTGAGAAAGCATCCAGAAATGGAAGGCACCAAAAAAAAGAGCTGGATACGCTTGGAGACACGCGGTTTTTAATATTGCTTAAAGAAGAGAACTGAAGTCACTAATACGTCAATGAAGAAACCCGATGCGTACTTTATTCCTAGCGATGATGGACGTTTTTAATCAGGTTGAATGTGCATGCATATATTTACGAATTTAGTATAGATTCTCAAGGAAACTTTTCGGTGCCTCAATACTTGTAACTTGGATGAGCAAGTATGAAAAGTCACTCCACAGAAAACTCCATAATGCGTTCCAAAAATCTAAATTACAAAGCAGGCGCATGCTTACCATCAGGAGACATTCTGACATGGCTAATTCTTTTGTAAGGAATATTTAGTCGCTGTTAGTGGAACTTTTTATGCACACGGCTGTCTTTGTTTTCTTTTATTCAAAGAGTAAGCATCAAATTCTCAGCAGTTTTTGATTTGGGCGACGGTAATTCAACTCGGAGGATCAGTTGCTTATACTGATGCAATTTTCGTGAACCGACTCTAGGCGAAACGGCAAAACATTTTGGTAGGATTTGCTCCCTTGTCATTGTCTATTTTGAGAATTCATTATGCTATACGGAGCAACATCAGGGACCTTGTATTAAGCCATATGGAATAATAGGGAAATACGTGGAAATGTACATTTAGAGAGACAAAGTTGTCCTAACCGCTTTATATGTCTAATATGGGAGACTCTTTACTTTTCATTGTTTCCGAACATACAATTTTATATTTATTTAGTTATGTTGTGACCAACTAGGACCGGACAGTATTTGTTTTGAGTCGGTGTTAGTAATACCGGATACTTGGCGCGAGGATCGTCGATTCTCTTGACGATAAATGGAGATTTGATTGAGAATTTTCGAAACCATTTAGTCACATTAAGGCATGCAAGTCAGATATTTAATTCTTCCTTTCGAATATTGGATTTTCACATATCTCATAGTATAGATATATTGAGTGATGTTCATAGCATATAATAGTTGCATTAATTGCTAAATCTCTCTGGCTTTGGTATATATATATATGGGGTCTATATATAAGAGCTATGGTTTTAGTAGGGAAAATTCTCTCATATGAGATAATAAAGATTAACTGAACACATCATATGGCTATACGAGTAATCCATTCGTGAAGTCTCAGCGCTTAGCTACTTACGCTGAATAGGCTATCAGATGGCGCGTCCGGCTTAGAAACACACTCATTGTTAATTGGCTTATCTAGATTTGGAGGTTCTGTCGCATAAAATTTGTGTAGTTGGATATAATACGATTACCATCTTATAATATGTTGTGTGTATAGGCACATAAAAGTAAATTCTAAATTATCGTGCAACAATAAGAGTGTCCAATAGATAAAATAGTCATTTTAATGAGGGCTCTCTCCACAATGAAGCTGCATAAACTGGTAAAATTTGGGATAAGATGCTCACTTTGAAAGGTACTATTGCAAAGAGTGAGGAAGTGTCGAAAAATTTAGCATAAGAATATTTTGTAAAACGTAAATCTGGCCCTATGAAGGTATTCTGTAACCATATAGTACGACGATTAGAGTAACCGGTATCGAACACTCTGAACTAACGATAAGTACAGGTACTAATGATGTGTACCACTCGCTGGAGCGCCAGAGTAATGATGGCGAATAGTGTGTGACCAGCAATCAGTGTCGGGGACATGCTGTCGCAGTAGAAAAGACTCGTCAAGATCAGAAGCAGACTGCGCGCGACTGCGGTCCGTGACAATAGGTCGGGATCGGAGGAGGCTCCCAGCGCGCGCGAGCGACTAGCGGCCGAGTTGCGACGACGAAGTCGCCGTGCGCGGCTAGACAGCGACCCAGACATCGGCGACTAAAGCAGTGGCCGACAAGCGCTGCAGATACGTCATGTAGCAGCGCAACTGCGCACGAAGCTCCACTTGTGAGACTGCGAGGAGACTGTTGCGACAGCAGAGCGAGTGGCGGCAAAGGGCGGCGTTCTTGGCGCCAGCAGCGCCGGGGCAAGAGTGTCTGCGATATACTGTGGTACGCGGTCGCGGCGGGCGGGGGCGGGGAGCAGGCGGCCGGGAGGCGGGGAGAGACGGGGGGCTAGGTGGGTATTACGGAGAGAGCGCGACGTGTTTCGCAGACGGGGCTTGCACCCCTGGTGGGGTCCCGAACGGAAGCGATGCACAGCGGCTGTGCGGCAGAAGAGCGAGAGGAGAGCGAGGTGGGGGCTCGGGCGCGGGGCGGGGAGGAGAGCGCTGGGGGGCGCGGGGCGGGGGGCCGGGGTGTACGTGGAGACACTGGGGCATAGTTAGATATGATGACAAGTGGCGAGGATTAGCATACGCGCTGCAACGACTAAGTTCGCGCAGCGCTCCTGTCTAGCGGCACAAGTGGTCACGCCGAGCGCAGTTGGAGGTGGGCGGCGGGGCCTGGGGGCGGGGCGCGGCGGGGCGAGGGGGGATGCGGGCGGGGGGCGGGAGCATGATAGCGGTGCCTGGGCGGGATGCACCAGGTGGCGGAGAAAGAGGATGAAGTCGGACGGGGCTGGGGCGGTTCACCAAGGCGGAGGGATGAGTCGGATGGCGGAAGCAGGCCATCGGGGAGACGGAGGGCGGCGACAGTGCAACGGCACATGGCACCCGGAAGAGATTTGGAGAGCTCCGCACAGGCACTCGCTCACTCACACAGCAAGAGGAAATCGGAGACACGCCGCTGCATCGTCTTCGAGCGGTCACGAAATTCCCCGATTACACATTTGCCTATTCAAATGCCACCTCCTTCAATTATGTTATGATTTCGAGAATCCATTAATACCTCCAAGTTTCTCACTAAAACTTGTCCACCTTGAATTTTCGGGTCATGAAATTTATCACTGATACATGCAAACAATACTCTAAAAACGGAAATATATCATCGTATGATTCTCACTTATTATTTGGAAGTCGGAAAATAACTCTGACAGTTTACGAAAACTACGAAAAAGCTCGTTCTGTTACTAATTAGCACATGATGCAGCCTTCCATCGAATAAAACAGCAGACCATCAATATCCAACAGCACTGAAAAACACAGAATTACGCAGAAAAATATAAGAAATGACGCCAGGCGTAAAAAATTTAAACCGATGGCTCACCAGAAATCTAAAAGAACACCAGAATTCAGTGGAAGTAAGATTGTAGAACTAATACTGATCGTAAACAGAACAATACACTGTAGGCTTTCACGGCCGGCGTTATATTCTAAGTTCTCTTCAGCCCGGAAGAGAACTTAGAACAATACAATTCTAAAATTATACTTTCAAGTCTTTAAACTTGTACGCGTTAACGTTAACGTTTCGCTAACGCTAACCTTTCGTTTCAGTGACTTCGAATTTCTTCCATGTAATGTGATTCAAACAAAACAAGAAAACTAGTCGTGCTTCAACAACCTTGGCGCATAATTTTTTAATTTATTTCTAACTTTCCCAATCTACAAAAAAGCACAGAGTTCAACGAATATAAGATTTGTGCATCGTTTTCCCTACTTTCCACTCTGAGAAAATAATTGGAGCGGTTTAGACAAAATAACGGTAAGTTTCCTCTCTTTAAAGAACAAACTCACAAAACCCCTCGAATTTTCATAAAATTGTGCATGACCTTATTTATAGATTTATTAATTTTTGAACAGATTCGGATAGAAGGATAGAATGGAAGGAACTTTCAAAATGTTCATTGGCAAAAAGTGATCATCTTTCATCCTTTTATTTTCAATAGAAGATTGTCTTATTTTATTTCAAGACATCCTCTACACGCGAAGCACTTGTAGAAGCCAATAACTTCCCTACCCAATACGCGTCTCCCCGCGCCGATTACCTAACGTTTTAACTCCCGACACAACGCACCCCCGCGCCCAGGTCAACAAGTCGGCAAAGCAGCGATGTGCGCGTTCGCCCACGCGTGGCGCCGACGGGAGAGCGCGGCGCGGTGTTAGGGGGCGGGGCAAGGTGCGGAGAGGGACGGTGGGGAAGGGGAGAGGTGGGGGACACGGACGGCGCGAAGGCAAGCGACGGCGAGGTCGTAGAGACGCGTGATCAGGTGAACGAGGCACAGAGCAAGGAAAGGGAGGAGGTGGTGGAAGCGACTGGCGCAGTGGCGGCAGGGCCGGGCGAGGGGGCCAGAGGCGGGCCGGAGGAGGGGAGAACGAGGAAACTGGAGAGGGGGCGGTGGAGTCGGAGTAAGGGGGCGAGGGATGGGGTGGATGAGTGCGAGGAGACGGGCGGGAGGGGGCGGACGTGAGGTCGAGGGAGGAGGTGCGTTTCGCCACATTACGGGCTGACCGCGACTGAGCCAACGTCAACATGGCTCGGGAGCCAGCAGCGGGCGCGCCGGAGTATTAGGCCTCCTCTGCCCAGCTCGCGCGCTCTGCTTTGTCATTTTTCTCGCGCGGCCTATGAACGCTCACGGGACGAGCCATGGGCGAGCACAAGGACACGCGATGCCACGAGTCAAGAGCAGAACGAACGCGTGGCAGGTGGAAATTCGGTAAAAAAAAGTTCATCATAACGCAGCCCAAGCACAAAACAAGAAACGCCTCAGTGAAAAGTCAGTGATGAAACGTTACACACTATAAAACATGAAATGTCAAACGTTACAACAAAACATTATACATAAACGATATTTTAATATGAGAAATATCAATGGGCGCGAATATTACACGACTTTATACAAACCAGTGCTAGTATATTAATAATAATACTAATAATAATAGGAGGAAGAAGAAGAAGAAGAAGAAGAAGAAGAAGAAGAAGAAGAAGAAGAAGAAGAAGAAGAAATGAAGATTCTTGAATTTACGACCATCACACAAAAATTTTGGAACTTTTCATGAGCAGTTTCTCGGCAACTAATTTAACTTAGGTTGCGAACGTATCTAAACTTTATTGTTCTCTCAATAGGACAGAAGAGTGCGTGCAAAATTTAAAATTACCACTCTGAATAAACACTTACACACTAATATTACTTACGCTTAGCAATATTTGCAATTGACGCGAGGGATGGGGCGGGGCATGAGGGGAACGGAGTGTAACATTTGCTAACTGAAGCATAACTCTTGTCTGATAAACTTTTGAGATGAAATTGGTAAATATGTCAGGATCATTTGTGCAGTTTCGAGACCTTTAGGATATTTTAATTTTGGGAGGTAGTTTACATGAAGCCCTTGTGACCTTTTCAAAATTTTCTGTAAAATGGTTGCAATTTTCATTTATTTATTTATTTATTGCTGGAATAGAAGAGTATATTTTTACAAACTGGTACACTTAAATGTTCTTTAAAACCTATGAAATTTTCAAAATTGCAAATGTTCGAACTTATTTTCCAAGTATCTTTTCTTTCTAATATTAAAGCCAGAGATTTATTTCGTAGTGCACCTTTAACGTTTGAAAGCTGAACTATTGATGAGTCCTATGAGTAAGAAGAGGAAGAGATTCGATTTTAAATTCCAAGCTCCTGAAGGGCGGTGGACTGCCAGGGGGCTGGAGCACCTGCGCGGGAGCGCCGCCCGGGACGCGGTATTAGGGCGTCGGGCCGGGCCGGGCCGCGGCGCGCCGGTAGAACAGCTCCCTGCTGAATATTGGGTTTCAGCGCTCGCCTGCGCGCGCAGCAAGAGGGGCCCCGAGGACGAGCTGGAGGGCCGCCGAGGGAAGAGGGAAACGGAAACCTACGAAGCCAACACCCCGAGAGAAGAGGAGCAACGCTCAATCGGTCAATCTACGAGGGCATCACCGCGCCCTGCGAGGCGCCCTGCGGAGAGGGACAAGAGGGCTAAGGGGCGCTGGCGAAGGGAGGAGCAGAGCAGAGGCCATAGGGGAGGGAGAAGGAGGGTGCTGGAGAGAGGGCTGGGTGCGCAGGTGGCGCGGCGGGCGCCTATTTCCGTCGGCGCGACAAAGGCTGCGTCGCTCGTGAGCGCAGTTATTTCCGTCGGCGCGGGGCGGCGCCACGCGCGTCTGGCGGCAGAAGCAGCGGCGGCGTCCTCGGAGATCCCCACCCCCCGGACGCCCTTTCAGCGGCGGCGCGCAGTGCATAAGAAGGGACGGGCAGAGAGAGAGAGTTGATAATCAACTTAAAAGTATACTCAATTGCTAAAATAACAGAAATAATAATAATAATAATAATAATAATAATAAGAAGAAGAAGAAGAAGAAGAAGAGGAAGAGGAAGAAGAAGAAGAAGAAGAAGAAGAAGAAGAAGAAGAAGAAGAAGATGAAAAGAACCAAAATGGGAGCAAGAATCTCTCTTTGCTCACGGTCAATTAAGGTTATGAAGCAATGGAAGTACTGCTTACAGTTTAATAACTGATCAAAAAAATGTTAAAGTTGAATTCAAACATTTAAATACTTTGAGAAGGAAGTAAAAACTAACCATTTTCCGTCGCGATTATTTGCACTAAATCCTTGTTCTTGACGGCAGACGTCAGCTCTAGTCGGAATTCGATGCTCAACAGCTGCGCCCTCGTGCAGTACAGAAGAACCAGTGTCAGGAGACTCGAAGCATCACCCCGCAAGCTTCCACGACGAGTCTTGTGAAAGAATGTGAAGGGACTCGATGTGTAGCGTGTTGTGATTTTTCATTGGAGGTTAGAAAGTTATGAAAAAATTCCTTTTATACAAGTCTGTTGATATTTTATGTGCTGCTGTGCGTCTTACGCAATTAAGGAATATTTAATATACACTGTGTATCTAAAAGGGCTTTCTGCTGAAGGAAACATAGAGAGAAACGACTAAAAAAGTTCGCGCATCGAAAATTAGTTTGGAAGCAATACTTTCGCAGCGCAAGGGGCCAACACCCGGGAACTCATTTTCGTCAGCAGTGTTGCAATGTACGCATGATCTTGAGTAAACAATTTTCTTCGTTTAGTCATGAACCAAAGAAGAAATTCTTGTTGAAGGTAAACCAACACAATCTCTACGATTTTTTACGTCTGCAGATAAAAATTTCACGCGACATTTCAATGCTGAGTTGCATGGAAGCAATGAATGGCTGACAAGCTGTGAAACCATCGGCCGAATGTATTGTTGAGGCATTGTTTGTCCTTATATTGAAACAATTGTTTTTAACAAGACTGGTTTCTTCTTGTTAAGTTAACTTATAATATATTTGGAAATTGAAGTCTTTTGAAATCTCAAATTAAACGTTTGAATTTGCATTTCAATTACCAAATTAACATGTACGGGTACATGTGGTAAATATGTTGAGGAACATGTAGAGGGCATGGGAACGTGTGGGTGTATACGAATGAACAGTAAGGGAACATATATGCGAATTTGGAACGAAACATGTGAACATGTAGGGGATCTTTTGAGGAACACGCGGAGGAGCATGCGAAGAAACATTTGGAGTACTTGCGGGAACCATGCTGGAAGAATGTAAGAGAACATTAACGAATTTGCGGAGAACATAGAGGGGCGAGAGACTGCGCCGCGTGCCACCACTGCTGGGCGGGGTGCCGCCAGCAGGGGAGGCACCTCCCACACCATGCGGCCAAGGCAAATCGCTTGCGCGGCATAGATTCAGAGGCAAATCGTCATCACACGACAGCTCAAACTGCCAACTGGTTCACACAATTATTGTATTACGCATAACAATAAAACTAATACTAATATTATAATAACAATAATAATTATAACTAGAGCCGAACGCGACGGAACGGAGTTTTGGTATCGCAAAAATAATCATTTATTTTAGATTTTAAATCCACAACTATTTCTATTAAATTAATAGGAAAAGTTTCGGCGGGTTTGGGGACCTGAAATTTTATAAATCGGGCTCTGATTATAACAATGCCGTCAGACTGGAAAATACTTAAAATGTTTTATACAAAACTGTCATCTCTGTTTTTTTTTTCTTCAAAGAAAATGTTTGCAGTTTCCAACTAGAAAGAATACATTTCTTTATTGCCACAATGTAACAGTACATAACTCATACAACATAATAAATTAGTGGTTCTAAAGCCGTACATACTTACTCGCATTATTCTTAAATTTGCATTTTTCGGAATAATTGAGATTCAACTAAAATTAGGCCTGCCAATTCTTTTAAGCGTACCTTGTTCTATCGGTGGGTAAAAATCAGCAGTTTCTGAAAAATTGTAATTTCTTTAAATTGCATTAATTTTAATCACAAATTAAGAAAAATCTACTCCATTTTTCAAAAACTGATTTCAAACTATAATTGCGTAAATTTCACGCACAACACTACGCGAAAACTTTTCATATTTTCAAAACATTGTACCTGACCTTATTTCAAGATATGTCTTTAAAGAAAATATTTTTTTAAAGAAAAAATCTCTGTCTTCAAATTTGTAGTAGTAAGAAGACACAAAAAATTAAACGTTTGAAATTTTCGAAAGATCGGGGATTTCAACGAAACTCAGACCTGCACCAAGAACCTCTGTCTGAGAACAAAGTTTAATAAAAATATAAGTAATTTTTTGTGAGAATTAGAAAAGTGTTGAAGTTTATGTGAAGTACCCTAAAAAACAAAGAGGGCCTAGAGTTCATTGAAATCGAACGAGGAATATCAATTTTGTAGAAAATTGGCTGAACAGCTTAGGCCATAGCGTTCACAACATACAGGAGTGAAAGGCATTTTGCCGTCAATCGATATTTCGGAATCAAGGGCCCGGAAAAGATGAATTTTGACTACACATCGTGTAAGAGAAAGTAATTTACTATATAAAGGAAAAAGATGTATGCACTTTTTGGATATCGGGGCCCAGCGATAAGAGTTTTTGTGTCGAAAATTCGAAATCTTCTGATGCACGTTACATCACTTTTATTTGTACAAAGTAAGGGCGAGAAAGTAAACTAGTGATGCTACAGAACGGCACTCCTAGTTTACTCGGACTAGTTGGATCCTGAATCTTTTCGTCGGGGCTAGCTACTCAGTTTGGGCCCCAAACTCTTCCCAGCTGCTACCTATCGGCGGCAAAAAAATCGCAATTAATCAATTTTTCGGCCCTCTAGTATCATAATAGAACATGGTGCTACAACAGAACGTATTATTTCTAACTTTTATATTTTCGAAAATTGAGAAAGTTCTACGAAAATACTCGCAACAGATTTAAAATGCCCTGTGTTCTATCCGGGTATATAATAAATATAAAAAATTGGAGCCGATTATGAGAACAAAAAATTTAATTGCCTTTATTTCAAATACAAATTGCTCAAAAACTACTCGTTTTTTTAAAAGTTTGTGAAGATATTTTCTAATATTATTGTGGATTATTAGATAATAATTCGTCTAGAGTGAAAAATCATATGATAGTCATAATTCACACATTCACACATAATTCACACATTCACACGGTCATGAGGATCGCGCATCGACCATTTGAAACAGGGATAACAATACTCTCGCTTATCACGAATGTTTAACAACAAACGATTAAAAAATGATGATCGCAAAACATAGCTTCACCATTCACTATGAGCGTTCACTTATATTTCTGAACTATTTACTCATTAGCGGTTTCTCTTTGAGCAATGTAAATGCTAACGTAGGTATGAGAAGCATAGCAATAATGGTAGAATTTTTTGCACTAGAAACACCACACAAACGACTTCAGTAATAAAACGATTCCAACTAACGCACTTGAAATACAATCACTACGTACAACGATGGCACTTACACCTCACCGTAATATTCTTTAAATACTTCACTGATGAATCTCCACTGCAAATACGAGTACTTAAGCGAGCGTATACAAAATTTCATATTTTTGGAAATATTTACAGAGATTTGAAAAAATGTTACAAGACAAAATATTGAGGGAACTTTTCAATATTGTGATGATTTACTATTAGTTTTTGTACACTAGATATTTTAATTGTGTTTGATGAAAACACCTACATTTTTCAGTATCTTATTTTTATTTTTCTGGCCCCGTGGTCCCAATCGGGCTTTCAGAATATCGGAGAAAATTGAACACTTTTTTATTGTGGAGGTTTTAAGTAGAACATTTACTACAGTTTTTGAGAACATTTGGTTCGAACGTTTCCCAAATAAAGCCATTCTTAACTCCAATGAACTCAAAAACTTATGAAGTTTTAAAAAACCATAATTACAGATATTTTAAAGCGTATATGTTAGCAAAATGATTACATTTCGATGACATTAAATGAAATACATCTATAATGTAAATTTTAACGTAAAATATATTTTAAAAATTGTGCAGTTTTTGGAAAAAAAAAACAAAAAAATGCACCAAAATTGGGATTATGATATATAGAATTTTATTCAAAATTGCAAGCTTCCAATCAGGCATGATTGGCGGGGAGTATTCAGTTTGGAAACAATCCTACTCATAGTTTAGGCGCAAGTGTTGTTCATAGAAGGGTTCACAGACAAGACTGACAAGACGGTCAAGATGGACAAGACATACCAGACGAACAAGACAGTCAAGACGCACCGGCGCTTTGAAAAGACAAAAAAACACTTTTTTTGGCATTAAAGTCACACTATTTGTGAAATCTAATTACATAACGAGTTAGAGGGAGTAATGTACTACACAGAACATTAGAACAAGATTTATCTCCTTTTTCTGACAGGGCCCCATAATACGTTGTTGTTTTGTTGAAAAATAGTGGTTTTTTCCGCAGCATTACATAACTTTCTCTATACTACTACTCTATACGAGAAAAAAGCTAAACTATGTGACAGCCTTGGTTTACAGACTAACCGGTGATTATTTTAAGGGATACAATATAAATCAGAAACGATGATACCTTAGAATGTTTAATACAATAAACGATATGACAAGTACAAAAAAACAACAACAGATTCTTGGCTATACGGGATGAGCCGCGTCTCGGTCAATTGTGCTGACGTTTCGGCCATCTTGCTGTAGCCCTCTTCAGAGCTATACTGTATAGTACTATACTGCAGTATAGCTCTGAAGGAGGCCACAGCAAGATGGTCGAAACGTGAGCAGAATTGACTGAGACGCGGCTCATCGCGGATAGCCAAAAATGCGTTGACTCCGGCCGCGGAAGCCTGCGAACGCATATAAACAGAACAATACCTATATTATTCAACAGTTGTCGAAGTTCTGAAAGAATTTGTCTCCAATAAGAATTTACTTTATAAAGTACGCACTTTAAAAATACTCTTCAAAATAAAATAAATAACATACATTTGTCAGGTAGTTCGGTAAGGTACTCACAAAACAAGATTTCGCGAGAAAGTTAAAATGTATTACAGATACGAGATTAAACTGAGTATGAAAGCGCACAGGACATCGATTGTAGTTTGTATGGAATTACTTCACGAATCTCTTTTCACCTCGAACAAAACTCTCTTTTCAATCTGCTGGCTCAGTATTAAGTGATAACTCAGTGTCAAAAACTACAAAAGAAATCGAATGAGAAACTCCATCACCATTAGAAGTTGACTGGAGGCTAGGATAATTCATAAAATAACAAAGGGTACACAAATCCACTATCTGACGTTGAAGAATTCACCTTATATGTCAATAATAGCATCAAGAATATTGAAAGGTCAGCTCATCGCAACAGTGTAAGTAAGAACAAAGTAAAAATAGCCCTCAGAATTAAGGATGGCACAGAAGAAGAAAGTGAATCGGTGAAATCAAAGGGCGAAATGGAGGAATTGGCCTGGCAAGTTGCAAGTCCTTGGTGCGAATTTTCTATACGTCTCGTAAACCTTTATTTATTTTTATGTTCATTTTTTGAAATGAAAACCATGTAGCCTGCAGTGATCTAATGGTCTAAGGTCATCTTTCAGAATACAGCTTAATCCACACAATTTAAGATTTTATTTTCAGAGATTATTTTCATAGACTCCTCTAAGTTAAGCTTGAAAGCTGCTTTGTTTCATAATGGCTATGTGTTGCTGTCTGTCCCTATAGATTACGCTGTATGTGTAAGGAAAGGTATGACTATGTTAAAATGTTTCTTGAAAAAATCAAGTAAGTCTAGTAATGGGACATATGTGTAGATCTGGATGTTATTGACATCATAATTGAAATGCAGTTAGGATACACCAAGTACAATTGCGTCCTCTGTGAATGATAGTCGTGAGAAGACATCACACTATCCATGAAAACTCGGATCTGAAAGGAAAATGGTAGAGCCCGGAAAAAATGATGTGATATCAATCTAGTAAATGTGGTAATTCAAGAAGGGAAAGCTTTCAAATATTTAAAGACCCAGGTGTCAAGTGATGCTAAGATCAAAGAGGGAATCTTCGTTGGTCCGCAAGTTCAAGAACTACCAACGAATGAAACCTTTAATAGGGTAATTGAAGAATGAGAGCTTGGATAGCCTTCGAAACTGTTGTTCAAAATTTATTGGGAAATGAAAGATCTGAAAATTACACTGTAACAGTTCATGAACGTCTGAGGACTCACCAAGAGTTAGGTTGTGATGTGTCGATAAAGATAAATTGCCTCCACTGCCATCTGGCCTTTTTTCGAAGCAATTGTGGCGCTTTAAGTACGAACATGGAAATCGCTTCTATCAAGAAATTTAAACAATGGAAAGAAGGTATCTGGGCAAGTGCATTCATCTATTCTTGCAGACATTGTGGAATATCATGAGAGATACCCCAGAGATAAAATACAAAGAACACCAACGATCCTGTAAATAGTTAAATAGGTATCTGCCTGAATGGCAGAGTTCAATATGCTGTAACAGCACTGTGGGGGTCGATTGTAAAGTAATACAGCATCGCCCTGCATTTGAGCCCGGCGTGACTTTCTCCCATAGGAGGGGTGAAAATGAAATCGTTAAAATAAGGGAAAGCCTCGAAAGCTGGCGGTGCCACAATCGTTTAACCTCTCTATCAAACCATGACCCCAGCCAGACCTCCAAAGGAGGGGTGACGGGAGGAATTAACCAGATGTCGCCGTGAGATTTGTGCGCAGGACTGCAAAGGTGGTTTGCGGACATACCGGGGTGCCCGTGGCGGGCTAAATACTCGTAGACCGGATGCCGCCAGATGAAGCAGACGCGGGCAAAGAGGGCGCATCTGGCCCCAAAGGCCCACCACTCTCATACGGGGGAAGCGAGGGAGGGAGGCTGGCGCCTGGAATGCTAGCAGAGGCTGCGGGCCCGCGGCCGTGCCTGACGACGGCGGTCCCCGCCAGGGGGCAGCACCTCTCGAGTGGCTTGCGAGCGGAGGATGGTCGGGCAGTGCACACAGAGCGCGTGATTGGGCGCCGGGTGGAGCGGAATAGCGGGCGCGTACACAAGAGAGACACGGAAGCCTGAGGACTGTTATGATTTTCTCATTATTACAAGCATCGGCGTTGCCAAGCGACTACAGCTATAACTGGGTACCATTAGGCCTTTCTAAGCATCTGAGGCATTCGTTTCAAAAATGTCATTCTCTGCGTCTTCGTCGTAGTGATGAAGCAATGCGGCACTCAGCCAACTTCGATATACCGCGAGGCTATGCGTGGACATCGGTCGGGATCGCGGACGAGCAGCAAAGAGCACGGCCGCCGTGAAAGGCAACCAGGCTGAAGCGCCCGCTAATGACTGGCCCTGCCCGCGCATTCGCCGCAGCAGCGGCGCAGCAGTTATGAATATGTGCTGACGACGCCACACAGCCGCACTGAATTGACGTCAGTAATTTTAAAAAACAACTACTTATATATTTTCTGATTTTTGAAGAGAAGAAGGAGGTTATGATAGGAGAGAAGTGATCGGAAAGATATTGATTGCTGGAGGTTATAACAGGAGAATTATGAGAGATTTCAACTGTTGAATGTGTTGCCAGGAAAACGCGAGGGTTCTCGGAGATGTTGAATGCTATGAAAGAATGTAGTGGTACAAATTGCAAAAGTAAAATAAGCAAGTTAGAAAAACTGAAATGTCATTGTCAGAAATGATGTATGTAGCAAACATACATTGTAGAGTCTCTGGAATTTATCAATTATTAGCATGTATTCCGTATATTACTATTGTAAATGTATGTCAATAAACAGGGAATATATAGTTATTGAGTTTTCATTCCGTGTAATTTGGCCAATTACTTCATGAGATACATCAAATATTAGTAATAATATTATACCTTGAAAAATTTTAAAATGACGGAGAGTCTCTATATTGGCAAAGTAATTTAGTGATACAAAATAATCAATATGATTAACAAAACTATTAACAAAAAATATTCGGCCAACTTCTTCATGAGATTAATAGGCTGGGAAGAATCTGCCCACCCCCAGCCGTAATTCATGCAAAAGCCATGTGGGAATAGGAGTAAGAACAATACAAACAAATAAGTTGTAGCTAAAGATGGTGTATGAGTACTCTCGTTCAAAGAAAACGCATTTGTTATTTTCGTGGCTCTAGCATATAAGAAGGCGATGTTACGAAAAGTATTGAAGAACACACGGCCAGTATCACAAATAACTGATTTGGTTGGAAAGTCGCCAACAGCCTCACAAATTTGAAATTTGCATTATTTTTTCTATTAGGCGCTAATGACTTTACTCTCTGTAACAATCTCAATGAGTCGAAGAAAAAAGAAAAAAATATCCGCCTCATAGAAAGTCGTGCGATTGCAGGTTCTGGAACTCTTAAGTCATTGATATATTTTTACGATTTTTACATATTTTCAATTATATGACAATAATTGAAATATTTTAATTTCTAAAAATTACATTCTCAGAAACTATTAATGAAAATTGACGTCGATATCACAAATAAACGACTGCAGCTCTCGCCTGGATTTCAAAAAAACTTGAACCGCGTGTGTTGTTTGGGGTACATCGGCTTAATGTGGTTAACAAATCCTGTCAACGTGTCTTTCAGAGCTCGGGGCCGCGCGGCGCACGAGTGCATGTGTGGATCTCGCAGCTGGGAGCGGAGTGCGCCAGGCGCATGGCCTCGTGATATTTCGAAGCGAATCGATGCACGCGGACGCGGCCGTGGGGCTGGCAGATACCGCAGCGACCTAATTCGCTTCGGGCCTTGCGCCTTAACTCGGCTTGACGCGCGCGCCTACGCCGACCGATTCGCCGCGCGCATTGTCTTTTTCTCGCGGTCGCCGGCGGAGCGGAGCGGACGTGACGCTGTCGCACGCGCGCGCGCGCGCGCGCGCGCGGACGTCTGGCGCGGCAGCTCCTGGGGCGCCGCCAACCCCCAGCCCCTTCGACGCGACTCCCGTGACGACATGCTCGCAATCGTCGGGATACTCCGTGTTGGTTCAAAGAAAGCTAAGGTCATTTACAGATCGATCTAGCGGCTGGCATGGCACTCTTACCGCAACAGCGACCCCGACCGGGAGAGTGCGTTGCGGTGCAACTCCCGACGACGGCAGTTTTCGACACGAGGTGCTTCGAGAAGTCGAATTTAGTCGCCGGATGTCTGGAGGAAGCCGGCTTCTCTAATCGGTCGTTTTCCGTGGTTTCTCCCATCAGCGCCTGGCGAATGCAGATACAGAACCCTGACGAGCAGCTCACGGAATGCGAGCGATCTTTCCATTCTCTTCCTTGTTCTTGAATCACCCCTTACTTGCACACACTTATACTTACATGCGCTTCACTACCACACGTGTCGGGAGACCAGTAGTGAGTTTCTGTTAGAGCTTCTCCTATCTGAGGCGGTGCCCCACTGGTGGGATACCTGCTATAATTAGGGAAAACCCCGGGCGTTGACGTGTAGGTCGGCGGCGGATCTAACCAGCCAGCGTGGAAGATCACCGCCATCTCCTGCGATAAAAATGTGAACAACACTTACAGAACTAATGACCACTGCAGTTGACGCGCACGGCAACACGAAATAATCATTTAACCAGTGTTTCCACATGAAGGTACTGTTTATCTTTTAATAAAATTTCGTCTCTAGATAGCGTCTGACTTGAAATAGCGAACGAGACGCCAATACCCACGTCACGTGAAACAACAAGAAAGATGGCTACCGCTCATGATGAGAGAGATATGAGTGATGAAAGTGGAGACCATACAGAAGTGAAGGCACATCGTGGATGACTACTAAGTGGAGGTTTTCGCAAATTCAACTGTTTATGAAAGACATCTCCAAAGAAGGGAGAAATTTAACGCAGTCTCTCAACGGAATCACTAGTCCTACATCGCCCCATCGAAATTGTAAAGAAGCGAAAGTAAGTTACAGTAAAATCCACACCGACACGTAGCCCACTTAATGGAGAACGCAATAAGGCACTTGACAGGCAATACGCTATCCACGCTAGCTCATCAACGGCTCCCTTCTCCTCCAGCTCTGATCCTCTCCGCCAGCCCCGCGCACGCACGGAACGGGAGATGGAGGGACCAGGATTCCCGGGCGCATCAACTGCTTTGCTCTCACATCCCGCGAGTGTGCATGGGCATGCGCATGCAGTAAGTGTGTTCCTCCACCTTCGCTGTGAAGTGACATCGCGTGCAGACCTACACTCGCTTTGTGGGATTATTGTCCTTAAAGTATCTCCCATAGCGGAGTATCAGTCCAACTGTCCAACCAAACTAGAGTTCCCGAAATGTGCGGAAGTGGATGTGTCCGCGCGCGCACGTGCGAGAGAGAGAGAGAGAGTGTATGAGAGAAAGGAGAAGGATGACGGAAAGATCGCGCGTGACCGTTGTTCCGTTTGTAAGGTACTGCTCCAGCATTTGACAGGAATTTATCAGAAAAAACACAAAACTACCGATCGGAGCAACCGGTAGCTAATTTCTCTAGCCGGCAGCTGTCGACCGGGTGGCTAACGCCATAGCTAGACTGTAAAATGCGCAAGCGCGCTGCGGCTGACAGGGGCGCGCCCCCCCCCCCCGCTGCACTTCATTTGCGTCCGGCGTCCCGAGTGTATGATCTTCAGGCAACTCGGAACGCAATTCTGCCTCACAATGAATACTTGTGAGTGGTCTACCACAGGCGTGAGGAGTCACAAGAGATGGGCAGGCAAGTATATTTCTGGGATCTTACTTCCATTAAAATTTGGTATTTACATATTTTCCTAGTCAATACATGAAACAGAGAATAAAATTGAAATTATAGCTGTAAGGACACAATTCATAAATACAATTGCTTTAAATTCAACAATTTACAGGGAAGCCAAATGGCTAGGAGAGCCTTCTCTACAATCTTCTTAAGTGTCGAAAATCAATTCCATAAATTGTCAGGTTATAAAAATGTCGGGAGAATCCAGGTTTGAACATAATTAGGAAAAATAAATATTTTCTTGCCGACCTCACCGAAGTGGGAAGAGCGTGTGCTGACTCTGCTCTTGGGTCCGCGTTCGAGGGCTGTCTAAGGCTTGGTTGTTTGCCTCTTGTCTCTCATGTATGTCCTGTCGCAGAGGGCCTCGCGTTCTGCTGGCCCACATCAGAGGAGCCACCTAGTGTGTTGGTGTTTAGTAAATGGTCGAATACGCGTTTCATCGGGTCGTAAAGTGTAACTGGCTGTCAGCTGGATAAAAGCCGCATGAAAAAAATTCTTACATAAGGTTACGAGATCACTTTCAAACTTTTGAGGGGGCTCGGACCCTGCTCCCTTACTGCGTACGCCTACGTCTCTCGTGACTTCATAGTGACACTGAGCGAACGAGCAAACTTCCATCAGCGCCTCGATGTACGTACAGCAGCATCTTGGTCTGCGAAAAGCATGGTTGGCGAGTATTTCACAACCTGAGTAACAATATTGAAGGCATAAGCGAACGATGCTTCGCAATGCGAACAGAACTATGACGTGTCACGTCTTCAACGTTGAGCCGCTTTCCTCTCCCTTCTCTTTTGCACCGGATTTGCACGTATCGCTATTTTGTCAATTGCTCAGTTTTAATTTGCATGGCTTTGTGAAATCCGACATTCAGTGGTAAGCGAGATATGTAAAAGCAGTCGTATTGTGTAAATGATGTGCTTTTTTTATTTCTGGAATAATGTTTTTTTCTGAACAAATACATTCAGTTCATTTGTTATGTTCATAAAAAAATATATATGTCTGGAATGTTTCTATGCTTCTTTAATGCAAATATTTGCCTAGAAATAATTTTTCAAATCAAATTTTTAGTGCTTATAGTGTCTCATCCATCTGGAATAGTTTATTAAACACAATATGCTAAAAACTGTCTACAGATCTTATTTTCGAATTTTCGACGTTTCTTCACCTGATACCTTGTGTGTGTGTGACAAGAAAGTCTGGAGTATTTTTAACCATCATACATATGAATAGAAACTTTTGTGTTTTGAACGAATCATTTGCTTTTTAATTATTTCTTGAAGGAAAATTAACTTTAATAGACGGGTGTCTTCGATTACAAGCACGTTTCTAGAACGGAATTGCGAATCCTTACTACAACTATTTCTAGAAGCGATTCTCAATTCAAGGCACTTCTGTAATTGAATCGCAACGCATGTCGGAAGAGAACAAGCGCACCATCTCCGTTCGTCGCGGAGATCCACATGTACCCGACGGGCAGAGACGGTGGCGCGTCGACCGCGTTCATTTCAAAGACTGGAGAATCCCCTGCGAGGCTGCCCTGTTCCCAATCCGTTGTCGCCCGCCGCGGCAGCCTTTCGTCTCACAGCCAGCGACGCCCCCCCCCCCTTCCCTCGTGAGCAATTACCTCCGGAGCGGTGGCGGCCTGAAAGCAGCCCGCTCGGAAATAGTCCGGGAGCCACGTTTATTAGATTTCCCGGGTGCTTTTCATTCGCTGCCTTTTCATTCATATATTTCCGAGCTTCGGGACAGGAAATAAGTTTTACGTCGCACGAAATTCCTCAAAAACTTTGCGCGCGCCTCGCGGTCAGGAGGAAAAAGTTGCCGAGAGCCGGGCGGGCGGTGCGCCGCGGCGCAGGGAAAAAGGCCCACAGGCGGAGGCCCTCCGCGCAACGTGCCGCGTAATAAATCCTTTTCCTTTTCATTCTCCAAAATCCGTCAAAGTAGTTTTTTCCAAATTGTTTCTAAGAATAATCAGATCTTTTGCCGGTCTGAATGTGCCACGAGAAAGAGTCATTTACTTCAGTAATACGATAATAGTCACAATGGATAAGTGAAATTACATGTATTCATATGACTAAAAAATGTCTTCAGACCAATAAAAACGATAACGTGATGCACAAAAAGGCTCAAAAGTGAATATACTTTGCAAGGAAAGAATTTGGAGAAAGAGAACCTCAAAAAGGTTGAAGCGAAATAAAACATCAATTACGAGGAAGAATGTACCATGTAAATGGATACGCCAAAACATGAGGACGTCAAAAATTAGGGCTAAATTATACAAAGTGATAGAGAGAAACGGCAAATTACACAAGGTTAAAGTCATATGAGTTGAATCTAACGATAGTAGTACTACAAGAAATTAGAAGATGGAGAATGAAGGAGACCTGGTGGAAGTATACTAATCGATGCAGTTGAGGTCAAACAGGAGTGAAGAATGTGCAACTGAAAATCCTCAAACAGTCAAGGAGGTATTTGAAGCTCTAAACCCTCGACCGGCTGACGTAGCTCAGGGCATCAATCAATTCACTGCAGTGCCTCTGGGAGGTACTGGGGTGAGAGTCCCGTCGTTTACAGATTTATTTACAGTAGCAGCTAGGTCTAATTCAGTCGCTGCCTGGAGGAGAATTCTAGAAGGCGGCTACATGGCGTCTCCGTTCTATACCTGGCAAATGCTGGAGCAGTACCCTAACAAATGGGCCACGGACCGCGCGCGATTCTTCTTTCTTCCTTGTCCTATCCTCACCCCTTACGTACACACACACACTTACATGCACTACCTGATATGCGGGGAGAACGATCGGGTACTTGAAGCATTTTCTGTGTGGTGCGGTGCGCCGCTGGTGGGAGATATTTGCTTGGGGAAAACCCCGCTAGCCGACGGTAGGTCGGCGCCGGATCTTGCTATCACGGGGAGAAAGATCACAACCACCTGCCCGATAAAAACATGCACTTCTACTACGGGAAAAATTACCGTAGTCGTTCATGAGCCCGAAAACGCAAATCAATGAATTTAAACCTTCGTCGCATAGCACACCGATAATCCCGCGTCCTCCGCTGCAGCTCGAGACCTCGAGTGAATGAGTAATTCAGGGCGCGTCAACTACATAGGTCATTACTTCCTTGAGTCTAGTGCATGTTATAGCCGGGAGTTGGTAGTGTTTCTCCCTTCCTGGAACGTGAGATTCGGCACCTACCTTCACGTCGACTATTTCTACCTCCACGTGTAAGCAGGGCACCGCTCCAGACTGGTCTTGAAATGGTGCTTTGAGCGGTTCAAAGAAGTGTGTGTGTATATGTGCGCAAGCAGACAGGAGAGCACAAAGATGGGAAAGGAATGATCCATACAAATGAATTCTTCAGATAGTGGCTGAATTCGACGTGTACTTCGATTTTTTTAACGTGGCGCCTCAAGGTCACCAACGGAAAAGGGAGGGACAACGGCACTACAGCTCTTACTTTTACGACTCCCTATTAGAGTCTGGCTTTCCCTTCCTTTTTTGGGGGGTGCATCTGCCTCGTGTCGAAAAAATCGAAATTTGGCAATGCATCTGCCTCGTGTCAAAAGCCCGTCATCGTCGGGATTCGAACCCCAGGACGTCCCTATTAGAGACGCAGGAGTGGCAGAAAACTCAGCCGGGAAAACCATCCACAAGGTTTCGCATATCCCACATCGACAACCCCCGTGCCCTCTGCCACTCTGGAGCTCGAGACTAACGTTCTCCACCGTCGCCGTCGCCGTTAACAGCTTATGATTCGCAGCGCCAAAGCAGAGAGAGCTACCATCCCTTCGCTCCCATTCCCGCTCGCAACCACCTTCGCTGCGCCCCGAGAAAAATCTTTCCGCTGGAGTACGTCCAATATTATCTAAGCGCAGTAGAGCCATGCAAATTATGAAAAAATAATTTAAATGGTAATGAAGCTTGGAATGGAAAATCTCATAATGAATTAATTCTATAAATTGAATTAGTACCTCTAGCACACCAATTTCCAGAGCAGCTCTCAAATAAACAGTTGCACTTTAGGGGGCGGTGACATCGCCAGAGAACTTCGCGATAATTTTATTGCTTGGCTACATTCGCTATCAAATCCACTGTTCACACTTTTATATTAATCTTGTATAATTATAATCGAACTTCAGAAACCTCAATGCAATATTAACGGAAGAGTTCACAATCCGCTTCTCTTATTGAAATATTAACGCCAGAACGAGAGATAATGCACGAGGCAAATCAGAATTTGCTGCATAACATCGGACACATAAATTTACCGTGCACTATTACATGGCCTTAACATTGAATGCTACCCAACGGCATACAGCTCCACGGGCAGTGCGAGCCCGTGCAAATCAAGATGCATAGTCACGAATGGAAGGAACACCCTCCGTAAATAGGATGACGCGAGTGAATAATTTCAATGTTGTACGGTCAGAATCGAAGAGTAGTTAGAGGATATCCTCAAAGATAAAGATGTAAGTAGTAGCGATCATTTTAAGTACCAAATATGAAAAATAAAAAATCAATTTTGCAAAACGTGGATGTTATGTCTTCGGTGTTGATGAGTAAAACTCAGTTCATCATCTGTTACTTCTTTTATGTTTATGGAATAATTTGAAAATATCTTATTAATATTGGCATTGTAATAGTACAATACAAACTGGTACTTGTTTGGTGAAGTGTCGCAAACACGTTCAGGGAGATGAATGTGGAATGATCATAATAGAGTCAAGTGTAAGCTAGTAAAGCAAAATTTTGCAATTTTGAAGTGGGTGCTACCAGATCAAAAGTGGGGTTTGACAGTAAATTAGTAGACAATGCAATAAATTCAAAACGTCATTTTTAAAAAAAGGATATCTTCACAAAGATATGAATTACGTTATATACTTATTGAGTTTCCCATAAAAATTTGATCGTTTAATAAAGTATAAAGTTTAATATAGTATATATACTATATACTATACTATTATAGCACTACTACTAGTACAACTATTGCTAGTAGTATTAATGGTGCTAGTTGCACTAGTGGTAGTGATACTAATAGTTATAGTAATAATGGTACTAGTAATAGTCAAAATACTAGTAATAGAAGTAGAGGTTTAATTTTTCCCAAGTACGTATGAAGAATAAAGTACTGTAATGCTGCGGCAAAACAACGGCAATTTTCTGACACAAGAACACTAATAAATTTTCATTTTCACACTTTTCCCAAAACTGGTCTCACATTCTCGTCCTAATTTCATAATCTGTTTAGTCTAGGCTAGATTTTCGATTTTCCAACACCCATTTCACAGTTGCTTTACATCAACGATTCAAATCTATATTATGTCACATTTTCTCAATTTTTAATGACCTTTGTAGTTGAATTGAAATAACACAAGGCACACCAATGAAATTTTGAAAAACAATCCTGTTTTATACGCACATTTTCATTGAAAAATATGGCGCAGTTTATGAAAGGACGTAGTTTAGGCGTTTCTGAAAATGTATAATTAGGTTTTATTTTCATAAAAACGTTTTTAGATTTTGAGAAAAAAGATTTGAAGCGACTTGTGCTCACAAATGCAATAATGTATTTAAAAGGACCGTAATGTAAACATGAAAGTGAGAGATGTATTAAACCTTACATTTGTGTAATTTTTCAAAAACAAGAGAAATTATCAAAATGGTATTTGTGCCAAGTTATTCAGTGAAGTTTTCAGAAAACATTTGGAGATCGTTTTGAGAAAATCTTGTTCTTCGTATTATTCGTATTTCACTACAAATTACGCAAAAACTATTAATAACTTCAAACAAAATTACATGACATTTATTAAAGAACTGATTGTGAAGAACAAATTTCATTTGAAGAAAAAAATCACCGTCTTCAAAATACGCTATCTTCATAAGTGTATTTCAAGCTTTTTTTCTTTAAAGAAAGATTTTCAAGAAAATTTTGAAAATGTCCCAAGGACTACACGTGAAGTACCCACAAAAATTAAAGTTAATTTTTAAACTCGCTGAACTAGGACCCAGTTCAGAAATATTGGGAAATATTTATTTTGGCCAAATTGACGGGCTAGCGTGGTTCAGAAACCACGGACAGACCGACAGACAAACAGAAAGACGGATAGATGGACGCACGTTTTGAATCTTTTTTTATACTTCCGTTAAAAACTCGAAATCCATTTTCCACCGCATTGCATAATTTTCTACATTACTCCATCTATAGTATGAACACGAGAACGTAAAAAGTGTCAGCAAAGGCAAATGCAACACCAGGCAAAGCAGGCTACATTGTAACCGTTGTCTGTGATCGAGATGGCAACGCTACATTTAAATTGCGGGCAAGAGGTAGGAAACCTTTGTGATAGAATTGTGGCATATGAATTGTGGTGTCCGTGCCGACCGACGCGGTAGAGGTGATAGGAACGAGAGGAGACAGTTGAAGGACGCACGCAAGACGAGGCGGTGCTTGGAGAGATTAGCGAGAGCAAGGTGTGGTAATGCACGTAGGAGTTGAATTTATTTAGTGGTGACAGAGTGAGGCCTCCTCAATCACCACTATCCTCGAAACCCACAAAGCTTGTGAAAGTAGTGATGATGTTTCGCGACTTGCTGGAACAGTAAAAAAATAACAGACGGCAAACTGGGCTCTGACGGTGCGAGCTAGAAGAATCTTATGGTGATTGGATCGTGGTACGCTGCGGGTAATTATGGATTGCGAGCAACGCACCACGAGCGGCAGGCGCCACTAGCTACGCCTCTGGTCTTGGATCTGCGGCCACAAGCAGCGCGTCAGAGAGCGCCGCCATTTAATGGTCATTTTGCGACGCGCTGGACTGGAAGCCGCCAACGCTCCGTGGGCCCGGTGAGGCCGAGTTGCGACCCGACATCACGGCGAAGGACGGCTACGATCCACAAGATTACGATAAGCATTCCCTCGAACGACAATTTTGTAATAACGTCACCCGGGAGGTTTAATCGGACGAAAATTACATGCTGAAAAGACGGGACTTGGTTAATGATTTTTGAAAATTCGGAGTGTGAATTAGATAATTGAAGGGAATTCGTGCAAAAAGGAGGACGAGATAGAGAGAATGGAACTTTATTATGTACTCGTGGGTGGAAGAAGGGATTATAAACGAGTGTAAAACAATATTCAGTTCGAGGAGTTTAGAATCATGCCAGAGAGCATAAAATTGTGATTTGTTCTGAACTGGTTTTCCGTAGTTTCTGGTAGAGAGAGATTGCACTGATTTAAGTATTTTCATGTTTAATGTATTTAATGATTTTGGAGGGGAGTATTGTGCGATTTTACATTGAATGTTAATGTTATTCATATTACTGTTTGTGACCTTGCAAAAACTTTGCAAACTGTGCTTGATTTTTTTTCTTTCGTTGTCAAACTGTTACGAAAATTGTATAATTGTAAGTGAATATGTTATACTTCTTTTTCAAGAGAGAAGAGACATTTTATTAAACGATGTTATTGTAAAATGGGCAATTTTGGTTTTTAAAGTGTTTAAGAATAAATGTATTATTTGGAAATTTTCTGGATTAATACTTCTCTTTCTTAGAGGACAAAAAAAAATCCACGATCCTTAAGATTTTTTTTTTACTGCTGATTGAGGAAGATCACAATTATGAAACCTCCTAACAATAAAAAAGTGAGGAAAAAGGTTTCAACATATGTAATGATTATACATATCCATATGTAGATAAGGAACAATTAGAATCACATTACTAGTGTGAGTGAAACATCTTCCCTTAATCAACGCATCATAATTTGCCCAAGCACCTGGCTTGTTTTCTTAGTCCTCTCGCACTCGGAATTTCAAAATCAAATCCGAATACCTCAGCGCTGCCAACGCAAATTCTTCGCAAGCAAACACCATGTAGCGCGCGCCAACTTCAAGTGGATTGCTGTCGCTATATTTAAAGCGAAGGAGGCCTTTACAGGACAACAGGTAGCATCTAACAATTTGCAAGTCGATAAAAGCTAGTGTAAGAGATCACAGGCCATTAACTTCTGAGAGCATTAGAAATAGTTCAAGGAAAGAGTCTGAAATGTCATCTCGAGGCGGATCCCACTTACTCGTAGACACAAGACAAAAGCACAATATAACAGGTACAGACTGAGGCGTGAAAAAACTCTCTCATTTTCATTTCTTCATCACGTTAATTTTAGTTACCACTCAAAAGCTCAGTTATACATATAAAAGAATGTGCACTCCCTTACAATTTGGATTGTGTACTTCTTTTGCATTGACCTTCCTCCAGAAGTCATGATGCTCTTCCAGTTTGTAATCGAGAAAGGTTTAAATAACCATTTTTTTTCGGATCAAGTCTACAGGTGATCTGCAGCATAAAAATTCTACTGAACAAAACCACATAATATAGCTTGTCGCACGTAGCATGTTTCCAAAATGTAGCTCGCACACCGATCAAGAAAAAATAAAATACTCTCGAATAACAATGCAATGAATTACATAATTGAACAAAACAATCTTCAAGTATACAGCAACGACATAGTACTACAGTTCTTTACATAAAAAATATAAAGCAAGTTGCTGTTTCGTAACGCAAAACGTATATAGCAAATACTGCATGGCAGGGCGGACTCTTCCTTCGAGCCTTGCTGTCGCAGGACGTCATATATTTTGTTACTTAAATACTTCAAAAGTGGCGTCCTGAGTACGAGAATTTAGTTGGCTGTGTGAAGAAGCATGTGAACAGGCGGGAAAAGAAATCAAATATTAGCATTTTTTCAGTTCAAATTAAAACTGTTTCATTGTTCCTGGATATTTGCCCGAGTCTCCAGTTATCCAACGAAATCTTAGACACATCTCACGTGGCCGGAGGCTACACAGTTTTCTTTCAGTACCTGCTTTTTGGAAATTAGTAATATAGATACTGACCACTCAAAACGAACTAATGCATTAATAATTGGTATTAACAAGTATTGTATTTGAGCTTCTGGGTCAATGACCTCCCATCACGGTCAAGATTTGGGTCCAGTTTTCCTTGATTGATATCCATCTTAATCAAGTTTTCGTCCAGTTTCCCCGATACATTGAGCAAATGCTGAGATGGCCCTTTGTTTTGCTTCTGAACATAACTGCCAGTTTTCTATGCGCACGTTTTGTTGAACTCTCCTTTCGCTTGTAGTGATAGGCGGGGAGCTGGGAGTGAGTTACTGTTTTGTTAGCAATGCTCAAAAATCAAATCGGAGTTTGTGGAGTTTGTTTCAAAATGGAGTTTGTTTACCGTTTCAAATACGTTTTCTATAAATCAGGAACGAAAATGTCTAGTTTCTACAAATGTTGCTAATCTCGTGATTTTTTGAAATTTACATTTTTTTTAAACTTGTATTCATCTTTCAACTATTTATAGTTAAAATGTTGGGAAAGTGTTCTGGAATCCAAACTTGCGCAGATGAACATCTCCCCCATCCGTCACACAGAGTTTTTATTGCTGATTGAACATACAACGAAAATGAATGGACCTGTGTCTTGGTTATTAACACGACACAGTCAAAAAATCTGATGAATACCAAGAAAAACAATGTGTAATAATAATAAATAAATAAATAAGTAAGTAAGTAAATAAATAAATAATGTTTTACCCAAGATCGAAAACATCAAATTTTCAAAGGTTGCTAAACACACTGGGGATTCTGAAAATGAAGACAAAATATGTAGATTACACTACACCTATACGTCATATAATTTTAATGATAAATAAATCTTCTTTCAACTACGCAGATTCTATAATTTTACGAAATAGGCTTTTTAGGCCTTAATGTATCTTTACATTACAATACGGAAAACCTCTTTTGCCGGAAATACTCGCACATTCAAACGACCGTTGAGAGATATACGTTCTTCATCACGTCCATTATAAACTGAGTTTATATTTTTCCAAGAAATCGCTTGCGTTCTTCATCTAGTGGCATTCTGTAAAAGCCATTCCTACATCAACAAACAGAATCTCTAGCTTACCAAAACAAAACAACGTTCTGAATATCGTCCCCGAAGTTTCTTTCCCGCTTTTCTTTATTGCAAGGTTTCCCATTACAGCTACATCCTTTCCGAACGTAACCGTATCATACACACGAAAACAATAAACATCCGTCATAAAGAGATACGAGCGGAGCGAGGGGCGGCATTAAGGCTCTTTGGGGCCGCGATTTCAAACGGAGCCCGCGAGGCCCCGCGCCGCTCCGCCCCGTATGCAAAGGAGTGCATGGTTCCGCGCTTGTTCCAGCCCCTCGCGACAGCCGGACCTCGTTCTTGCCTCGCCTGCCCCGGCCCACGTCGCCACTCTGCACCTCGAGCCCAACGCCTCAGATCGATACGGCGCGCGTCCTTTCCAATGCTTCTGCAGCACCAGGGAATAATACGGTTCAGTAATTTACGCGGTCGCTGCGAACGAACCAACGCGATGAATTTTTAATCCTAATGGAGTTCGCCAAGTTTCATTAGTTACCCAAGTTACTGCTCTCTTGGAAGTGTACACCAACGTGTTCTGGCAAGAACCGCACGAAATTTCTAGAAAATACCCCAGAACACAGGAATGACATTTTCTCTACAAAATAACGATTCTTCCGTGTCTCCGGCGCGTCACCTGCCAGGGCCATTAGTCCCGTGAGCGTTGTAGATGTGGAAGATCCCGAGAGGTGAAGGTGTTCCTCAATCGATCATGCGAGCCGGGGCAGGATTCGGCTTGTTTCCAAAAATCTCCCCATGCGGCGCATCGCACCAGCCGGGACAAAGTCTCCGAAGCCGTCTGCTCACCCGAAACGAATGACCGTGTACTGCATTTTTAGTATATAATAGATATAAGTATTATATATATATATATATACTATGTGTGTGTGTGTGTGTGTGTGTAAGGGCAGAGGAGGGAACTGAGGAAGTGAAGATCCTACGTGGTCCGTGGTTCAAGGTATAGTCCCGGGATTTGTCCGAATAATCCACGAAAAACCAATGACTACAGCATCCGGCCGTTACAATTATCCTCCAATTAGCTGATGAATTCGACCTACCATCCAAACAGTGACAAGGTAACAACAACAGTTGTTACTGAAACATTTCAGCCGGTTTTTAACTGTTCGAGAATACTTTCTTCTTCTAAAAGATGTATTGTGGGCTGTTACTCTATTCCGTCATATTTCTTCACATTTGACTCTTTAAAAAACAAACTAAGATGAGATATTTCAACGAAAGTGCCACCTGCGCAATTTCTATAAGCGTCCCTTACGCCATTCGAGGACAAAATTTAATCCAAATATTTGCAGCCATTTTTGAGAAAAAAATTGAAAATTCCATTGATGATTGATGTATTGTACCTCGAAAAATCAAAATATTAAGATCGCGACATCAGTCAAATCTTGGACAACATCAATTTTGGTGAAAACCCTACTTACGGTTTAATAGCAAGCGTTGTTCACTGACGAAAGGAAAGACGTTTTGCTGCATTCAAATGTTTCGATATCAAGGACCCACAAAACATGGATTTTAACTACACAGCGTGTCAGAGGAAGTAATAAACTACATACAGGAACAAGTAGTATCCTTTTTCGGTATCCGGGATCTGCAAGACAAATTTTTCTTCCACAAAACCACAGTTTTCCGCAGCAACATTACGTAACTTTCTCTACCCTATCTACGTAGTATGCAAGAAAGTAAAAAGAGGGCTGAAGTGCAGCGTGCGGGGCCGTAAGCTGTGGCGGGGGCGGGGAAGCCGTTTTGACGTCGTCTGCCACTTGGCTCGCGGCGAGTTGCAATTTCCCTCCGCTGCAGCGCTGCCCACGTCGCATTTCATTATCACTCGCGGCAATTGCGCGCCGCCGCACCGCAACCGCGCATCGAGTTTTCACTTTGTACTTTAGTTACGTTTTTTCGTTTTATTTTTCAATCTATCATACTGCGGCGAAAACATGTAATTTTTTTTTCTTCTGCAAACATTATTAGCGAGTCGGGTAATAAGGGAATAAAGGAAACCTAATGCGACACGCTCTCCGCTTGCAAAGAGTCCGCACGTTACGAAGATAATTACATAAAACGATGCTTTTAGCGGCCGCCCCCAATAACCGATAACGGCGATAAATCACGCAAACGAAGTTTAAGGGGCTGGACAGCCGGCTTCCCGCTCCGCCCGCGCTCACACAATTGCATTGGGCGGCTGTGACGCGGCTCGTCGCAACCCTCACCCCCCACCCCACCCCAAGCCGCTCTCCTGCAGGGCGCCGAGCCCCACATTCCCTCGCTCCGTCCCAAAAGGGAATGCTGACAATCCGAGCAACAGGGTTGGCAATTATCATACGACGCCAGGAAGCGACCACGTGGAAGCACCGCGTCGGGAGACGCGCCATCCCACGCGCATCGGAGGAACGGCAGGGAGAAGCAGCGGATCACGGCTGGTACTTGCGCCGCGTCCATCAGCTAGCGTTCGACAACTTGGCTTGGGACGTCGAAGGTATTATTCGTGGATTTCTATTGGCAGAGTTGCATTGGCGATCCTTGGGCACTGCCTCAGACCTGACTCCGAGGCTCTCCTACGACCAGCCCTTCGTCTTAACGATGCGGCCGAGAACGTGGCAAGAGGACATGCGGACTCCGACTCGACAGCGACCATCTTTTACACACAGAGTTGCCAGGTTAGGGGTTTCCCTACTGAATTTACAGTTACTTTTTGTCTTTAGAGGATGTTTTAGGAGGCAAATTTATTTTGGATTTTTGTTGGGGGGTTTCGTTGTAATTTTTAAATATTAATTTTTATAATATCTATTGTATACTGCAAACAAATAGTTTCTACGATTATTGCAGGTATATTTACTCAAATATAACTAAGTGTAGTAAAATCACTTACAGGCGTGTAAGATTACCGGCATTAATATACAGAATTATTTTCAAAAGATTTACATTTAATTTGAATACACCAACTTCATACACGACAAACCATCAAATTCGTACATGCATCACTGCTCAGAAAGCAATTTTCTGCCCAGAAGACAAAAGATAGGAACGATTGAGTGTAGAAGCACTGTGGATGAATTTGGCACAGTGCTGCCAATAAAATATGACCAGGCCACTGTCTGCCTCATTGTTCATTTAAGCGCTCCCACTGACAGTCTACGAACCTCCCAAGCGAGCGGCACTTAGCAGCACAAAGCGCGCGAAGGAGCCTTGCCAGCGGCGCAGACACGAGCGAACGCTCCGACAAAGTGAACCTCTGTCAAGCGGCGCAGTTCATTTGCAGACACATTCCCGAGTCCGAAAACATCCCCCCAGGCTGGCAATCGCGGGCGATGCGAGGGGCGGGGCGCAGGGGCGCGGGGCGTGAGTCGAGGCTCGCGGGGTGAGCGCCGCACACTGCCCGACGCGGCGGCGGTGGCGGCGGCGGCGGCGGCGGTGGCAGCGTCGCGTCGCGGCTTTGATCACGGCGCCACGCAGCGCCGCGCCGCGCCAGGGACGCGCTCTGCGCTACTAATTAGCAGGCAAATGTTTGCCTCTAATTACGCGCGCGTCTGCAACCGGCGCTAGCGGCGCCGCGGGTCGGCCGAAGCGGTGCTAGCGGCAGCACCCGGGCACACGCTGTCCGGCTGCCGGTGAACGGCAACGTACTCCATTGATTGGATATTTTGTGTTTCCGGACGCCTAAAGTTCTACGGCCATTAGACCCGTGAATGAAGCGCTCTCTTACAGCCAGGAGGTGGTGGCGTTCCTCCCATGGGAACGAGGGATACAGCGCCGATCATCAGGCGGGTTTGCGAGATTTACCTCCCCCTTGGGCTGCGCCCCTCACACCCAGGCACCGTTCAAGCCGGGCCAAGCTCTAAGCTCCCGACTGTAATCTGTCGTGTAAGAGTGTGTGTACGTGTAAGGAGCAGAGGGATCAACGATGCCCAAGTTACTACCTTGTTAGGATACCTTGTTACTTTGTTAGGATACAACTCCAGCCTATTCCCGGTATTCTGGCGACTCGACAAACGCGACGAGCGGACAGTCGCGCAACCTCGACGTGCGCAGTCAGTTTTGCCCCTTGCAAGACATGACAAACAAGACATGACAAACGAATAGAAGAAGTCCCGTGGGAGATTTGGCAAATGCGGGTGAATAGAGAACTTGACAAGACTAACGTGCACATCGCTGACGGGATTCTACCGACAATCGTGGGTTTCACCCCGCACGAGACAGAATTCGACAAATCACGTCGGACTGCATGAGACGGAAACCAATTGGGCTGACGATACGAAATTGAAGACAAGAGAAGAGGAGAGGGGCACCGGTGAAGAACGGACAGGCGAACGGCAGAAGCATCCAGGCCCTCGGGGTAAGAGGACGCAAAGGGCCATCGACCTCCTTAGAACGAGCCACCGCCTCCAGATGGGGGCTGACCACAGGTCCGTGTCCATGTAAAATGCCTGCGTCCGCGCTTTGCGAGCAAAGCGCTGCTGCGGTGAATGAATGTGCTCATATCATGCCTCGTGGTTTCGTTTCAAAGCCAGCTAAGCCACCCTCCAGCCCGGCCCGATTCAAGCTCGTCTCGAATCTACTTCTCGGATTGTCGCAGCTGATTGAGCTCTCCGGACTAAAACGACTGCAATCCCGACCATCCCGGAGCCGCTGTACTGATCGAGGAAAACGTAAAGACCCATCGGACATGGTAAAAGGATATATCAGCCGTCCCTGTCCCCAAGAGTCTGTTGCAAACTTACCAGATAGAAGATTCAACGGAGAAACAGATTACCAAGTATACCATTAGGGTAAGGTATATGTTTGCTGATTGCATGTCTAATAAACCACCACATGTCGCTTTGACGAGATGCATTTTAAATGACGTCATGTGCTTGCTTAATAAAAATAAATAATTAGAACCCTGCTTCACCACGCAAGCCAGAACCACCTACCTTTGAGATCGCTTTCAGCTGGAACCTCTTAGATTAGGTCAGCGCCCAACCCTCGTGTTTGCAGGCTCTTGCCTTCTTTCTACGTGTGTACCGCGTCCTTTGCATTACATTTGGCGCACCAACGTGTGTGTAATTCTATTCAACGCAGCCGTTGTATTGCTGTACACATACATAAAGGAAACATTTTAAATAGAAAGATGATTCTCAAATTAGTAAATACATTCGCTATGTTTCTACTTTTAAGTAAATATATTTAGAAGAAATTTATTAAAATACAAATGTTTGTCCAACACATGATATGGAAAGATCTTTTTCAAAATACGAGATGATAGAAAGCGCTTCCTCAGAGCAGATAACTTTAACGAAATTTTTGGATACGACCTTAGTGCATAATAAAGTGTGCAGTAGTAAAATCTATACTCTCTTTGTCTAAATGACAAAAAGTTGTGAATGTGTCTGAAAAGAAAAAGAAAGTTCTTTATTCTTCCATATTTTAAACATTTCTATGCTTATTTCAACATTTTTGTAGCATATTTACATACATATTTTTAGGCTAAATACTTGCATAAACTTTCCAGACGTAGTTATTAAGGATTGAGTATATTTGCGGAAATATTACGTGAGGCTATAGGTCTCTTCGAAAATGTTTGTGTTCACATGCCTATGGTTTTTATTGTGTGTTAAAATTTGCATCATTCTTGCGTGCAAATCATATATTTGACTTTTCAGGATCTCTTTAAACTTCAAAAACGTATTTGAATTTGGCTTAAAAGTAATGTTTTGTTTTTCGTTGCCTAGGAGACTATTACTTGTTGCTATTGCATGTTCATAATAAAAATGTATGAAAAGCTAATGTATAATAGTAGATTATACAACTTGAGAAAGAATTGTTAATTTTACAAGGTATATGTTTGAAGCCCGAAGGCTGCAATTACACCGAGGGGGAAAATAGCCTTATCTCCTGAGTTGTATATACTATTTTTTTACACCGCCATAATCATTCACGAGTTTAAAATGTTTAATCATTTATGTTTCTTCACTTGGTTCTATGCGTGTTGACCTTTTAGTGAGAGAAACTGAGAGTGGCCCCTTAGTTACTATCTTGTTTGGAACTTCCTTTTGTTTTTTGAGGAAGTATAGTATTTAGTATAGGCTCAACTCTCAAACTTCATTCTTGGTGTAAACAATTATTTAATAACTATATGTTGAAAAACGGGTAGTGGAACTACACACCTAAGTTCCCCGAGCGTCAACCACGAACTGCCAACATTTTATTGAGCAGGTAACTATGTCTTACAGATCCAGACAAAGCGCCTGCGCAGCGTCAACCACAGAAATAGTTGTCCAAAATTCTACGAATTCTGGTTAGCAGAATTGTATTTCAATGTAAGGCAGCCAACGCTTCTTCTGGGTATATGAAGACGCCTAAAAATTCAAATGTTCGCAATTTTCAACAACTCAGAGTTAACAGTGAAAATTGAACCTTTGGCATCTTTGTAAGTGTATTTCATTATATTATTGTCACGAAATTTAAAGAAACATTAGAGCCAAAACCGAAGGATGAGACCGATGGGCGTTTAAAAACACTTTTACGGTATGAGGGGACCTCAATACTTGTATTGCAATTGAAATTTTGACATTAATTTTCAGCAGCATTAAAAAACTTGCTCTATACTCAATCGTATGCACGTATATTCGTACGTAAACGAGAAAATAAAAGGAATGCTCTTCTGAAATTGTGACAACAGATGGTCACCTCCATGACTCAATGCTGTTTCCGCTGTGTCTGGACGTTAATTAGACGAGAATAGCACAAAACATGCAGAAATTTGGTATTTATTTACCCTAAACGCATGAAAATCCGAATTATGCGCTGATAGCCACAAGATAAGGCATACGAAAACTTCATTACATTAAATTCCTCGACAAGTCATATTAACGGCGAGCGACATGCAATGCTAAAGCGATAGAAGGCCAACCGCCCAACAGGTCACAGAGACAGCACAAGTGGACCAATGGCACTCGGATTGCTCCGCAGATTGCGCGGCGGAAGCCGACAAAGGAGCGTCCTGGGAAACGGGTGGCCCCGTCGACCCGCCGCAACAGCAGCGAGCACGAGGAGGCTCGCCAAACATTACGCTAATCCTTTCTCGTTTCTACAAAGACGTACATCGCCTTTCTCGAACGCAATTGTAAGAACAGATTTTATTCAACAAAAAATATCACTCATCAATACTGTACGTTTGCAATTTTCGAAAATACAGACTGTGCCTAAAATGAGACTAGTACTATTTTCTTTGCAACATATGAGGAACAAATATAAATACAAAATTTGGAGCAGTTTTTGAGAGAATTTTGAAAAAGTTAGTGAGGTTTTACGTAAAGTATCTCAATAAATCTAAATACACGTTTGCAATTCAAGGGGCCGCGACATCTGTCAAATCAATCCGGGAATACCGATTTTGATAAAAAGCCTGTCTATGGTTTATCTACTAGCGTTGTTCACAGACAGACCCGTTTTGGCATCAATCGATTTTTCGGTATCAAAAGTTGTTCTGTCAAAAAGTGGCGATTTTTCCACGTAGCATTACGATACTTTATATTGTGTAAGTACGAGAAACTATAATTGGTTTAAAGAAAAATGTCCGTTGTTTAAAATTGTTCAATTATGTCTATGTTTTACGAAAAAACTTCTCGTAGTTTCGAAAAATTGAACATAACCTTATTTGAACTTCTGTTTTTCATGAACAGATTTAAGGGGGAAAAATTCAACCTTTATTATTGTAGTTGGAGAGGATAGCGAAAAACTTTACACATTTGCAAAAATTACATTGTAATGTTTTAACTACAACTACTGTGCTACGAAATGGCACAGACTTTGTCGTACTATTTAGTTTTCTAATTTCTTTGGTCTGAGCTAGCTTTTCGGTATTGTACATCCTCTTCCCAAGTGCCATCTATCGCCGCCCTAAGTAACTTTTTTCACATATGCTCCAGTTTTACGTTCCCTAATGGTACGAAGTAGAAGAGAAACAAGACTTATTGTATGTTACAGAAGGGTACAATCTTGTCATACATGGAAATATCTGTAAAAACATTTCGAGCCATTTTTAAAAAAGTTGCGTTTTAGTGTTATAGTAAAAGCGGAATTTGAAGTATTTTTCACAGAAAAATTTTGGGTGCTCGAGAAACTTCACGGGAAGTCATTTGAAGCACTTCTTCTCACGAATGCAATGTGTAGAAATAGCTGGAAAACAGCATATTAACGGCGTGATCTTTCAAAACAATTACATTTGCGTAATATTTGCAGAATCAAAATAATATATCAACGTATATATGCACGCAAAATATATCAAAATGTGTTATGTTATTCAGCCCATTTAGCACCATCTGTTCAAAAAAATTAAAAGAAAAATTTTAAAGCAGATTTTGAGAAAATGGCGTTTTATGAATTTTATAAAATTTTGCTTACGGTTTAGCCACTAGCGTTGTTCACAACACCGTTCACCGACAGACGTTTTGCCGTCAATCGATTTTTTGGTATCAATGAAGAAAACAAACCAAGGATACTGTCTTTACAACCTGTTAGAAGAAGTAATTTATATATATATATATATATATATATATATATATATATATATATATATATATAGGGGCAAGCTTTAGCCATTTTTTCTTTCAGTTTTTTCTGAAGAAAAGTCGCCGTTTTTCCCTCGCAGCATTTCAATACTTTCTCTACATTGCGTAAGCAGTAGCGTGCTTCCTGGGAACGTTTCCACCAGTCTGTGTGGACAGTTCGGCTCACATTAATCTCTTTCCCATAGGGGACGAAGTCACTTCCCGGGAGATTACTTCTTTTCCACGAGGGGAAGCGTTTCCAGCGGCTTGGTGAGTGTCTGTTGGCTCTCTGACAGTGGTATTGTGTGAGGGGGGAGCTGGCTTTCCAGAATGTCATAACAATCCATCGATAATGTCATGTGATCAGATGGAAAATAAATCAGAGGGACATGATCCGGAAAACCAGGAAAAGGCAGAGAAATTTGATCCAGAAAACAGTGGCCACCCTTTGTTATACAGCATTATTCAAATTAGTCCATACCCCTTCAACCCAACACACGTGAAAATGAGGGGCAGAACATCTTCGCGAAAGAGGAAACCACATCAGTCTGCAATACCCGTCGCTCCGAAGCAGGGAATGTTGGCAGAGAATGTTAACTCTCACTACCGCAGAACGGAAAACATAATAAACGCCCCAGCACAACAACCAGGAGCAGGGTCACTCGCACGTCAAAATGTTTGCACACGTAATACCACCGCCGCCCCAAGGGATCTCGCACACTCCGTGCGCATCCCTCTCTTCTGCACGGGCCCTCGGGCGGGGCGCGCTTAGACGTGCACACATAAGGCCCACTGCCGTCGTAATTACGCTCTCGACGGACAGAAGTAGAATTTCAGTAATTAGCTTTGATCATTTTAAACGTTAGACAAGTTTTCTTTGCGAATTGAGTTTCTTTGCAAAAAGGGCTACCGAATACGAACGTGCAGTGTGATTAATGTTTGTTGATTCAACAACAAAACATGAACTGCAATTTACTTTTTTTCCCTTTCTTTCCTGTCTTATTTATTTCCATCTTTACTTTGATTTCCTTTCTTATTCCTTCTTTTCCTATCATTTTCTCCTTTTTTCTTTCCTTCCTTTTCTTTTTTGAAATAAAAAATGACGGTTTTTGATAAGCGTTGCTTTTCTTGTCCATCGGCGATATGTATAATGCAGCCGAAGATTCACGTTCACAGAACATTGAAGTTTATAATTTGCTTGACCCAAAGCGTTTTTCAAAGCTCCGGCGGGACCTAATATTCCAAAAAGAACTACCAGAAATTACACGTCCGTCAGTGGTCTATCTTAAATATTGGGATCATGGATCAATGCTATTTTTATTACGCAGGTTGTCGCACATTGAAGATATTATGGTGGATTCTTTACTGAATTCAGAAATTACATACTATTTCAGAAATAATGACTGCATGTGAAGAAGAAAATGTATTAGCACGCACATCATTTTTGTAAGGTAGTACCTTAGTGATCCCTTAGTTGTAGCTCGGTGATTTCAAGCTGATCACTTCCATGAAACTGAATTCGTTGGCCACCATGTTCGACAGAATTTCTAGAGCTATTCGTTGCAGAACAGATTAAAAAAAACAAAAGAAGGATATCCAGGAAGGAGAACTGTAAAAAATATGAGTGTAGTTTTAGAAGGTGAGTACATACTATAACTCAGCCAAGTAAATCGCAACTTTTCAGTATTGATCCCTAAATTGAGACGAAGGCAAAGGCACATTTTATGTGCATAAGAACAATCTTGCAAATTACAGAAAAATAATTCCACCACAAAATTTGGAACAATAGATAGCAATTTGGTGTATTAGGAAGTAAATGCAACGCTTGTATTTCAAGATGTGACCGTAGTTTATTGATGTAAAATAAAAGACACACTTCTGCGTATTATGTACATTTTCACGAGTCCGTGTGTATAAACGCACAGCCTGGCGCAGCCAGGGCGAGAGTAGGACAGCGCTCGGGAGCGAGCCCCACGGGCGGCGCTTCTCCAGTTCACACACAACACCGCCACGCCCACCCACGCCAAGCCACCATTTTACAATTTGCGTGCACGGAAGGATCACTGACATTTTCTTAAGGCGCGACAGCTGCGAGGTGTATTTCCAGTGTATTCACAGCGGCCCATATATTTTAACAGACATGAAAGTAAAAAAAAAACAAAATGCAATTAACAGACTCGGGACTTCAATATTTGCATAAGAATGAGGTGGTGGGGAAGCGATGGTTCGCATCGTAGTTTCTTTTGTACATATTTATTTTGATAATAACTTACGGTTCCATCATATCTGTCGATGTAGGAAATACTTGTGCATCTGGAGAAACATAGTGAACGACACAAAAAAGAAGTTACCGTCTCGGGGAAAAGACAAAAATACAGATAAATTTGAAAATCTGTCCATACCCTTGAAAATGAATCCTCCCTATTGCTGTTCTCTGGATATCGGAATGGCATTGGTATGAGATTGTTAAAAATAAGCTGAAAATACGTGCTACTGTTCCATATTCATCCAGTGCGTTCACACGTCTTCGAATGCTATGGGAGAATTGAAATTTCGGAATTCTATTGACGTGTAATAAATGGGCACCTTTGCAGGACAGCACTCTGAATACTTCACTAAAGCACTCGAATGGCGGATTCTGGCATGGGTAGAACTAGCTACACGTCGTAGTCCATTGGACAACCGTGTCTGCGCCAGAACGATGAACTCCCCTCCCCGCCTCCGAGTTACCGTGTGAAGCGAATATTCAGTATCGCAGAGCTAAAATACTCCAGATGTTTAAACACTTGTTTCATTCCAAGCATCCAGGTAATAATGGAATTCTCCAGCTAATTTCGCAGAGTACATTTATTAGCGGTGCAATACAAGTTGAATAGTAACAGATTAATGTGGCATCCTCAAACAATGCGGCGAGAGTTTGGCCAGAACAAGAGATTCAGCGATTCGACTCAGTGAATGGGCGTCCCACGAGACGAGAAGAAGTCGTTCCAGCACACAATTTCTGGTGCATTCCTTTACTCTATCACCCAAAAGGATCAAAGATAGCCAACGCCCTCATTGCTTCTTCTTGGGCCATGTATACGTTTATTTCCTTACCCCCAGCTGCACTTTCGACGGGACGAACATTTGTTATGCTTTCTTCAGTCCAAAGAGAGGCTAATTAGATGGGCTTCAAAACAGTTAAGAGTCGCCCAAGACAGCATCGCTTTGCGAGGAGTTTTCTTCCGCCCGCCATATGGATGGAGTGCCAGCTGATTTAAGAGTATAATGTTTGGGAAGTGTCAGTTCAGGGAGTGGAGTTGGAGGATTTGCAGAAAAATTCAGTGTCAAAATAAACGCTCTCGGAACTGAACAGAGAATAGACCTGGCCTTTCGATAAGTGGCAAATTCGTCTCAAGTGCACACGGAGAGCGTTCGAGCGTGGGCTACAAGAGCTTGAAGAAAGAAGCATGACCACGCGCAGTGCCATCAGGAAAGGCAGCTTCTTTAGCATCGACCCGCCTCCTCGGCCCGGGAGAACGACGAGCGCCGCTTATCCGCGCGCTTCCGGATCAGACGCAAGGCTGCAGCTCAGGCTTCACGCGCCCATCGCCTTCTCGGATGAGCGCGACACGCCCCTTCCGCCCGGCACTCCAGCGGAGGACCTCTCGACGAACGCCCCGCTTACCTCTTCGAAGAGACGCCCGTCCCAGACGCCCATCCCGCCCCATTCTGGCGCATGCCGTAAATCAGTTGTCACTGAGTCATCCAATCGGGACCTTGAAAGTCACCACTGTAGTGACGATTAAGCTCCCGATTGGATAACACCGTCACCAGCTGATTTACGTCAAGCGTCACGTAAAAAAAATTGTAGTAGATAAGGTTCCAATTGATTTGTGACAATCAATCTTATAATTGGTGTATAAATATTTATTTATTCATCACCACAGTATTCATCACCACCAATCAAACACACCACCACAAACAAAACGTTTTGAGGATCTTGTTTGACATAATCAAGTTAACTAGTAAAGTGATCGTTGATAAGGAATACAAATTATGCATATCGAAAATAATAGCGAGATTGCAAGGGAAGATTACGCGCGACCCGTTGTTTAGCGTACTGCTAAAACGCTGGCCTGGTTTTAAAGAGAAAAAAGCACTGAAACCTTCTCAGCGGCCGTCGTTTAGAATTCTCCTCCAGGCAGCGGCTAAAGTCTACCTCGCTACGTAGCTATTGCCTAACAGCAGCCAACGCCTGTATTCGAATCCTTGGACCTCCAGGTCAGAAACTAGCTGAATTTAGTCCAGAAAGAACATTACCGTTGGCGGATTTTCGACACTAATTATATAACTACGTCGAATTCAGGATCCGTCTGGTGGAGAATTCTACCAAACGGCTACTCTGATCGGTAGTTTTCCATAGTTTCTCCAACCACAACTGGCGAGTGCCGGAGCAGTGCACTAACAAACGGGTCACGGATTGCGCGCGATCTTTCCTTCTTCTTTTTCCTGCCCCTAACACACAAACATACACACAAGCACTCCACTTCGACGCACGTTCGGGAGCTTTGTTAGAAGTTGACCGGGCAGCGGCAGAGCCTCGCTGGAGGCGATACCTCAAGGGCAAATCCCCGCAAGGCGACACGTAGGCCGGCGCCGCATCTCTCCAGCCAGCGCCCGGGATAAAACATTCACTACATTAATGGTACGAACACCATAATATTTCACGTGTCCGAAAACATGAATCAATTCCAGTCGTCCACTCACCTCCCGGCCGGCGAGGCCCAGGGGCTGCGGCGCGTAGGCAACCCGCATTGCGGTGGCGGAGCGCGCGATATTACACTGGACGACGGGCATCATGAATACGAAAAAACACAGCACGCGAGCCCAGATTACGGGCCATCTGGCGCTGCGACGCCCCGACGTCTGCGGCGAGGGCGAAAGGCGAAGCACCCTGAAGAGCGGATCGGAAATCGAAAAGGAACAGAGGCGCAGCGGCTGCGCAGACAAGGACGAAGCGGACGGTCCGAAGGCCCTGGAATCACTGGTACGGCGAGGAGGAAGCGAAGAGTGGAAGAGCTGAAGGCGAATTTCCGGGCGCGTCGAATAGTCTCCTGGGCGTAGCTGGGAGGTAGCGGTGATCCCCCCCCCCCCCGATGGAAGACGCGGAAAAACACCGAACTTCACGTCGGCTACCGGGATTTCCCTCTCAGTGCATCTCCCCGCAGCGGGGACAAGTTCGAAACTCAAAAACGGCCTCCCGTCAAGAGTAATACTGTAATGTACGTGTAAGCGCTCAAGAGGATTCAATGATGAGGAAGGGAAGATCGTGAGTAGTGCATGGCCCGTTTGTTACGCTACGGCTCAAATTCTCCCTCCGACAGCGGTTGAATTCAATATAGTTACGTAGTTAGTGTGGAAAACCCGCTACCGTCGGGACTAGAACCATCACACCTCCCGGTCGGAGACGCTGTAGCGGCAACGGTTGTTGTCACTGGACCATATCAGCCGGTGGAAGAACAGAAAGAAACAAGCAAGGACTATAAACATATTTTAGCAGGCAAATCTTTAAAAACGGAACAAAATCGTTTTAAAGCATTCGTGAAAGACAAATGAAAAGAAAGCTGTAAAAAGGATAAAGAATAAAGAAAGAGGGGAAGCCTTAAAAGGCAGTGCAAAAGGCCACAAATTGCAAATGCGTTTAGCAAACTGACTTTCAGAAACGGTGGGCGTAGGTACAATGAAAGCTCCTATTTATGTGAGAAGGCGGGCACCGCGCGTTGGGTCAGCACCGGGTCAGGCGCCTAGGCTTTAGACGGGAATTTCGTTACGGTCGGCGAGAGGCTCACAAGAGGTTCACTAAAACGGACTGATCAGCAAGAACAGTGAGATATTTAGCAAAAGAAATGCAGTACTGACACGAACACATACACTGCTGAAACCGTAAAACAAATCCGACGCTCTGATTACAAACGTATTGGAGGAAGTACTATAAATATATTTCAGTTCTCGTCCTGTTTGTCGCTCAAAATTATTTTTCGTAAAGCTGTACTGTTATATCCCGTCCATTCAGTATAATCGAAGATAGTGGGTTGTAATTAATGATAGCGCAGGGGTACTTGCATTCCAAGAAAAGGAATTACTTATATTTTAATATATAATTTTATTTCTTAAAAGAAGGTGTTATTTGCTTCATATCGACCTCAAGATTTCAATACGCAGTTAACTGTAATAGGACTGTAAAGAGCAATAATGATATTACTTTATAAAATCCGTGAATAACAATTTGTCCCGCAGTGTTCGTGGTGCAACAGCGCCATATCTGCAATCCCCGGCGCTGTGCGTTTGGAGGCAGCGAGGGCTCCCGGCACGTGCGACACAACGACCGCCCTGCATCAACAGGAACTTTGAATAACGGCGACGCCAGCGCTTTCTTGCGCGTCTCCACAGCTGCGGCCTATCCCCCCTCCGCACCAGCGGGCGGTTGGTCCGCCGCGCCGACGCAGCACTCACAGCCACGCCCGCACCGTATGTGGAGGCGTGGCGACAGTAAAAGCAGGGTAAGCAGTGCCTACAATTAGAAACTACAGATGCTACAACAGCACACACTTTCTCGCTGTACTTGTAATTTTTGCAATTATCGAAAATGAAGATAATACAACAAAATTACAAGACCTGCGTCGTTTTTAAGTGTCCTTTGCTTTATCAGAGAAAAAATAAAGAAAATAAATTGAAGTTGCTTTGGGGATTCTTTGAAAAATACGTTTGCTTCCTCTCTCATATTATATGGAGTAGAAGTATTGAAATCGCCTCAATTATACGATCTCCAAGTTTCGGTCGTATAATCCGAGTTTAAGGTTCTATCGGGCACTTGGCACCCACGTCAGCATTAATGTCTCTTAGAGCTTCTCTTTTTTGTGTAAGTGGCAAAGAGACACGCGCCATTTTATAGCCGAAAATCACATTTTTATGTGTGTATGTGTATACATTTATTGAGGGCTCTAGGCATGTCGTCTATCTAAACGAACTACCGATTGTTGAACGGGGCACACATGCTCTTACATGCCTGTTCAACACGTTTTTTTAATCAACTGTTTAATCACAATTTGTTCCTTGAATATACAGTGAATGATTTTTATATAAAATAAACATGAGTGAAGAGTAGTCCCGAGAGAGCACTTCTCAATTACAAGATTTTTAAAACGTTTTATAATGATTGGTGCAATAGCTACATAGTCCATCTTCGTTTAAAGTTTGTACATGATTTATGCAATTTTGAATCTATGGCTGAGATCTAGGGGATGGTGTCGTTTTAATATTCTAATGTCTTCACTGCTGTCTAGGATGTTCACTGCACGATAATTTGGGTGGTTTTTCGAGACCCGTTGGGTGGTTTGGTGTAGGGTTGATTTCAGCTGGATTACTCTTTAAACACAATTTCCAGATAAACTGTGAATATTTCAGTTTTCTCTTTGATTTTGCCCACTGATTTCCCACTGATTCTTGTGTATTGGTAGAAATGGTTGGGTTCATTTCCTCAGTCTCTTGGATGCTTTCCACAAACACTATTCGGATGAAGCAGTACGAGAAAGATTGTTAAATATTTGTCTAGTTGGGTGTTTTTTATATTTGATATTAATCTTTTGAGAGGACGCGCAGCTCTCTCCAGACTCGTTTCGTTTTCTCTACGTCGATCTTACTGCCACATTGCATTTAGTGAACGTTCTTCAAATATCTTTCGCTTCGCCCTAGAAAGACAGTTTCGAGAATTTTTAAAACATCTCCTTTAGAGTAAAGTTCCTTGCTTCCTGTTGTATATTTTTTGTTATATTTTCAACTGCTTCATCTATATATTCATTTAATTTTACAGGTACATGGACCGTAATATTTTAATTTATCCACTGTTCAAAGAGTTGCCAGTTTGTTCTTTGATAAAGCTGGGTTGTAGTGTTTTTCTTCAATGACAAAGCAAATGGTTAGAATTCATTCGGAGATGAGGTCAAATGAGGAGTTTATTGTCCCACAGTTTTTGTTAAGTATCTTGGTCACGAAAAAATCAATGAGATCCCTTGCCTTGTTGCTATCTTTAGGTCAGTAAATAGGAGAACCTGAAGAAAAGTACGTAAGTTGTAATTCCGCAATGTCTTTTTGAAGTTCGCGTCCCTTTATTAGAGTAAGTATCGATCCCCACAATTGGCTTTTAACATTGCATTCACTACCTGCAATGAATCATAGACCTGTAGTATTAAAAAATCTTTAATATTTTTTTCTTTTCATATTTTGGAGGGCCATACAATGCAGACTGTAACGGTTCCAAAAGCCCCACATTTTCTTTTAACGCTTTTTGCAGATAATTTCTTTGGAATTCAGGACACACGTGCTTTTTAATTGTTTGACCTTTCGATCTCACCATCACTTTTTCTCTTAGGCCTCTGTTTCACTTCGTACCACATGCCCTCTTGCTACCCTTAAGTTCGGATTTGTAAAAATTGTGAGATAAATTATCCGTACTTACAGAAGATACATTCACAAATTGAGAATTACACTCGTTGGTTGTGAATTGGTTAGGTCGTTACTTGAAGGCTACTGCAAAAGTTGAGGGCAAATTTGACGTAGCATTTCAAGCTGCTGTTATTGTTGCTGCATTATGGTTTGATTAATTGTTCTTGGCGCTGAATTATGGTTTGTTGTTGCTGATCAATAGTAATTTCACCATTCGGTTCTTCGGTCGGTTCTTCCGTAGTAGGCACCGTGCTCTTCATAATCAATCGGACTCACTTATTGCACTGTTTAAAATAGTTATTAAGTAAAATTTAAGAAATATTGTTAACCGCTGAATATAGTAAACAAATTTTAGATTAATACTTTAGATTAGATTAAGATTTTAGATTATAGCACACGGCATTGCTTCGAATCAGTGAAGCAGAGTTCAGAGCGATGAGCACTGGTACGATGTCGTCGCGAGACAGTGCACAAAATTTGAAGTGCCGGTCAAAGCGGGCCAGGGAATCAATCGAAGACGACCCGCACTCTGGGCGCCGACGTCTGCAAGCGACTTGTTTGGAAATATGCACACATTCGAATATGATGGACTGCAAGATAGGCGAGGCAAGAGCTAGAGTTCTGAACATTCCGTGCATGGCCAAGATAGGTTCCCAGAATGCTCACGCCTCTCCATAAGCAGAGGCATAAGCAGAGGGAAAATGTGTGAGAAAAGTAAGACATTTTGATGCGGATTCAAAAAAATTGTATTGTTGGCCACGGAAGATGAACCATGTATACATTTTTAAAACAAAACACGATTCAATGCAATAAAAGCATAAGGGTTCTCCAACTCCCAAAAAGTTTCGGACGTAACCATCAGCTGGCAAAACTATGGGCACCATTTTTTGGGAAACGCAGGACATTCTGCTTATAGAGTAAATGAAAAACAAGAAAACAATTACTAGAGAATCCTATGCTAACACTCTTCTCAATTTAAGGATAGCCATGAAGGAGAAGCGACGTGTGAATCAGTCTAAAGATATGCTCGTTTCCCTCGACAATGCGCCCGTGCACAAGTCCATGAAATCAATTGCAGCAATTAAGGACTGACTTCGAATAATTAAACCACCTTACCCTATTGTCCAGATTTAATCCCCAATTATTACTTTCTGTTCAAATATTGTTTTTAAAAAAAACCTTGCGTAGCCGCCGATTTTTGCCCAATTAACAAGTGCTGTCAATGCGTACTTTGCAGGACAGGACAGATTTACTTTCGCGCCCTTAAAAGGTACTTCTTAACATCATGCTATGCAATGCTGTGGGGGAAAAACGGCGAATTTTCGGTAGAAAAACACTTAATTGCCGAGCCCTGGCAACAAAAAAGTGGATAACTCCAGTGGCTAAATGTATCCTCTAACACGTGGTATTGCCAGAATTCATGTTTTGAAGGGCCCTTTTTAAAGTTATACATGGCCTTTAGTGTGCAGAAATTACAATATTTTAATATTACGTAGTAACTATTTTCAATCATGCAAAAAAGCACGGGCTGTTGTACCATCTCAAGTTATATTTCTGGAATATTCTCTTTGGCTGAAAAGTGAGGAATGCATTGAACTGGGATGGGACAATAATGAAAAGAAATAAGTATTTCTTTCGTTATAATTTCTATCAAAATTATTTCTTACCTAGGTAGAAAAGTTATCTACAGTATCGTCAGCGTATAAGCGACTCTGGCAGTTCTCTCGCCGCGTGCTGTGGTACGTTATGTGACCTGTGCTGAAGCAATCGACTTGCAAGCATTTGTTTCCTTTCTCACAGCCAGCGTTCCGCGATGCCGCTCAGCATAGTCACACGAAGTCGAGGAGAGTAAGGTTTGACTTCACAAAAGTTGTAGGTCAAACCACGTCATAGCCTGTCAGTAAGTGTTAATGCTTTGAGAGTTAATTTATCTGTGATGTAAGAGAGGCCATGTGCGTAGTTATACTACAGCGCATTGAACAGTAAGAGTCGGTTATATGCTGCCCCTCGTATATATGTGTTGTAACCTATTCTTTTTGATAGAACCTGTCATGGAATCGTGGCTCTATGTTGAGGATTGCTATAATAACAAAACACGAAGTAATGTTCACATAAACTCATGTAATAGGTTTGTACATTGGTCATATTACAACAAAACAAGTAAAAAAAACAAATTAGCACACTCATATCCATTAAATGTACACGGAAATACCAACAACGAGTAAATACTACCGCACAAACAGCAATCATAAGACAATCTGTTACGAACAAAAAAGTTCTTAACTTGTTTAATGTAATCCGAAATGCGCCAGCAAAATGGTATCATTAAAATCTTCTAAATTTGATATATCTAACGAGGCGCTGCCTTCGATAAGAGATAGATAGTTGGAGTTCTGAATTATTAATTGCTATTCTGGGAAATGAGGAATCCGTAAATAATCTTGAGCATTGTGTTAATATAAGTTGTACACGGTTTTGTTCACGTTGCCCAAAGAAATATCAAACGCACAAGAATGTGACACGATGATCACATGCGGTCGCATCAGTTCGAAAGTTGAGTATATACACAACTTGTATCTCTTCCTTTCACAACTCACATTCACTAGAGCACTTACAAGGGACGTTTTCTCGGATACGACTTCCAACACTAGGCAACAAATTACTATTTACACTCATTAAAGGAACACCACATCAGTTTGTGCATTGAAGACTAGAGTAATTAAGGGCAGATTTTATCATTTTTTTAACAGAACAGTGCCCGGGCCGTCTTTGGACACAGGCCGACGAGGGTCGGGCCTCGGGACCCCAAGATTAAGGGGGCTCCGCAGATGACACAAAATTATCAAACAATCCCCCTATGAATTATTGTTCTCAAATGGGAAGTTGAACGATATAAAATCATCTGAGCTCTAATGGGATTTTAATCCCATACCTCTAATAATATTTTTACATTTCGTTTGCTTACCGCAAAAGGAATTTGTAAAACATATTTTAATTTTTATATTAACTTTTCAGAATAAAAGACAAAATGACATAATAAAATTTTCACACAGTACTTAGGGTCCCCAAATCTTTAAGACCTTGGGGCCGCATCTAAATGAAAGACGACCCTGACAGTGCCAGATGTATCACCGGCCTGCTGAATTCTAACTTCCACCGCATCATGGCAGACTTACGATAACAGAAAATAACTAGACGTACTACAGAATGGCACAGACTCTCGAATTAGGTTGATTTTTTTCCTTCTTTGGTCTGGGCTAGCTAATCTGACTTCCCACATGCTCCTGCCTTTCTGACATTTTCTCAATTTTCGGTTTCCTTATAGTAGACCCGAACAATAACTTTAATAATATTAAAGAGAGTAAGACCGCGCCCTAAATGGCAATTTTCATTTCAAAATTTGGAGTCATTTGTGTGAAAATTGCGTTTATGCGTTACTGAAAATGCGAAATTTGAAGCTCTTTTTCTACAGAAATCTTTCGAGATTTTGAAAAACTTCATTAGAAGTCATTTGAAACACTTTAACTCACAAATGTAACAGTGATTACAAATCGTTGGATATGAACCGGCAAGAGAGCTATTAGAAAAAATACATTTGCGTAATTTTTGGAAAAACAAAAGGGTATCCCAAAATTAACTTTATGTCATATTAAACAGTGCATAAAGCACTATCGGTTGGAAAAATTTGAAGAACAAATTTGGGGCGTTTTTAAAAAAAATGTCGTTTGAGCGTATCTGAATATGCGGAATTTGGAACTCATTTGCACAGAAAACTGTTGGGTTATCCAGAAACTTTATATGATATCATTTAAAGCACATTTACTCATGATGCAATAATGTGAACAAATCGCCGATAATGTAAACAGTAAAAACGTCAGAGGCTAGTGAAAAAATAAAATGTTAGTAATTTATGAAAAAACAAAAGAATAGAGTAATACAATTTTCCAAACATTTGCATGACGTTAATGAAAGAATAATTTTGGACAACAAATTTTATATGAACAAAAATCCTCTATCTTCAATTTTGTAGTTGTAGGTGGACACTAAAAAATGCAAACTTTTGCAATTTTTGCAATTTTCGGAAATTCGGATTTGACCGTGAAAATCGGAACTATGCCACCTTTAAAAGGGTATTTTACTCTATTCTTACAATAAATTTAAAGAGAAAATTTAGAACATTTTTGAGATAATTTTGAAAATGCCCCAGGGACTTCCTGTAAAGTACTCCCAAATTATAAAGAATGTTTTTCAAAATCTCAACGCTTCGACTCAAGCCAGATGAACAGAGGTTTCTTCAATTTGGAAAAAATCCTACCTACGGTTTAGGCCCGAGTAGTGTTCGGAGACGGACGGACGTTTTGAAAAAAACACTTTTTCGGTATCAGGGGACCCCAAAATGTGTATTTCCTTCAAAATCTCGAAATCGATATCACTTCGTATATACGTATGTATACGGGCCAGTAAAAACATTTCTTGCCGTCTCTGTCCTCGGCTCTGGCCCTGACGGTACACCCAACGGCTTCCGGCTTGCAGCGGTGGCGTGGGCCCGCGATGCCACACACCGCATTTTTCAGAATAATATTTCTTCACGGAATGTTTCGCATGTAAACGGCTACTCAAAATTGAAAGTTCCATTTACTCTCTCATATACTATTACGTGATATAAAGTTTTGTATGTTGCAGCTGTTGTCTTTTTTGTTAAATAAATATTCTGGGTTCCGGATTCCAACTAATCAGAACATGAGACATATCGAATTTTCCCCTCCTTATGTGTTTCCAGCTGTAGCGGATAGTGCTCCAATAAATTGAGGGTTACATCTGCATGAAATGACGGAAATATAACTTCGAAAATTCAGAACACTAATATATAGGTAAAAACCATAAGCAATTCATTTGAATGAATTAAAACTAAGTTAAGGAATATATTTACGCCTATTATTTTGTGTATGTCATTGTAATGGTCATATGTAAACTCTGTTGTACCTGGAACTAATTTTTAACTAGTGGTTCCACACAATAGCACTGACTTTCTCGTATTAGTTTTCTATTTTCTTTGGCCTGGGTTAGCTATTCGGACTGGCCTCATCCTCTTGCCATCTGCCATTTATCGCGGCCCAAAGTACACTTTTCTGAAATTTTCTTAATCTTTTAGTTTCCTAATATTAGAACGCAAATATTATTTCATGATTAAACAGTAAAACCTCGTCCTAAATTGCAATTTTCTTTGAAAAATTTGCAGCCGTTTTTAAGAAAATGGTGCATAAGCGCAACTGTAAATTGGAAATTTGAAGCTCTTTTTCACAGAAAAGTTTTAAGTTTTTGAAAAGCTTCATTTAAAGTACTTAAACCCACAAATACAAAGGTGTTTACAAATTGCTGGAAAAGAGCATATTAACGGTGTGAGAGATCTTTCAAACACATTACATTAGTGTAATTTTTAAAGAAAAAATGAACTTTACGTCACATTAAAGAGTGCATTTAGTACTGTCCATTCGGAAAGTTTAAAGAAAAAACTGGAACTTCTTTTGAGAAAATGTCGTTTGTGCGTTTCTAAAAATGCGGAATTTTCAGCTAGTTTTCATAGGAAACGGTTGAGTGTTCAACAAACTTTATCTGACATTATTGAAAGCACATGTACTCATAAATACAATAATGTGAACAAATTGCCGCAATTTTTTTTTATTATTATTATTATTATTTTTTTTTACTTCTCTTGAGGCTAGCCGAGACTAAAGGAAATAGAAAAATAATATAGAAAAATCTGTGCCATTCTGTAGCACCACTAGTTTTATTTCAGTGTCATTTTTCTGAACATATATTATCATTTCTATAGTAAATAATAAACAATTTACATTTTCTAGTCTTTTTATGGCTTTGCAATGCAAATTTTTTGATAGAACGTATTTTTTTAAACATATTTTTGAGTGATTATTGCGGCTCAGCCATTCGCATTAGACAAAATATGCTTAAAGTTGTCATAAGAGCTTATTTTCGAAGTTTCGGCGTTTCCTTCCTTTCCAATCTGTATGGGTGTGTGAGTGTGTGTATGGAAAGAGAAATTGCCTGACTTGTATGTTTTGCGGGGGGGGGGGGGGAGGGTGGAGGCTGAAGGAAGGGGTCGGGTGTCGAGTTGTGTCGCGTCATGATAATAGGGTCTGGCCGAGGCGAGGCGAGGCGAGGCGAACGCCGCCCGTCAGGCCAATCGGGTGACGAACCCGCGACCTCATCAATTAGGCCGCGGCAGAGGGCGCCTCCAGCGGGCGCGTCGCCGTCGGTGTCAGGTTCGGCGCTGGGCGCGCTGTCATAAATGCTGCACCGTGAAATCACCAAGGGACAGCAGCCACAGCACATGCTCGGACCGAGCGGAATTTCACAGCGCCCGCGTAATACGGCCCAAGGTTTCCGTTCAGACGCCTTCTAGACTGCCTTGCGTTTCAAAGAACAGGGCTGGATTGAAATGTATTTACCTATGTTTAAACTAGTGGTGTTACATCAGCACGCACTTTCCAGTTTTAATTTTAATGGACATGTATTATAATATCCAACTAAATCCTAACAATATCGAAAATTCCTATCGGAGGAGGAGAAGCAAACATTGCCTATAATTAAAGCCTGAAGTTTAGTAAAAAGCCATTTTAAAATTGTTGTAATTTTATGACTTCAAACAATGGTAATCCCAATTGTACTTCTGTTTTAGAAGACTCTCATTTTGCCTTTCTTAGCCTCTAATGCCTATTTGTGGCATTTTGCAGTATTTGGGTCTTTTCTCACTTATTTGTGGCCTTTTCTGCCATTTTCGTCATTATTTTTTCCTGGCCCCAATATCTATTACGTTGGAAACCAACCTGCTATCCTGGAAAACATGAAGGCATGGTCTATATTGTCTTCCTGTGGTGGCTCCAGTGTCAGATTGTGTTAAAAATTTAAAAGGCAAAGGAAGATGATACCAGTGAAGATTTTTGATATTTTTCATTGATGCTTATAGACTTGTTCGTTCACGAAAAATCCCATTCTATGTTTTAGTATAGTCTCGGATCTCTTTTGAGGACAGAGCTGTCCGTACATGATCATACCCTTCTCAGTTCCTTCTTGTTTTCTCTTACCTGTTTGCGTTTACACAAGTGTGAAAAAATATACAAATCCGTTTTCACCGCAACCATTAGAAGATTCAATTCACAATAGTATTCCATAGAGACAGGTTCACGAGTAAAATAGATTTATAGCAGTCAACCGGATGGTCAACTGCGATTACGATTACAAAGAAAACGTAGTTTCCTTCCACGTTAGTGCTAATGTAAATTTTAGAGTTACAATAAATGTGTAAATCATTTAATTATTAATTTTTTAAACTAATTGCTTTTAAATTGTTAATTTTTTAATGTGTCCTGTGTTTTGCACACTACTTTTGCCAGAATATACGTGTTTCTTGCATGTCTATTTTAGAAAAAGTATGTGAAGCCTGTATATTTTAGGTAAAATAAATGCCTGAACTTTTCCGGGCTCTACTTATACTCCACTACGCATGTTCTGGGCAGTTAGCAGCTTGTTCTGGCCGCCTGTGGAGTGATGTGATTGGTAGATGTAATGTTACTCTCTTCACTGCCGCTGCTATCGTTTTCGTCACTGTCTTTATCTGCTCAGAGGAGTTTCAGAGTGATACAATAAATATAATTCATATATTTCCCTATCCACAATATTATTAGTTTTTTTGCAGGTTTCTCCGATATTTCGTCTACAGTGTCAAAGTGATTTTTTTATCTCATTGCCCTGATAATGAATGCATAGTCTTCAATTTGTTTTTCTCTCTGGTTTGGACCCTGTTTGAGTAGAAATGCAGAACATCTTCAGCTGTTGGCTTCCTCTCACGATTAGGGGCCACTTTTGATTTATTAAAACGACACCTAACCGATTTCTTTTAGGTATGACACTAATTTAATGAATTTCTTCACGTCTATTTTCGTTTAGAGTGGCTTTCAACACTGATTATATATCGACCACAATATCGGAGGTGATCCATCTTTTGACTTATCACCCAAAAACTCTAAGGCAACATTATCTGTTATTTTACAAATTTTCTTAAACAAACACCATTTTTTGAATTGGTTAGATGTTTCTTGGTAAATACCTTTTTATTTTTCAGTTAGTAAATTACATACCGCAGCGTTTGCACTATTTAGTACCTACAATGATGTATTGATACCGTAAACTTCCATGTTAAAATATTTGTTACCACAATGGTTTGGTAATACTTCCTTCGATATTGACTACTAGTTGAATGTGGCGTCGCCGACGCTGAAAATTGTTTTAAAAGTTTTTTCATGTAATGAAAATGTCTGAATGTCATCGTACCTGTGTTCAAATAAGTTCTTATAGTCTCTGGCATTGGCCATATAAATGAATAATAGTAGCTGAAAAATGTATACTCCCATTCAAAAATCCCAAACACTCAATGGCCTTGCATGTTACCTCCATACGGAATATGAACAGGTAATATTGCCATTTCAAAATTGTAACCGCCATAAAAATACTTGCACGTATGGATTATGCGAAAAGCTAGAATTTAATACAGCTACAATTTTGTACGCTTTTTTTAAATAAGCACAAAAACGCACATAAAAGATCACATGTAACCTGTACTTCAACGTTGTTCTCTAATCATATTATAAGATCATTGGCAATTAGTTCTGAAAATTCTCTCACAAAATCGTTCACAATAAATTACATTTCGTTCTTGCCCCGTATTTGCACACGTAAGAATGAATGTAAATGTGCAAAGACAATTACGCATGTGCTTCCGTTCTCTAATTACTAATTACAGTTCTGGTTTTCTCCTAATTCATTTGGAGTTCTTCAACTTTAAGTTCCAAGGTAACACTGTACGTAGGTGTTTGCAAATTTATTATTAAAAGTACGTAATTCGGTTGAAATACTTAACTTCCTATATTCAAAGTAACATCACAGTTCTGTCATTCACATGTTCCAGAACAATCAGAGTTTTATCCTTGTAGAAGTCAACTATGGTGTCGTGGAGCGAACCCTGGGTGGAGCGTGGACCCTGTCGTGGAGCGTGGACCCTGTGGGTCCTGGTGTTTAATCAACGACTACATAGATCTAATTAGGAGGCTGTGGTTTAATTCTCCGTCTACCTACTAATATCGCACCGCCAACACATGCAAAAGTACGGTTTTGGAAATTTCAGAGAATGTTCTGGCTGGATCCGAAAAGAAATGATTAGTTCCCCGCGAGGAGCCCGAGACGCGTCGAATGACATCGCATGTGCTGATTGACGCACGCGAAGTGGTCTAACCGTTAGTAAGGGATCCGCACACATGCAGATTCGCAGTAACTCAAATAGTATATACGGATTAAAGGTTTTGTCTTCATTCCAGAACACGGTCTTCTCCATTCAATTCAAGAACGCTACAACGCGAGATCTAGAAATGACTCCTAATATAAGCATTTTTATACAATCGTAGAAAAAATGTTCTTTTTCCGTTTGGGAAATTGTTTTTTTGTTCTTTTTAATGGTCGTGTCTGATTTTTTGCCGAGACCCTATTTGTACTTAATACGAAAATAACTATTCTTTACGACGTAGTGGTGTACGAAAAGGTGAAAATATATATTTATTTCATAAACTGAAATAATGAACCAGATGTGCCATTTCAAGAATTTAGTCTGTAAATGTAAGAATTGTGTCAGCGCGTTATTTCTTCATGATATCGTTCAGTATTTTGTCTAAAAAATTGTTAATTTCTACGATCGCATGAACATGAGGGTTTCTACGCGCCGCTACGCGTGCGTGACGTTAGTCTTTCCTTAAACATCTGAGAAACGTAGCGTCCACGGGCTCATACATCACAATACTGATACATCACATTAATAGCATAGCATTTTGAATTCAGTAATTAGAACCACAATAAACCAGTTGCAGATTAGAAATTCGTATGGGAAACGATGCTTCGCCCCCCCCCCCTTACGTTGCGACACCACAGCCTCCTGATAAGCAATCTTTAACGATGATGGAGCTTCCTGTTGATAACACTATGATGAGCAAAGATGAAACAAATCATAACTTTTAATAGAAGCATTTTTATATGATCGCAGAATTTTGTTTTATATTTCGTAGGCGAAATAACGATTTTTTCGGTAAATAAAACCTCAATCTCGATGTGCAAAAAAACAATAATTTCGCGCACTTTATATAAAAATAACTATTTTCTAACAACGGAAGGGGTTATAACTATAAAAAGAAAGAAAATAGCAAAACGCGCACTCCACAATTCTAAAAGTCAGTTGCTAAGACAACTCTCAAGTTAACCTGAAAAAGTACTTATGAACGGCAATGTATTACTGAGGAATGACATGTACACAGACGCATCCCTCAGTAACACTTCCGCATTCATGGTCGTATCTAATACTCTAGTCGTGAAGACATGCGGGGAGGGAGTATGCAACGGGAGAACTATGAACACCGGGATTATTACCAGAAGTAGTTTATTCTGTGCCCTTGTAAGTAAGGGGGGAGGAGGAGGCGGCGGCGGCGGCGGCGAAGGCAGTTACGCTGGCGATGGGTCGTTCGCGATTCTGTACAGCGTCGATTCCCGCCTTGGTCAACTCGAGGAGTAGGACGCAACCGAATACTACCTCGCTCAAGAAGAGCGGCAAACGAGCGAGCGACCACTCTGTGTCCGTAAGACGTTTGTATACCTCCGAGCCAGTCCACACCTGCGTCGGCGGGGGTGCCGTTGCTGTGGTTGGACGGCACGCACGCACTTTCCCATCTCATGATTACCAACTTGCTAAACACTACCGACACTTGAAATGACAAAACATTTTGTACGTATATGGTAATAGTATATCACAATGTATGTTGACCTGTTTAACGCTTTAAAGGCCTGGGGGAATTGTAAATAATGGCAATGTAGTTTGTTAGACGTAGCTCACATGTTTAAAATACACTTGGGGACAATTAATTATTGCTGAAAGAACTATCACAAAACATTCTCCAATTCAATAATGTTTGAAACATTAATACAGCAAAAGTACATTAATGCATCTAAAGAACATTAAAGACAGCTTTGCGGGTTAAGTACTTTTCACTGTAGACAAAAATAATTTAAGAAGATTAAAGAAACATGTGGCGCTACAAGAGTATATATTTTCTCGCAGTATTTGAAATGGCCACTCAATTTTATAATACTACAAGAACCTGCAAGAGTGTTTCCATCCAGCAAAAATTTCTTCTTCGGGCTGGGATTCGAACTATGGTTCTTCGATGTACACGTAGGCTTGGCCTAATTGGCTTTTGGCCTATCTGCCAACGACGCGTCGTCACCCGGACAGTTATGGTTCTTCGAGCCAGCACGCTATTCACGTTACACCTTCGCCAGGCTCACAGGTGAACTCAAACGTCCTAATGTTCTAAAAAATAATTATTTGCATTTTCAATTTTTTTAAGTAAAACATTTTCATTTCTATTCTTTCAAGATCTAGATTTAAAGAACAAAATTCATTAATGAAACTAGTGGTGCTACAGAATAGAACAATGTCGCACTAGTTAGACTTCTACACTTTTTCTAGGCTAGGTTTCCGGTATTGCCCAGTCCTTTTCCCAGGTGCTACCTACTGGCACCAAAACGAAATTATGTCACCTTTTCTCAGTTTTTCGACCTTTTGATAGTAGAATCGAAATATGTCTTTAAGGATATTACAATGCTAATCAAAGAATATAATAAATGGGGATTATAAATAAATTTTAATAAAAGTGAATGTATGTGTAGCAGTGAATGTATGTAGCGGTAGCGGTAGCCGTAGCGGTAGCAGTAGTAAGTGTTTTTTTTTGTTTTTTATACGCTCGGCAAACTGTACGAGCACGTGGTACTAAGGAGACTAACAGAGGAAATTTATAGAACAGGAAACTTGAGCGACAGACAGCATGGCTTTAGACAACAAAAATTGACGCATGAGGCTATCGACAATGTTCTCAGTACAGCGAGGAAGGCTAACGACAGAGGCCTACTGAGTGCATTAATACTCCTGGACGTAAAAAAATGCATTCAACAGTGCGTCTTAGTCCGCAATAATGAGGGAGCTGGAGGAAAGAGGCATAGCGCGTTACCTTATTAACATCATTGGTGCGTACTTAACCCAAAGAGTAATTAGTGTAGTAAAGAGCAAAGAACTAGAAAAGACAGCAGGAGTCCCACAGGGTTCAGTTCTGGGTCCAACACTGTGGAACATACTCTTTGACGGAGTGCTCCGACATACAACTCCCGAAGGGACGACACTCGTCGCGTTCGCAGACGACCTAGCAATTGTAGTCACCGGAAAGACGACTGAAAAACTCACGTTCAACGGAAACGCAACCCTGCATATAGTGAACGCATGGATGACACAAAACTCTCTAACCCTGGCACAGCACAAAACGGAGGCTGTTCTTCTGCCAGGAAAACGAAGGCCCATACCTGTCCTTTTCAAAATTCAAGGCACGGTAGTGAAAACGGTCAAAGCAGTCAATTATCTAGGGGTGGTAATAGATGAGAGACTCACTTTTGCACACCACTTTAATATGGTAACCGAAAAGGCAGGAAGGACAACTGGCGCACTCAGCAGATTGATGCCAAATATAGGAGGCCCCAACCAAGGAAAGAGGAAAATACTGACCTCTGTAATGCAGAAAATATTACTCTATGCTGCACCCTATATGGGCAGAAGCAGCACAGAGTAAATATAATAAGACAAAACTAATCAGGAGTGAAAGAAAAAAGGCGCTGCGAATTGTATCTGCATACAGAACAGTTTCTGTAGAGACAGCATTGGTTCTAGCAGGACTTATGTCAATACACATTCTGGCCCAGGAAAGAATGGTATTACACAAAGCAAGAGGGGATGACAACGAAAGAGACGACCCGGGAACAATACTTTAAAAAATGGCAGAGCGAACGGGACAACACGCCCAATGCTTCATGGACTCGACTTTTGATCAAAGAGATAAAGCCCTGGGTGACACAAACACATGGACACCTTAACTACCATACAACGCAATTTTTGACAGAACATGGTAATTTTGGAGTATATACGCTCAGAATTGGCAAAACGTTACATGATCTATGTCGCTACTGTCAGGCCAAAGATACAGAAGAACACACAGTTTTCCGCTGCTGTAGATGGGACAAACTAAGGTTCGACCTCAATCTACAACTGGAGGAGGACATAACGAGAGAAAATATTATCAACAAAATGACTGAAAGCAACAGCAACTGGAGCAAAATTAGCACATATCTGTCTACTATACTAAGAACAAAAGAAAAAGACGAAAGAGACACACAATGTACACTCCTGAACCCCTAATCACCCCGGTGGAGGGGGGACGTAGGGAGCTATGACAAATTAGAAGCCATGCAATAATAGACAGCCCATTGTCCCCGACGTGATGCCAAACCGGCGGTTCCGGTGGTTCCGAGGGTAGTAAGAAGGGCGGTTCGATATGGCCTCTTGTTCGGTCAGCACTTGCGCCGGCTACGCCAAAAAAAAAAAAAAAAAAAAAAAAAAAAAAAAAAAAAAAAAAAAAAAAAAAAAAGGTAGTACTATGTGGAGTGGAAATGTGGACACAAACTCAAGAAATGAGAGATGAGATCAGGGCTGTAGAAGTGGACTACATGATACGATGCCTACAATTCGCAGGGACAGAAGCGAATATAATAAAGAAATATGGAGGAGGATGAATGTAATTTGTTCTATTACGAAGACCTTAGAAAATAGAGCACTACTATATTATGGAGAATTTCTGAAAACAGATGGCCCCATAAGACCTTAAAGTGGCAAACTCCTGAGAGGAGAAGACGAGGAAGACCCGTTTTAGAGTGGGGAAAAATACATTTAGAAAGCTATGGAGGATAAAGGTCTCAAATCAGGACCGAGCGTTATGGAGGGTGAAAACAACAAGCTCCTAAGGGAGAAATGCCAAATTGGAAGAATATTTCAAAAAAGTAAACCCTTCTTGTATACAAATTTCCATTGAAAAAAGACGCGAGAGATACTTTATAAAAATTAATTGATTTTTTTAATCAAAATGACGTTTACGACACATTATTCCATCCTTTTGACACTATCCGTGCAAAAAAGTTTCGAGAACGAATTTGGAGCAGTTTTTGAGAAAATGTCGTTCAAGCGTGTCTGAAAATTCGGAAATTTAAGTTCGTATTTAAAGAAAATTTTAAGTTTTCAAGAAATATAAGACATCAATTGAAACATTTTTACTTTAGAGACATTTTAAACAAAATTACGTTAGTGTAATTTTGGAAAAAAGAAAATGAAACAGTAATGTTTACGTCACCTGTTGCAGTGCAATTAGCACTATCCTTCCAAAATGTTAAGAGAAAAACATTGGAGGTTTTTTTTTGAGAAAATCTTTTTTAATTTTTTTAAATAATGCTTATATTTCACTAAAAAATACGAGAAAACTATCCATATTTGAAAACAAATGTCTGTGTCCACGTTTAAAGACAACATTTTGAAGAACAGATTTTATCCAAAGGAAACATTTTTATCTTCAATACTATACAAAATCTTTATCTTCAATCTACTCTTCAATAATGAAGATCTTTAATACTGAAGATGTAGGAAGACGCCAAAAACATTTGGAACGTTTGCAATTTTAGAAATTTCTGATATTTCAACCAAATGTGAGACTTGCGCCAGTTTTTAACGCAAGTCTACTTGTTAATTCCATAGTAATCTATTGCCTTCCTTAAATCTATTTTCTTTCATTAGGATATTATCTACATTATTTCATCATCACGACTACCAACAATGTAAAGGATTCTAAGAATTTCAAACTGCCATGTCGTTTTGCCAACTGAGAGCGCGTCAAACGAAGAACGGGAAATTGTTTCGCAATTTCCATTTTGTTTTTGCAATTTTCTAACATACAGAGACTTCGCCGAAAATATGACCAGTATTACTTTCTTTCCCGTTCTTTTTTACTTAAAAAAATATATAAAGAAAATATTTGTAGCCGTTAGAGAATAATTGTTTAAATTCTCTCAAAATTGCCTATGTTGCACGCAAAATTACAAAAAAACTACTCATTTTTTCGAAAAAAAGAACAAATCATTATTTGAAGATCTGATTTGATGAACATATTTCATTAAGAAAAAATTATATTTTCATTAGAGTAGTTGTAGGCACGTATTGAAAATGTTTTGGACATGCAATTTTCGAAAATTCAGGGAGTGCAACAAAAATGCGACTTGCACCCTTTCGGCGACTATTCTCTTACAGGAATAAATTCAAAAATAAAATTTGGAGCAATTTTTGAGGTTTTTTTTTTTAACTTGAGGTTTTATGTAAAGTAGCCCCAAATATAGAAATAATCGTTTCAAATTCAAGGGTTTGCGACATCAGTCACATCAATCACGGAATATTATGTTTGGTAAATATCCTGCTTACTATTTAGCCACTAGCGTTGTTCACACACACACACACACACACACACACACACACTTTGCCGTTAATCGATTTTTCGGTTTCAAGAACCCACTGCAGGTGGATTCTGACTACTCGTTTAGAGAAAGTAATTTACTTTCATATAGGAACGAGATTTATCCACTTTTTTTATTGCCAAGTAGGCAATAGGAGTTGCCAGCGCAATACGATTTTTTGTCGAAAAATCGCTTTTTCCCCCCCGCAACATTACAATACTTTTTTGTCTATTGAGTAAGCAGTAGGCGACTAAAACTGGCCTTTTAATGCATTTGCGGCTTATAATGTGTATTGCATTTACCTTGTGTATCTATCTCACTGACGACATTCGCTTCCGTAGCAATAATGCAAACAAACCTGTGCATGCAAACAACTTCAGCATTACAGTCTATCAACATCGCACTCAGTATTGAATATTTTTCTCAAAATTACATCAAGAACTCTACGAAATGTTGTAGAACACTACACACTACAAGTTATATTCACAGTACGTATCAATTAACAAGATGTCGTTTACTTTCCTGTAATATCTGGATATGTGAAAATATGTCTCATCAAAAAACACGACGATTTTTTTTCCAATTTCTCCATTTTTTGGCCTCCAAATTGCACATCTAAAATATTACTTAAAAATATCGTGGAAGAGCGAACCTTTTTTATAAAAGCATATTTTCATTGTAAAAATAAATTGAAGCCGTTTTTGAAAAATTGTCGTTTGAAAGTAGCTAAAAATGCACAATTTTGAGCCGAGTTTCACTGTATAGATAACTTTTGTGATTTCAAGGATCTTCTGAAGAAATCATTTGAAGCACGTTTACTCACAAATACAATCAAATATATTATATTAGTGGGTCTGGCACAAACGTTCTTGTACTAGTTTTCTAATTTTCAAATCTGGGCTACCTTTTCTGCCTTGTCCAGAAAACTTATGTTTTCGAGAAACTTTATACATAATTTGAAGGATTTGTTGAAATAAATTCAATAATACTCACAAATTGCTGTTCAAGCTAATATTAACGACGAGAAACAAATTTGAAAAAATATAATTATGTCATTTTTGAAAAAACAAAACAAATGGTCAAAACGGCGTTTATGTCATCTTGTACAGTACATTTAGCACCATCCATTAATATTGCACACATTTCACTCAACATTGCGCGAAAACTACTAAACTTTCAACAAAACAAATAATGTAGACGACTTTAATGAAAGAACTAATTATGGGGAACACATTTTATTTAAAGAAAACTCTTATCTTCGATTTTGTAGCTGCAGGAAGACGAAAAAATTTCAAACTTTTGCACTTTTCGAGGTTTTTCAACATCGCAGAACTTCTAGTGAGGCCCGATTGACAGGAGTTCATTCAATTTGGAAAATTGGGCCCTGTAATAAAGAGTTGTTCTACCGAAAATTCACCGTTATTTCGCGCAGCAAAACCTCTCTACAACGGTAGCGAAAAAGTAAAAAATAAAATTTAAAAAATTAATAAAATCTATTTCGGTATCAGGGGACCTCAAAACGTACTCCCGTTGAAATCTCGAAATCAATTTTCCACAGCATTATGTAACATTCTCCATACTACGTGTATTACTCCGTCTATACGTACGTACATACGTATATACGCAGGAAAGTAAAAAAAATCACAGGGCATTAATTTAAGAACTAATTGAAAAGAACAAATTTCATTTGACTCAAAATCAGTTAGTTTCACTAACATTGTATGAAACAGCCCAAAAAAATTGACTTATCCCATTTTCTAAAATACAGACGAACACTGAAAATCGAATGGCGCCATTTTTATAAGCATATTTGACTGCAGTCTATTAACAAATTTAAAGAAATAAATTAACTTTTTTGGGGGGGAGGATATGGTCCCCAGTGGCTTCGTGTGCAGTACGCCTTATATACTCGAAGAATTCGCTTGAGGGTCGGACACCCTGAAGGGCGATTTAAACAATCATTTTCAAATCGTACATTTCCGTTAAAATCTGCCTTTCCGCAGCATTACGTAATTTTCTCTTGTACTATGTGTATCATTAGGCACACATGCACATAAACGAGCAAACTAACACGATACCAAATAACGAAATAAGCACAAGATAAAACGCAAAGCGCCTGCGACAAGTTTGTAAGTTTACTAGTGTTGGCATCTACCGGATGCTGTTCGAACTTCGTTGAAAAGCGTCTCGCCACTGCACAGCAGCGGTATGTTTAAATGGTTAGCCGCAATACTACGCTAAAAAGACAGCGATTCGAATCAACTATTTGCCAACATTGGTGGCAGTTATCTCGATATATTAACTCACATAATGTCAATAAGTAATATACACTTTAATAAATAAGAATCAAAAAATATGAAAGAGTCAAGATAAACTAAAATAATTTGTCTTACCTCAGAGTCCGAATCCTCATTTTCTTTCCCAGATGTTCCTTCATCGTCAGTCCAACAATATTTCATCACAACAATAGATTCTTCCTCGATCTTTGGTGTACACTGGGAGGCGATGCTTGTAGTTATTCCAGCAATTACGGTATCACTAATTGATACCGATGATACCTCACCCACTTCTTGGGGATAATCACTATGTTCAACAGAAGTAACACTGTCCAGAGTCATCACAGGACCTTCCAAGACATTACTGTCTTCAACATTCATCTTGCCTTCGCTGTCATTATTCTTAAGTTCTTGTTCTAAATACAAATTGTCACTCGAGATTCTCGCATTATTTTCCACATTGTCACTATTATCCTTAATATCTTGCCCTGACTGCAAATTGCCACCCGTAGTTCTTTCAGTAAGTTTCGTTTCGTTGCACGACATGGCAGACCTATAAAACACTGTTCGCTGTTTGACAAAAGATAGTATGTAACTTTCTCCTTTTATAGATAGTGCCGAAAAAGAGATTTTTGCTGGTTTCAAACAGCAAGTGCGCCGGTAAACACAATGCCCAAGTGCCTTTGTTTCCTTAACGAAATACAAGCTACGAAACAACAAATTACTGTCCAGTCTCAAAAAATGTCTGACTTCTCCAAACATCTACAAGAAAACTTATAACTAGCCTCAACATCTAAATTACTCAAACACGAAGATTCATGTGAGAGGTTAAACACGACATGAAAACGCCGCTGTCATGTACAGAATAAAACAAAACACTTTAAACACTCAAATCGATGGTATACACACGTAATTACTCAAATCACGTATGCGTCAATATGTTTTCAATAAAACTGATGTTTAACTCAGGAAAGTAATACAATCAACAGAGCTTTAACCACATGCTAACAGACCGACTCCTGAACACTCGTGATATCATTCCCAGCTCTTTTCTTCAAATTCGAGCGATCGTTGTGCCTCCTCTGAACCGCGTGCGAAACTGCTGTCAGAGGCGCGACATTTGAATTTCTCTGACCGCTAGCTTGAAAATCGCCAAAATGACGAAGAAATGTTATATTTGCAGGCTCAGATCTACGTGGAGGATAATGAGGGAAATTTCCCCTCCCAAAAAATTTTCAGTAATTTGAACTTGTCACGAAACTTTCAAGCAAAAATATTTTCGTATAAACAACAAAACCAATAAAATTGTATCGCAACAAAAGCTGAGTTTAGCCTGCATCTTTCTAGATAATCTGCAATATGACACATTTGCGAATACATATTGAATAAAAGAATTTCCTTTTCCAAAATTCATCTCTGGATTCGCCAGTGTACTTGTCATCACTAGGGGGCGGATTTTAATGAAATGTCGTTTCTCTTTTCTTTTCACTTTAAGACAATGCCTTTTGGTTTAGAACTTCATTTTGTTTCGAGAAAAGGAAATAAACCATTTTTGTCTTTTTTTGTTTTCTTTGCATTTTGCGTCGATTTTGACCAAGTCATTTTTTACCTTTTTATGCCATTTTTAACGCATGGCTGATTTCATCGATTTTAATTTCATTTTAATGGCACTTGCTTCAAACAATATTTGAATGCAACATGTAGTGAAGGCATGAGATTCAACAAATGTTGACCACAGAATTCCTGAGTAGCCTATTTGATTTCTTCACTCATACATGGTAATGTCAGCCGTAGTGAGTTCGTTTTATAAGGTTCCTGTGATGCCTATCGGCACCATTGTTAGTTCATCTGATTTCGCGATTTTCTTTTAAAGAACAGTCCAAACCAAAGTTTGGGAGTTGTGTTCTTGTGTTCTCTTGAACAGAAGGATGAAGCCTTGATTACATCAGTAACATAAACAGCTTGAGTTGTCCATATAAAGTGGTTTTGATCTTTTTTTTAAAAAAAATACTTTTTCTTGTTTATAGAACATTTTTAAAGCATTTTAAGAGCATTTTATTGATCATTTTTGGCAATATTTTAGGTCATCAAAATCCACCCCCTAGTCATCATCATGAACATATACGATTCAGGCCTTTTGACCTGTCCCTTTTCATTTTTTCAATATTCCTTGGTCACTTTCAAGTAGTTTTCCCAGCATTTTCTGTCAGCCTGGGTCTCATCTCTATTGGTTTGTACTTTTCTTGGGAAAGAATCTTTAATCATTCTTTTTATACATTCTTTCTACTTCTTTGATTTCTCAATTTATAACACAATATTCTTAGCTCTAAGTTTTTTTAAAACCTCTTCATTGCTTGTCTAGTCTGTCAGGTTTTGTTCTATTTCCCTGGTCCTTTGAGCAAATGCTGAGATGGCCCTATGTTTGCTCATGAACAGTAATGTAACTTGACTCTCTCCACCCAAGGCATCATATTGACTCATAATACACGATTGTAATTGTATGTGACTCAATAAATATTATTATTATTATTTTTGTTTTGTAACCAAATATTATGGTGGGATTCACAACAAAATTGTTAAGTCTTACTGTTATCTCCACATTCATGTATGTACAGATATTATTTGTATGTCTATTCATTTATTATATTATATTTTGTTAATTTCAATTCCATATCTTCTTCTATTAGTGATATTTTAATCCTCTAATATGTAAATGTAACAAATTGTTTTATTATTATGTTTCCAAAATGCAATTTTTGTTCAAATATAATCTCTATTTATTTATCCCAATTTTTGTTTTTGTAACTGATATTTTTATTTTATATTCCTTTGTGATCTTATCTAATTTATAATATGCTCTTAGTAAATTGTTGTCAGATGTTGCTAGTATTACTTGGTCATCTGTATACAGTACAAACTTTATTTTCTGTCATGTTTTTCATGTACCCATTTTCTGTGTGTGTGTGTGTGTGTGTGTTTTTTTTTTTTTTTTTCTTTTTTTTTTCCTTTTTTTTTCTCCCAATGCTTCTTTCACTGCTCACTTTATTATTTGTTTCAAGCTTTCCCATTTTCCAATTAGGCTTCAATTTTTTAATTACATGCCTTACTACCTACATATGTAGTATAGATAATTAATGCAATGCTGCATCAAAAATCAGCAATTTTTCCAAAAAACTCAAATTGTCAAATCTTGATACTGAAAAAGGGGAAAATTCTTGAACCTATTTGTACGTCATAACTTACTCTTATACATTGCGTAGTCAGACACATTTTGTGGGTTCTCTATACCAAAAAATTGCTTTACGACAGTGTGCCATCTGTGATCAAATCTGCTAAATCATCAGTAGGATTTTTACCAAAATTGACATTACTCAATCTACCTGGCTGATGTCAAGGACCCTTGAATTTGAAACAAATATTTTGATTTTCACTTTATATGAAGCTTCAAGGACAATTTCAATATTCCTTCAAAGTAATGTACACATATGAAAATGGTACATATCTGATTATCGTTAAATTTTCTGGCTTTCCAAAATTTTCATAATAAAATCAGTTTTTCAAAAATAGATCTTTTAGTAAGATAATGTACATGTTTTTTGTACATTACTACTTTTGTGTATTCTTTTTGGGTTTTAGTGTATAACTTACTTTGCTTTCTATAAGGTGGTGGTCACTATTAATCTCACTTCCTCTGAATACTCTTATCTTTCACTTCTAGTCTTGGCTCCTGTTTGATGTTTAATTTCGTCCCTTCCTTCCCAAGTGTATTATTAGTGTTATGTTGCTATGTTATTACAGTACAATACCTTTAGAACTCCACAAACTTCTTTAAATTACATTTTTCCTTCAGTGATACATAAAAACAAACTTGTATTAAAATGTTTTTCTATAACTCGAGTTCTTAAGAACTTTTTGGAAAATTTACCTTCCATACATTCTCAATATTTGAAATTGACTATGTTTTTCCACTTAATAATGGAAAAGCATTCAGAACATGTCTGATATATTTCATTTTTTTTGTAAAAGTTTCAGCTGGTAACAACTCAAAATGAATAATGCAGAAGAGGAACGAATTTGGGTACTTCAAAACTAATTAATTATTAAAGGTAGGAGAACATATGTATAAAAATATGAAGGTAATGTCATACTTTTTCATCTTCTTAATGTTGATACTCTTGGCAACAACTGAACTACAGAGACATAGCTCACTTAATACGTTCAGAGGTCTTCATAGGTTTATTTGTCATTGCGTCTAAAAAGATTCATATGGGGCATTGAATAATTTAATTATCCAAAACATGAAACACAATTTTATTAAAATTGATTTAAAAATTAACATAACTTGAAACACTCTTCAATCATTTACACTATACTGAATATAAAAGCATTATCTAACTCTCAATAAACTTCGGTATAAAAGTTACATACATATTTGATACAAAACTAAACAGAATATTAAATCTTAAATTCTTTGTAACAAATTATAGAATAAATGTTCTTTTAACATATTAAGTCAATATTGCAGAACAGTTGGAATGTTCCTCAAACTCCAGATCTGATTTACTTGAAATAGGATGAGGAGATGATTCTTCTGAATCCATATTTATATCATAAAGAAGAGAATTTGAAGGCATAGGAGAAATAAACACATCACCCTGGGCATTTCCTTGCATCTTACAGCTTTCAACAACAACAGATTCAGAACTGAAATAGCAAAAATTGACTTCACAATTATTATTTTTTTATAGATATATGAAACAAGTTAAAATATACACAAAAAAGGTAAAAATAACCTAAGAGGATCTCTTATACTAATAAAAAAGATCTAAAAAGATATTTGGTAATGTTTGCGAACCCCAACACCACCTTCTCTATCCATGAAACCAAAGATAGTTGATTTAATTGAGAAAACAACTTGTAAAAAATTCTACCTACCTGTCAAGTAAACACAAAGAACCCACAGTATTCTGAATATTGTTCTGTAATGTTCTCACAACAATGCCATACTCCAAACAATTTTGTATAAGGCAGTCCTTTAAATATACTTCACCACCATCATACACCTGAAAAAATAAGCAAGTTCACCGACAAAGCTAGAACTATACCATTGGAGGAATCCACAAAATATTAGTATTCCATTTGAGAAAAAAGTAATATTCCACAAAATGTATTTAAATTTACAAAGTGTACAAATTCAAACTACAGCAGTTAAAAACTAAAGAATATGTAAGTAAATAATGTATCTTATTACTTCTGACACATAGGACGCTGGGCACAATGACAAAGTCTTAAAACCAGTCTGATCAAATGTGAATACAATTTGTATATACCCATAGATAGAATTTTTGTGGAAGATTATTTCTATTTCTCTTCCTCCAGTTACCTTGGTTCAGCTGTATAAGAACATCTACCTGAATACCGATTGCACAAGATGATAATCGGCAACGAATTAATGTTAGTGTAGCTCCAGCATGTACGGCAAGGGCAGCATCAAAATCTGAGAAGGCACATTCAATTAACTCAGCCCTGCCACCAGGCATAATACACACTCCTGTAGTCGAAGTGTTATGAGGATCACACAAAAACTGGCAGTTTTTGGCATTCATAACTCCACTTCGCACAACAACCAATGCTTGTGTTACTGGTGCAGACAGCGATAGATCTTCAAACTTTATTCTGATTCCTGCCCAGTCCACAAGGGTAGCACATGATTCTGCTGCACTCAATATAACTTCTGATGATGAGGGACAGCCTGAAACAAATAAACCTGAGAATGACACTAGGAACAAACTTTTTCTAAATAGGGAAATCAATGATATAACTATTGGAGACGAATGTAGAACTAATGGAAAAAGATATTATATGTATAAATGAATGCTACGATTTAACAGCTTAGCTCACAAGTCATGAAAAGAAATTTCACATAAAGTGTTTCACACCACCAAACGACCACTAACAATACACCCCTAATCTCAATTTAACAAGCACTTTAAGGGAACATCTAGTCAACATCAGCAATAAACTTTAATCAATTACAATCAGCATGAAATTGTAAAAGGACAAATTGTTCTAAAAATTAGAAAGAAATGGAGGTAGAAGTAAAAATATTTTCTTTGGATTCATATTCTATGTTTATGTGAAATTACGAATGGATCCTTGAAAACAGCAGAGAGAAAATAATATTGCACTCAACTTGTAGATAGAAACTATCACAGAATGTGATGAAATGAAGTAGAATTAATTTCTTTCTTTTTGTTTTTGCTATGATAATGTTTTGTTTTACTTTTTGCCTTGCTGGGTTGGAAATATACACAATACAACAAACATTAATACTACATAATTAAAATATTTTCTTACGCATAGTACACTCATTACCTTAGAAGATAGTGCTTTTTAGCCTAACGAGTGGACATCAAATCGGTTCACTACAATTGTTGAAAGTGAAATCAACTATATGCAGCATGCACATAATAAACATTTCAATGTGATTCGAATCATTTAATTAGTACACAAGGTAACAGATGTGAGTTGTTAACAGTGAAAACACTAAATGGAATATTCAAGTAATAAAAGCACTTTGAAATCTATCATTGACGTGAAGTAGTTTCCATTTTTATTTTCTTCAAGTTTGAAAGAATGAAGAAAAATGTTCGGATGAAGTCTAGTATACAATACAAGTTGGAAGTTTTTTCAGCTTTTGGAAAGGATTCTTAATACTTGCCTTTTATTGTCACATTTCTCATTAACATCATTTCATCATTCATTTTATGTACACCTTGGCACAATAATATTGAGTCACCTTCTTCCACAAAGTTCAATGCAGTCATCAAAGTACAAGGTCTGCAAATAAACAAAACATGTTCCAATAATGAGAAATTGAATAAAATTAACAAAGAGATTGCAAAAATAAAAAAATAAAACCTACTTAATTTCTGCACTTTCAGAAACAACAGAGCGTGCTTTACTCATCAGATCAAGAAGTTCCATACAATTGCCTCCATTCCAAACAATAAAGATTTGTTCAGAACCTGTTGAATGATATGCCTGTCCTTTCTGGCGACGCTTTATTATCTTTTCCCTTTATTTCAAAAAATATTTTTAATTCATTTAAATATTTTACATACATTAAACAAGTGTTTATTTTTTTTTATTTTTTATTTTTACCTTAAGGATGGGTTTTCTATCATTTCAATTTCCTGGCACATTTGATCCCACTTTAGCTTAAGCTCCATGAGTTCTAGAGCAATGTCTTTTTCTTGAGAATCATCCACACAATCATCTTTTAACATAGGCTGCAATGAATGCTCTGTGTCCTTCATTTCAAGGAGCTTTTTATGTTTATGGAGATTTCTAGCTTCTTGAAGTAAACTTCGAATACATGATACAGTGTGGGAGCTAAGTACACCAGCCTGCATTTCTCGAAAGCTAACAAAAAGACATCCAAGGTAAGGCAAAATTTTTTTTTGATGTCAAAGCATATATTAGCACAAAAAATTCTAAGAAATTACAGTTTCATTCTGGGCTCCAAACGATTTGATACCCAATCTCGACTTTTATCATCTTCATCATCCCAAGGCTGCCAGATGTGAGTATAGAAAAACCTTGAAGAAAACGTACACAGTAACTAAAATGTATCTAAATGTCAGATGATATTTAGTTTAAAAAAGAATAGCCTAATCAATAATCCGGAGCTACATTCTAAAAAACGTTGAATTCATGCTCGTTATGAAGAACAATTCTAGGATGTCATAAAACACAAATTTTCAATAGTAATGTAATTCATGTCAGTAAGCTGCTAGTCATTTTTTATCAGAGTTGCAATGTACTGAAGGAAATAAACACTTCTTTATTTATTTATTTTTTTTTTTGCTTCTAGAAAGTTGTGTTTTATGACATATTATTTTTCAACCTATCACTCCAGAATTTGTCTGCTTACCGAAGCTTATCTAAACATTCAGCAATATCCTGAATGGATAATGATGCATCGTTTTGTTGCACAGTAGGATGAAGATGAATCAGTAGGGCATCATGATTTTCCGGCACCTCAATATCATCTTCAACAGCCACAATGTTTATGAGGGCTGAGAGTTCATTACAATTCAATTCTTGAACCTAAAATCATAACACACAATTAGGCTGTGAATATTAATTACAGAATTTACAGCTTTCGATAATAAACACTGACATTGACAAAGACAACGGTTGGAAAATCAATTTTAAGGTTTTCGCATGTTGCTCGGGGAATTTTCCAAAGTGCTTGCCATCCACCATTCTTCAGTGCTAATTCAACAACGTCACTCCACACATATTTCACTTCTGAAGCAGTAATGGTTTTTTCTGATTCTGTGAATATGCAAGAATATTCCGCGAGCCTTTCATCGAGAGACTTATGCACCGTAATTGGATTTAACATCTTTCTAAATTCGATAGCTTACAACTAAAATTATAATTCCTTATGGAATTGATGTATTTAAAACCTCTCAACAACTAATTGTATTCATAGGATACAATATTGTAGATTGTAATACGATCAAGTAAAATGCAGGTATCGACAGAATATGGACATATCAAGTTCACTAAAAGTTCACTTTCGTCAGCCCCAGGAAATTCGCGCCAATTTGAGGCAACTATAGTACAGTTTATTTATATGTGCACATGACACATATTAGCTGTTACCGTTTTATCCAATTAAGAGCTTGGAAGTTGCTACAGTGATGTCACTATGGAAACATTCAAGCTTTCGATTGGATGAAACTATGAACAGCTAATTTAGTTTAAATGCGTGGTTAAATAAATCGTAGTGTACTATGATAGAGAGAGTAAGTGCTAAATAAACGAGCATCGTGTTCCGCACAAGCTACCGTCAAAACCGGATACCGGCTGAAAATCATTGAAACTTCAAAGATACATTACGTACAATCGCGTCTAATTTCATAATTTTTTCAAAGTGTGACTTGCATTTTTATTATGTTTAAAGTGCCTCATTGGCATTACTTCACTTAACTATAGGTCATTTTTCCTAACATTTGGTCAATCCTTGTGATTATGCATATTATTCCTGCCTCACTGAATTTTTCTCGTAAGACTGCTTTAATTTGTAAGCCGTTATCTTTTTTAAAAAGGTTTCAATAAAATATTCGAACTCTCCGCGAAGCTGGGTGAACACACTCAATTTTAATATTTTTCACTAAATCATAAGTGGGGAAGAACAATGTTTTAGGTAATTGAGTTACTATTAATCCAAAAAACTACTACAAAAAATGGAAAAAATGGAAAATCAGGATCGTAGAGGTAAGTCGCGTTTTTTGTGTAACTGAAAGTGCAAGTTTTGTTGTATAAATACATTGTTTCTTAAAATTTTATTTATACTAAAACTTTATGTTTGAAGGTTTCCGGGTAAATTTTGATGCATTGTGCTTAGGTGATGACCTTGATGTAAGTGAAGAACATAGTAGCACAGAGGACAGATTCTTTGATAGTGTAATAGGTCATATTGAAGATGTTTTGCTTGGTATGTTGACAGAACGTAAGTAAATGACCAAACGTTTCCTTAAAAACAATCAACTAAAAAAAAGTTCCCCCATATTTCAGAGGATGAATTTCAAAATCAACAAAAATGTTTTCTTGAGAGGTACTGGCAAGAATTCGATTACGGAGAAGAAAACAAACTTAGCTACATGGATATATTCAAAGAATATGTATGTATCCTTGATTCAAAAATATTTTTGGCATTTATCATTTAAAATTTTCACCAAATTATTTTTTCATCAGATCAATGTAATTGAAAAGTACATTGAAGTGCGTCTTATAAACAAAATACCAAATTTCTCCATGGAAGAATTCATCCATCAGTTGCAGTGAGTACAATTACATTAAATACCATAAAACAGGGTGAATTACATTAACATATTAATAATAATAATAATATTTATTGAGTCACATGTACAATTACAATCTTTTATGACGAGTCAATATGATGCCTTGGGTGGAGAGAGCGAAGTTACATTTCTGTTCAGAAGCAAACAAGGGGCCATCTCAGCATTTGCTCAAAGGACCAGGGAAACTGAACTAAACCTGTTTGAGATGGGGTCATTGGCCTAGAAATACAATACTTGTTACAGTTAGATTAAGATATTATACTATCTGCTAAGATATTATATTATTTGCTAATAATTAACATTTCAATATGTTATTTCAATGCTACTTATAATAATAATAATAATAATTGCATTAATAATACATATCAATTATGTTTGCAACTACATCAAATTTAACAATAATAGTACATTCTATATTTATAACTTGAAATGGTGAGGGAGGCAGTTTGGACCAGTTTTTTTTCATTCTGATTCGCCTTGTATTTCACACGATGCGAATATGCCAGTTCTTTTTCTTTGCCTCTCAGCTTGAAAACGGTTTAACATGAAACAGAAAGTTCTATGGTATAAGAAATTCTTATTTATTATATTTTTTAAGGGAAATGTAATTTTGAGAAAATTCGTATTTACACTGGTAGAAACTGCTTAAGCAGTGAAAGCTTTTACTTTACTTAATAAATTTAAATGTATGAATTGGTGTTATGTTTTGATATCATTGGGCCTAGTTTGTTGTAAAGTGTAATGCCTCTATAGGGTACTTTGTTTGATGAAAGTGTTAGTTTCAGAGTAGGGAACATAGTAGGTTATGCCTTTTGCATGGTGTGTCATTAGTTGTGTACATCAGAATTTAAAGTAAAAGTGTCTTTGTTTTCCAATGAGGAAACTTTTCTTTATGAAGACACTAATTCAAAATATGTACATGCGATGGGAGAGGGAAGACATCCTTAGTTTATGTTTAAACAAGCGGTTTGGCAAGACTCCAGCATAGTCATGAGGCTGGTCATTGTTCGAAATATTCTTTTTTGGATATAAAATGTCGCGAAGTGCTTAATCAGGTGGATTTCCCAGAATATTCTTCCATATTTTGTAGGGTGTGTGCATATTTGCAAAATACATTGTTCGAAGTGTCTCAATGTTTGGAGCTTGACCTGAGGGTATATAGGCAGTAGCAAGGATTTGCTGAGCTTCTTGTTAAGATTCTGAGATGTGAGTGTTTCCATTTTAGGTATTCTTGAATTGTTAGTAACGAGGAAAGTAGTTTCAATGAACTATCGTTACTCGGTATTGTTTATGAGTAATGCTGTGAGAGTTTTTCTTTACATCGAGGAGTCATGAAATTTAGTAGAAGACTGTCTTGCTGGGTTTTAATGATGAGTTTGTTGTCGCTGAAACCATTTTATAGTGCTTGCAAAGTTTTGCTTGAGTTTTCTTTTTTCTAATGATTGTTGTGTTTTTGCTTTGATGTTTGTGTCATCTGCAAACAAAATTATTTGGTTGTTCCTTAAAGCCAAAAGCATGTCATTTATGTATATAAGGAATGGTATTGCCCCAAGGATGGATCCTTGCGTGACTCCACAATTTATTATTTGAGGACAGGGGTAGTATGAGGAGATTTCATTTTCTTTAATGTGTTGGAGGGCAACTATTTGGCTATGGTTTGATAAATACGATTTGATCCATTGGCCTGCAATCCCTAGCATTTCTAGTTTTCTTAAAAGTATATGATGGTCAATGATATCAAAAGCTTTTGATAAATCTAAGAAAAGGCCAATGAGAATTTCATTTTGATTTAGTGCAACAAGTATGTCATTTAAAAAGAAGATGGCTGTGTCTGTGGATCTATCACTCCTGAAGCCATGTTGTGCATTTGTAAGGACATTATTTGCATTGAGAAACTGTTTGAGTCTATCATTGAAAAGCCTTTCCAGAATTTTTGAAAATCCTGATAACAATATTTAGAGTTGGGTGAATTGTTATTACTTTATGTATTTTTTGGATCTGTTTCTGACTTAATAAATTCTTAAATTTTCAAATTGGAAGCTTGTTTTTCTATAAACACTGATGTTTCTATTCACCTGCTAATGTAGTAAATAGAAACATAGTGCAAAATTTATTGTTTCTATTCTTTTTAAGGAAGGAAATATAAAAATGAAGTTTGATTTGATATAAAGAAATACCAGTTTTTCTTTAAAAAAACATTTTTATGTAAGTTTCCATACTTAAACAAAGTTTTATAATAACATTTTCACAAGAATATCAGCCAATCTCCTTGTATATCACCACTGAAGAATCATGGTGTGCAGACACTTTTCCTAGGAAGACAATGAATTTTTTTTTTTCTTCTTCTTCTTCTTCTTGCAGTTTAACTTGTTAAGTTTCCTCACAGTGTTGAAAAGTTCAACAAAAGTTTCCTCAATCAATGTTCTGCCCAATCAATGTTGTATCCCATTTTAAACAATTTTCCCCTTGAAACCGTCAAGGAACGAAAGAATTGCCACATCAAGTGTTTAATTGGCATGAAGAAAAATAAGTTGAACACTGTTTTGAAAATTTACTCTGATAGCCTCCAATGTACAATGTTTGGCAAGATGATTATATACCTGGCTGTTGTCATACCAACTTGATTTTGTACCTTACATTCTTAGGTCAATCTTTCCATGAAGGGCAATGTACAATCTGCTGCACAAAACATTTCAGAGGATGCTTTTGTGTTTACATGTCTATTTGCAGCCTGATTCTTTTTACCTGGGTCATCATTAATCTTAATTTAATCCACCTCCACTCATTTCGTTTCAGAGCAGCCAAACAAATTGCCAAGATCAACCATATGGGGAAGTCGGGTGTGAATCACCCGAGTAATATCAATACTGTTAAAGGTTTTTATTTGGGTACCCTTAAGGCCTTGCAAGTTGGTCATCCCTGAGATAATCCAATTTAGTCCATGCTTTGTTTAGATATACTCTTGCCTTATTGTTTTCAGAGAGAGGAAAGATGAACTAGATGGAGAAGTGTTTGAAATTCTAGACACATTCTCTGATTTCATGGCATTTAAAGAAATGTTTCTCGACTACAAAGCTGTGAGTGATTTTTCCCTACTTTTAATTAAGCATTTCTTGAAACACCCATAAAAGTTAAGTTTTTGTTTCAGATTAAAGAAGGAACTGTTGAAGACCTTAGCAAAGACATTGTTGTAAGCTCTAAACACTAAGAAAATTATTAAATATTTACTTACTCCGTCCTCAATGTGATAACCTAAATGTTGATAGGAGTCTTTATTTACACTAGGATATAATATAGAATAGAATCCTTTTAAAAAGACTGATTTTTTTATTTAATGATTTTGAATTACAAAAGTAAGAAATAAACAAAATTAATTCATAAGAATTTCTATTTGCACTAGTCGACTATTTGTATCGCCAGGCATGTGATATGGTACTGTGCCAGCAAAAGTGGTAATGGAACGTGCTTTCTCCCGAAGATAACCAAGTTGCTGAAACAAAAACGTGTGTAAGTCGAGTCATGTCAGTATTAAATCAGATAACCAACACAAGTAGCAATTTCTCGTAGGACAAATAAATCAAGATTATCACTCAAGACTGATAAATTGAATGGACATATTTAGGATACATTATCTCAATTTTTTTTCTTTTCTTTCTCCAGTTTCATGTTACCTAAAATTTTGATGCTTTCAAGTCTGCGTTACTAACAAACTACATTATTGATTAACTGACCTTCACCATACTCTTAATTTACATTGTTTAGAATTAAATTGCAAACTAGCACATAAAAACCTTCACACGGTAATGGGCTATTTTTTAATGTCCTTGCGACCTTTGTAGGCCAAACAGTGATGCCAACATTTCAACCATCTTGTCATGGTGTTCCTCAGGACTCAAAAACTATTTGCATGACAGCCTTCAATAGTGTCACTCAGACAACCTAAAGAACATGCCATGGAAGCTATGACATTATACAAAATAACCCTACTTTCTTTCATGTTGGCGGCCAGTCAACAACACAGTCATGTTACTTGTGAATTTTGATGATGTACAACCTTTTACATTTCCCTAGATACAACCTGAAGCAATATCAATGTTATCCCTTTAATGTTCTCTCTAAAGTCAGCAAACCATGCACAACCATTTTCCTGGATCCCCAGGACAAAAGCAATTTTATGATACCTGGGTTTAATAAAACCCAGTTATAAGAATAATGTGCTTATAAGAGGCTAGCCAATAATGAATCCCAATATACAATTTTCAAAAATTTTCTTCTCACTGTTTTTTATCTGTAACACAGACTTATGGTTTGGATTTATTTTTTTCCCTACAAGTAAGACAGAAGTTGGCACAAATTTTCTTACATGACAAGCCGAGTAACTGTTTGGTTTTACTAATGAAAACCCTTACCCAGGAATGCATGCGAGGGCATTGAGCTATTGTATGGAAAGGTTTTCTCCAGACAGCATTCTATGTGTGAAAGGTGAAAACCTGCTATATGTTTTTCCTTGTGTATTGTATAGTCAAAGGCATGAACAATCTCATCATGTTAATCCTAATAGTCAAATAGAGCAAAAGGGAGTAGCGTGAGCCTCTGCAATATTTAAAACTGCATCTTCAGGCATGTGTATGGTGCCTTTTGTCATGTTGATACTGATAATTGCTGTCTCGAGGAAGTGCTCTCTGCATGAAAGACTAAAAGGGAAGCTTATGTTAATATCTGAAAAACTTGATAGCACATATCACGCAAAGAACAATAAAAATATAAGAAACAGCTAGACTATGTTCCTATATATATTATATCTTATTATATTAAATTCATTAAGGTAAATTGAACAGAATAAATTTGAGATATCAATATATTTTAATTTTCAAGTACCAATATAGAAAGCAAAATGGTGAAAGGGATAAAACTTAATAGACTGAATAGTTGTTTTCATACATTTGAAAACAATTTTTTAAGGACCGATTCTGATAGTACTTAAGTTTACAAAAACTTGAGTTCTATTTGTAGATGCATTAACTCCACAAAGCATCAGACATTTCAAGTCTTATTACAATAAAATATAGAAATATGTCACGAGTTTTTAGTCACCAAGTCTTTTATAATGCACTGTCATTTTATTCCAAGTGAAAATGAATACATTAAAAATGCATACTATTATATAGTAATGAGCTCTATTTTCATGACACTCCATGTACCCAAATTTCACAAACAAAAAAAAATTATAATTTTTACATTATGAAAAACTACCAATCCTATATCCTCCCATTTAACCTTACATCACAAAAACTAGATTGGATGCTGTATCATTTCAACACAGGTGGAATGAAAGAGGCTGTGTACATCACATGTGACAAGATCTCATGCAGCACACACTGATGTCTAGGTAGGATCCCTGTAAATAGATGTCAAATGAAAGTGCCATTTGAAGATGGCATTCCTTGTAGGGTTATTAACTTGCTAACATAATACAAATCTTTGCAAATTAAACTAATAAAGATCTTACAGGAAGTCTAACTGCCAAGGACAACTGACAAACTATGACGTGTACAATGCAATGGGAATTCAGAACTACCAGCAAGACTACAGTTCATCCTATATCTAATACGAGAAGATACCAATGCTCCCCTTCCAGAATGTGGGCTTTGATTTCAAGTTTACAGATTGCAACATAGTGTCTCAGAGTCAATGGGTGCTGAATTAGTTTAATTTTCTCATATTGTATCATAGAAGTCAGAAACTAGTCACATGTTAGGTGTTTTTGAATTCATTAGACATTAAATGCGTGTAACTAAAAGAAATACAACTGTTCTATGACTGAATTGTATTACATGCCTGGTGTTCGGTCCCACATAGAAATATTACATAAGGAATCGATCATCACGCAAGGCAACGAAGGCCAGGGTCTACGAAACGCTGAATCGCAGGAACCGTTTATCATGCCAAATCATGGCATGATAAACGGTTCCTGCGGTTTCGCGCGCCGAGCAAAACAGTAGCAACCAATGCCACACTCCCAGTATCAAACAGGTTCGCTCCGTTGCCCGTAGACCCCCCTGCACAAAGGAATTCAGGGGAAATAGGGGTAGATGAAACAGAAAAAATCTCAGATGCCTCAAACAGCACTAATCAAAAGACAAAATCCTCCTCAATTGGTAGTTTCTACATAGAAAAAGCTACCCTTCACGACCCAGTAGGCTACTGTAAAAAAAGCTCTATATGCTCAAATTAACGCACATGCGTTAATCCTACGACCTAGCTGCATTGAATACCACAAAACAATAGATGACATCCTTAAAAAGACAAAAACTGACACCGAATTAAATTACTATTTCAACAGAGCTACAGCGGAACGACGCAAAAGGCTCATTATTAGGGGTCTAGGCATCAACCTGAGCTGCGAGGAACTTAAAAATGAAATACAGAATCATGGAATAACGGTTCACCACCTGAGCGAAATGAGAAGGAAAGTAGCTCCAAATACTTTTGAAGGCTTCGGGCTCTATGCCATAGAATTCCAGAACTCTGCCCAATGCCCGGGCCAAGATACAATTAATACGCAACTGAAATGTGCGAATTGCACAGGAGCGCATCCCGCTAATTATCAGGAATGCAGCTTTCACTTAGAGGCATTACGAGTGCGAAAACAACTCGAAAGGCTTCGTGCCGCCCGCGAGCAGCGCATCGGCAATACACCCGCCCAGAGCAACGCACACCAGCGCACTAATTTCCCCTCACTCGCAACCCCTACCGCCAGCGCCCCAACATGGTGGGGGCAAACCACTCAATCACCACAGAGCCCGCAGCCAATCGACGCTCTTTCTAAAGGAACTGATCGACTTAGTCAAAGGTTTCAACATCGCAAAAATAATAACCGCTGCTAAAACAGCAATAAATATTCTAAAAGGCCCTGGCGACTTACTAACCAAGGTTCTCACAGCCTTCCAAGCAGTAACCGAAATTTTTTAAATGGCCCACATAGTAAACAGGTTATATAATATCGCGTCATGGAACGCTAATTGCTCCTGCATCAAAACAAAAACTCTAATTGAAACATTCTGCGACGACTATGGCATACCCATCCTCCTACTCCAGGAGACGCACCTATCAAGCACCCGCACCTTCAACTTAAGAGGCTTTCACATTTACAGAAACGATAGGACTACCAGGCAAGGCGGCGGCACGGTAATTGCGATTAGACGTACCCTCCCGCATACGAGACTAACCACGCCCCAACTAGTAAATTTAGATGCGACAATAGTAGAAGTAGGAACGGCCACCGGTCCGATAATCTTCATATCCGCGTACAGAAGCCCAGCACAACTACTCACCGAAGACTTGGACGCAATTACAGCTAACTGCGCCACAGTCGTAGGTGGCGATTTGAATGCGAAAAGAATAGAATGGGGATGCCGAAACAACTCAACAGCCGGCAACGTTCTCCACAAATATCTTGACTTCCATCCTTCATTAACCTTACACCCCCCAACGGACCCACTCATCTCGTCAATCACTTACTTCACGATATTCTCGACCTATTCATCCACTCCCACTCCATCCAACAGTTCCGCGCCCGCTAAACGAGCTACACTCCGACCATCCCCCAATAATTTCGGCAATCTTCACAGGAGCCTTCCCGCTTCGTTTTGCAAAAAAGTCTCTGTGAACACGGGCTGGAGGAAATATCGCGATCGCGTGGCCCACAAGATTCATGCCACAAGCAGAACGCCCGAATCGACCCACGAGATTGACGAAGTCATAGCAAAATTTGAATACCAAATCAGAACAGCGTACAACATACATACATCCAAAATTCAGCAGAAAAGCGGCCGTGAACATCTTCCACCTTACATCATTGCTTTAATTCAAGAACTACGCCGGGCACAAAGACGGTTCTACTCCTCACGAGATGCAATAGACAAAGCCATATTTCAAACTACACGACGCACAGTAGCACGAATTCTAGCACAATATAGAGAAAGACAATGGAACGAATTCATAGCAAAAGCGGATCTAAAAGACCGCAACAACTTATGGAAAATTCAAAAAACCCTAAAAAAATCCGCCAGCACCCATCACGGTCCTTAAAGACCCGGCCAGTTCAAACAAAACATACGACCCAGCGCGCAAAGCAGATATCTTTTCCGCAGTCCTGCAAAAACGGTTCACGCCAATCCCGACGAACGCCTACTTCACAAGAAACGGTCTCTACCACCCAGTGACGGACGTATTGCCCCCAACGTGCGACGACTGCCAACTTACGGACCACGGCGGAAGACAAACGGAGGAAAACATTGCAAATCGCAGAAGAAAAACTGAGAGAAAAAAATCAAATTCCTAAGCGATAGAAAAGCGAGCGGGACAGATTAAATAAGTGGGAAGATGCTCAAGCATTTGCTAAAAAGTGCCGTCCTTGCCCTAGTCCAAATCATGAATGCCTGTTTAAACGCCAGCTACTTTCCGAACAACTGGAAAAAAGCGCACATAATCATGCTGCACAAGCCCAACAAAAATCAAACGGACCCTGAAAATGTTCGCCCTTCAGCCTTCTAACCCGAATTTCGAAGCTATTTGAAAGACTACTCCTCCCCGCCATAAATAAAAAATTACACGAAGCCCAACCTCTCACAATCACTGCAGGTCACAGAATATCTTTTCGCTGACGATGTGGTCTTTGCATTGAAATTCGGAAAGACTAAAAGTGCAGTCCGAAGATTGCAAGAAGCAACAAACAACCTAGTAACATGGTGCAAACTAAACGGTATTACAATAAACCCCAACAAATGCCAGGCAATAGTTTGGCTAGCGCCGAGAAAAACCTCGCACGCCTCTCAGCATCAACGGCACGTGGCTCCCCTGGCAGAAACATAAAATACCTGGGAGTAACATTCGATAAAAAACTGTTGTGGCAACAGCACTGCATACAAGTAGCCAAGAAAATGGGCTCATACATTGCCAGGCTAACACCCATTTTAAGCAAAAAGAGTATCAAACAAAATCAAAGCCCTTCTCTACACAACATGCATTCGTAGCGCAGGCACATACGCGTGTGCAACCTGGGCGACGGCATCAAAAGACAATATCCGCCACCTTTCTAAAGCCGAGAACCGATTCACCCGCATTTCGTGTCGCCCAGAAATTGGCCAACATTACGCGCGCTATCTCAAAATCCAAGAAATTCCTTCAATCTCTTCCCACATCATTGAAATAGCTCAGAAGCAAATAGAAACCATCTTCACAAACCCAGGATTAAAGACCGTATTTCAGCAGTTTGCTCAATATTACAACAAACTGCCATCAGTTGGGCGCAAACACTTTCGAACAGATGCCCACTGCCTACAACCCCCCTAATCTCAATAACTTAAATTCAAAATTGCACATACCACCAGCGCAATAGACACTAACCACAAACTATCTCCGCATCCTATATTTCCCAAACCAAACACCAACTCCAATCTAAGAAAAACTTTTCTTCATTCTTTCCTTCATTCCTTTTACCAACGCACTGAGCAATCCGCCGCGAGTCAAATCGCAAACCTAAACGTAAAACAATTTGAGAGTTTTTCCAAGGCCCCGCATTCTCGCATGCGGAGCAGGGCTCTCCTTCCAGCAGCACCACAACAAGAACATCCCGGCGGAAGAGCGCCAACTAAGGCGTAGACCGCCCAGAAGTCGAAACAACTCACAAAGACAGAAGGCAAGCGATCATTGTTGCGTAGGCCGTATTTCACTAATCATTCTGTAAATTCGTTACAAGCCTTTGCAGGAAGAAAATGACACGCGCACAATATTGTGCAACACGCCAGCCGCCAGCCGGCGCACCGAGCCATTCTCAGAAATGAAACCCATACGGGAAGAGTATGTACACCCCTTGCCACCGCCTCTTGCTACGCCAACAGGCGAACAATTTAAACACATTTGTATTCTGATTCAGGATTGGCTAATCGTCATCCCTTCCATGCCCGGAGATCTTGTCGCTACCTGCAAGACATAGGCGCGCTAGTCTCTGAGTAAACACCATTCGAGCCAGACGTTACTCGAACTCCGTAATGAAGATTCACGTTAAACGAACCTTACGAAGCATGTAGCTTCATTTTGTATCTTTTGAAGTTAATTGTGCTAATCGCTCGAGAACTATTGGGCGGCAGTGACTCGAACGCATACGCGGGTCGGCCTAATGACTGCGAAGCAGATTAACAATCTTATTTAATTAGTACTCCAACGTTAAACTCTTGTGCAACTAACACCCCCTGGACATCCTTAAACTTTCCCCTCCTATTACCTAAGCCAGAGGACATTAACGAACCACGAAATACATAACCGACTGACAACGAATCGACAGGACAATGACACGCTGTATACGCCGTCCGCAATAAAATACAACCGCCACCTCCTTTAGCGAAACCCTTGCCAATCTCTCCCCCCCTACCCACCCATCCCAGTCGCCCTCCCACCCCCGTCATCCAGATCCTAATAAAATAACCCTTCTCTCCAAAGAAACTAACCCATCCAACAAACAACCCAGACTCCCGGTCCCCGTCCTGTACGGGGGAGAGGAGTCGAAAACCCCCTAACAAAATCCCGCCAAGACGCCCACCGTTCGAAGAGACCCCGCAAGGGGTCAGGCGAACATGAACTATACACCAGGTGAAGCAATTGTGCAACTAAACGTGTCTCGCTCGTGTGGGTACTCACGAAAAGACATCTGTTGTGTGCAAGGTGCAAAAAGATCACAACGATCGAACTGTACTCCTGTGACTTGCCTTCTGGAATAAACAAAAGGGGAACTGTGTGCCAACTGCTTGTTTTTATGAGATGAGAGGTCCAACCCGTACCAGACAGTCTCCTTGAGCTAACAAAGGGTTCGAATCTGCTGCACTGTTAAACCCAATTCAATTATCAATCCTTCACACACAGTCCACTAGTACTTTGACAAGTGCGGCAATTCCGAACACCCGGATTAAATTAAAACTGATCAAGTTTTACAATATATTGAAAGAAATTTTCAGTATCAATATTTTATACATACAAACTTGAAAGAACATTGTAATAGTTGACCTTGGGGCTGTATAATTTTTTGTTTGAAATTTTGCTCTTTGTAGACTATGAAAATGGTTATGACTGAGTGAATAAAAACAAACTATGGAAAAATCTTAGACCACAAAAACATGTAAAGACACCGAATAGAATACTATAGATGTTCTATAGAATTACTTGTATAGAACCCATTCAAGCAATCACACATCAAAACACATGGAAGAATCCTATCAGTAATACCTACAAATGTTGGTCTCCAATAAAGATGTTTTCTATTGCCATTCCTGT